>PVIJ01000057.1:15800-246974 GCA_004024925.1 Scalopus aquaticus
TCTATTTTTGGACATCTGGGTTGCTTCCATACCTTTGCTATTGTGAACAGTGCTGCAATGAACATACGGGTGCATGTTTCAGCTACAGTCAAAACTAAGATGAAAATTCAGGGTTCTTTTCCATTTTGTGGATACCATATCCTTTTTTTTTTCTTTTGCATTTTGTAAAATTATATAATTGATAACGATAGATCTAAAGATAGTCCGAAAACAATTGTGAACTTACTGTGATCATAGATTCAAATCAATAACTAGTAGTTTAATCCCAATAATTTCAAACAGTTTAGCATGAGAAAATTTATTAACATAATACAGCACCAACATTAAATGAATAATAAGCAACCCAATATATATAATATGAAATGTGAAACTTTGGTTCAAAATGATGCATGAATGCCATTTTTCATTGTTAGATTTCCTTTGAAGGAGCTTACTCCGAAAAGTATATCCAGCATGCTTTACTAAATTGTTCTAGCAGCTTATATGAAATATGTTCTCCTCAATAGTATTTTAAAACAAATATGTTAACTTCCATATCTACTATACCCACATTTGTGAATGTGCTTTCAACAGCCCACCTTCTCTGTTTTAACAGAACTCCAAGCCCCACATGCTGGCAGACCCAAAAGAAAACCTACCCAACTCTGAGACACCTACTAGGATCTTAACAGACACCACCCATTCACCAGGGAAGACTCTAGCTTTGAGTAAAACCACAGGGTTTCCAACAATTAAATTGATGGAAAAACATAAAGGAAGTAAGACCCTTTTCAAGAAGTTTTTTGAAATGAATTGGCCTTTGAATACTCGCCCTTTAAACAAAAGTTTAGTCAAAGACAGCAAATGGAAGAAAACCAATGTGACTCAAGAGAAACGCAGATCTTTTCTTCAGGAGTTTTGCAAGAAATATGGTGGGGTGAGTCGTCCTCAATCACATCTTTTCCATGTAGTATCCAGGATCTATGTAGAAGATAAACACAAAGTCTTATATTGTGAAGTACCCAAGGCTGGCTGTTCCAACTGGAAAAGAATTCTGATGGTACTGAATGGATTAGCTCCTTCTACCTACAACATCTCCCATGATGCTGTCCACTATGGGAAGCATTTGAAAAAGCTAGACAGCTTTGACTTAAAAGGAATATATACTCGTTTAAATACCTACACCAAAGCTGTGTTTGTTCGTGATCCCATGGAAAGATTGGTGTCAGCATTTAGGGACAAATTTGAGCACCCCAACAGCTACTACCATCCAGTATTTGGGAAGGCAATTATAAAGAAATATCGGCCAAATGCCTGTGAAGAAGCATTAAATAATGGATCTGGGGTCAAATTCAAAGAATTTGTCCACTATTTGCTGGATTCCCACCGTCCAGTAGGAATGGACATCCACTGGGAGAGGGTCAACAAACTCTGCTATCCATGTTTGATCAACTATGACTTTGTAGGGAAATTTGAAACTTTGGAAGAAGATGCCAATTACTTTTTACAGCTGATTGATGCTCCAAAAGAGCTGAAATTTCCAAACTTTAAGGATCGGCACTCTTCTGATGAAAGAACCAATGCTCAGGTCGTGAGACAGTACTTAAAGGACCTGACTAGAACTGAGAGACAATTGATCTATGACTTTTATTACTTGGACTATTTGATGTTTAATTATACAACTCCATTTTTGTAGTTTACATACATTTTCTAAAACCCTGTATTCACTTCATGGTGATGAACTCAAATCAGCCATTGTAATTTTCCTATAATTCTCCATATGAGAGAAATTGAACTAAGTGAAGTTGTCTTGATTTAATGAAGATTTTTACCAAATAGTATGACACCAATTGGCACAAAGTTATAGGAAAATTACCTACCAGAGACATGTAAACAACTTGCATTGCTCTAAAATGTTTGGGAAAGAGCTGCTTTTGCATTATGGATTATATTATAGAAGTAATAGCCAAGCCAGCTGCTACATTAGCTAAAACAGCCTCTTGCAATGTAGGAAAAGGGATCCAAAATTGTATGAGTGTATGTCTACATTCTGGAAGTTGTTGTTAATATGCATGTGTATATTTTTAGCAGTCTGTGGCATATCAATCAAATATTAGAGAGTTTTCTTATACCCTGGAAATCTTTTTATCAAGTGTAATGATAAATGATTTCTAAATATTTTGGACTTAGACATTTTACTTTAGATAGGAAGACATTATGTGATATGCACAGTAGAAAAAACAGATGAGGTTTTGGTGTTTTAGATCCTACAGCCAATGAATATGCACAACATACTAAGATCAAAGCAACAAAAGCACCCATCCTCTTCCAGAAAAAAACTCAAGAGAATTGAGTCTGTTTTCTTTTGAGCCCTCTGTTACAGAGACAATATGAACACAACTACTGAAAGCTGTCGTCTCTGAAGCAGGCAGTTGAGAAGTTTAAGCTTCAGATAGAAATGTGCTCCTAATTCTGGTTTAATTGGGCAGGGGGGAAATTGTTTCAGGATGGAATAACCATCAAAAACAAAAGTTGCCACTCTGAATATAGACGTCAAACAATAACAAAGATTTATAAGAATATTATTTGAATCAAAGCATTATGTGTATAGCTTTCTGTGTGGAATGTACACTAAGAATAGCTTGTGTTTTCAGTGTAATTACTCAGCTTGGGAATGACTTCTTTAAAACTAATATACCACTTCAAAGATAGGTTATGTTCTTGGAGAACCAGCATAACAAGCATCCCTAGAAACATTTTAATAGTTTTGTCCATAAACAAATTAGGGTATTTGCTTTTTAAGTCTTAAGATTACATATTAACAATTTGCATTCCAATGCCATTGCATTCAAATATCAAATCAAAGTCTTAGAAAATAGGACCATGTGTTATCCTAGTGAAAAGTTATATTGCAGTGTGGAAATTTTTTCAAGGCACTCTAACTATATTTTTTCAAGAATATATATTTAGATGGGAAACTCATTTTGATCGGTTTACTGTTACTCCGGAGTTAAACACCCCACAAGTCATTCAAACCCTGTTTAGATGCGTTTCTTGAACATCTTTCTTTTCCCAAACTATCATTTTACAATAAATATTCAGCAATGTCTTGCAAAGAAAAATGGATATTAATACTTGAATATTAATAAGCCAAGGTAGTTATCAGCCTACTTATTTCATTTTGAGATTCCATTTCATGGCTGAGCATCCAGATATCTCCTCACTCTTTACACGCGCCTGCCCTGTCCTGTCTGTGTCTCCGCGGTAGGCCTGCAGTAGACCTCCAGACTATCAGCAGTAAACCTTCGAAACCAGCCTTTTACTACTTTTCCACTCCCTTGACTCTTGCCTTTAGACCACACACTTAAGCGGCGCTCTCTGTGTTTAAGGAGTTTTACTCTAAAGCAATCTAAATTATATATTTTGTATAAAACAATACCACATAGAGTGGATTCCTAGTAACTGAAGGACTTCAAAAGTATCTTTTTATTAGTGGGAGAGAGAAAATAGAAAATGCACCATGAAGTCTGAATTTTGATTCCTAAACTACACAAAACTATTTTTAGATGGGATCTTTTATAAAGGACAAAGATGATTTTCTGTTATTCCTAAAACCGTATTTGTGGAACAAACAAAAAAACCTTTCTTTTCATGACTTTGAAAAGAAAAAAAAATGGAAATATATATCCTGGCTCTATTATTCATATTTCTAATACACTTTATAGGGTGGAATGTATGAATATGATATATGGATGTATATACATATATAACTATATATATATATATATATATATATATATACACACACACACAGGTATATAACATGTATATACACCATATGTATGGCTCCATCATTGGTGATAGAAAAGAGGGTTGAGAGGTAAGAAGTGGATCCCAGGGCTCTCTAACAAAACTGTTAGTATATGCATATATGCTCCCTTCCTGGCTCTTTCCATGGAGACTATGAAACCAGAGGTTGTCCTTGCCTCCTTCTTTCCCTCAACTGACTCTGATGCTATTCGACACCCTCTGTGGTTGTGAGTTCCAAGGGTCATGTGTGTTTTTATGAAGGACAAACTCACTTGTTACATACCGAGGCTTTCTTTCAAATGATTTTATGTTAAGGTGAGAAAAGCCATTCTGGATCCCTCGTGATTTTAAATTCTTATTCCACTGACCTCTCCTGAACTATTCTGCCTTGTAGATTAGTTCACTTCACCTTCGTCATTTATGCCCAAGTACAAACCACAGGTGTGAGCACCACTGCATCCTTGGACAGCGAAAATTTCGTGAATTTAGTTTCTGAAAGGTAAGTGATCAAATCCAGGCTCCTCCTCCAGATGTCCAGTGTTTCCATTTTAGCATTAGCAAGCTTCAGGTATAATTGTGAGTGCTCTAATTAAACCCTAAGGATCTTATTTGTGTTTATAGGCAGCAGTAACACACTAGGCAGACCACAGCATTCTGTTATATCTTGTCGAGAGTTATTATTAAGGTAACAAGTTGTCAATTAAATCCTAAACCATAGTTATTTAACTGGTAAATTACCTATGGCTATGCATTCTTTATGTGATTATGCCTAGAAACTTCCGCAAGCTTCAATGGAAAAGTATGAACAAGGTCACCAAAATTTCTGATTTTTTTTCATGTGTTGGAAATATCCATTAAGTCAGTGGAAATATAGGGCCCTTGTTAAATTCTCTAATTTTGTAGTCTATAAAATATTATCTAGCAATCCAAGACCTACTTGGATACCATTTACAATTAGAAAGAAGAAAAGAGACTTTTAACGCTTTACTCATGAATAATTATTCTTCAAAAAAGTGTTATTGCCTTAAGTATATAGTGTTTAGCTGAGGGGAATATATATGCAGATGCAGAGAATTTTGAATATTAGAGTTCCCTTCAAATAGATAATTTGCTGAATTTGTAGAACTTGGAATTAGTAGACTGGTGCTACAGTAAACCTCTTTCTACTGTGAGTTCTCATGTGACCCCTTGGGCCACCTTTAGCTTCTAGGTCTTCATGGCATATAGTGAAACAATATCTTTGCCCATAGCTAACATCCTGTGTGCACTGATATTTGAAGAATGGTTGGTTAATGGCTTTTAATAGTAGCTCAGCTACTTGAGAAACTAAGGCTCGGTCTAACACAGTTTAGTCCTACCTTGACTCTCAATCTCAGTCATAACTATTATAATAATATTCATACATAACTACTCGATACTTAAGTGCTTTACATGTATTTAAGTATTTAATCTCCACAACCAATCTAAGCTGCTCTTATAAGCAATACCCGCCATGTGTAATACAGGAACTAAAACAGAATGTGGTTAAGTAATGTGTCCAAAGAGACAGTGCTAGAAATTAGGGAAGGGAACAGGATGAACCCAAGCAGCAAATCTTCCACCAAACTTTCTTCTTAGAATACTATATATTTAAATATTACTTTTGATTTCTCTTAACTATATTCAGAACACAAAAAGCAAGAAATGTGTACATTGGCACCTTGAAACATGGACATATATATGTGTGTAGTTACGTATTTATCTTTAACTCGTTATTACATTTCAGAGCCACTTGTCCCAATTTTCTTGCTGAACTAAATAAACAGAAAGAGTCAAAGAATTTATATGAAATTAGACTCCTCCACAGCCCCTTTTTTTAAATTCCCAGTTGATTATTGGACACAATGTTTTCAAAAGAAAAAATACCCCTGGGACAAATAGAGCCTAATGAAAACAAAATATTATTTTGAAAAGAAAGACACAACAGCTCCAGGAGTGGGTCAGGTAAATGAGGATATAATCCATGGAGAAAGTCCAGCACATTTTCTGCTCTAAGCACTCGATGTCCAGTGGAAGTGGTCATTGTTCAGCAAGTCAGCCAGAGTGAGGGCATCATAACCACAGCTAGAAATTAAGCAATTGTCCATAGTCTCATTCATAGTTGAGTTGTCTGATAGCTCTAAAGTAACTCAGGAAATAATAGAGGAAAAAAAAAGTCCAGATAAGTAAGTACTCAGCTGGAAAAGGGCAGCCTTTTCTAGGTCTGCAACTCCACTGCCTGGGGAAGGCCAGTCCTGAGAGGTCAACACAAGGAAGCGCTCTCGCATCATTTAGTTCTGAGAATCCTCAGAATTGCCTCGATGCTCACATCTTAGTTCTTCACCAAGATCATATCTTTCCAGGCAAATTTATTCAAATCCAACTAAGCAATAATTTTTTTTCATCCCTGACACTCTGGTCAAGCCTTATACTCTATTTGAAATAGTCCCCTCTCTCCATATCCACACATTCTATGTAAGCCAGGAATCTCTTCAGTTTTGAAAGCTCATCTCTCCATGAGCTCTCTGATCAATGGAAAAGGCAAAGTGATCTCCCCCCATGTGATGTGAGTCAGTCTCTCCTGTTACCGACGAATGCAGACATTCCTTCCCTTCTTTATTCCTCTATTAACTTATTTGGTCTCTATGTGAATATAAAATCTTACTGTCATGAGAATATGTTTTATGACTTCCAAGAGGAAAAGAAACTATTTAATTCACTTTGCCCCATTTCTATCAAAGCATGGAAAGAGTTACATTAATAAATGCTTCTGATGATATAGTTTAAAGATTCCTCTATTGCTTCTCTTGGTATATAATATGTGCATTTCTGCCTTATGATTTTTAAGCATCTATAACATCAGTGTACCTAAAGAGAAGGTACTAGAGCAGCACAACTGGGGAAAGTGCCTAATCTGCATGCCTTTCCTATACTACACCTTAATCTAAGTCTAGCTGTGGACACAGAGCTCTTTTACATTTCCAAGATGATGCATTTGTTAAGTTTTATGAGGAAACGTTGAAAAATTCATTATTCTAGTGGATATGAAAGCCATTTACTCAGTAGCTGCTAGTTAGCAGATATGGGAAAAGTGCTTCACATTCATTTCATGACATGAAGGGCATGCCTAATTCTCTCCACTCCCCTATCCTGTCTGCTACTCTGTGAATGAGAAGACTTTCAGAGTAGTTTAATGATGAGCCCCAAAGTCAGTTTCCAGCCGAGGTCTCTCGGGCTCCAAAGCTGAGCCTACACACTGAGCCCATGGGCCAGATCTAGGTATGTTTGGTGTGGCCTACAGTGCTTTGTGTTTAACATTTGAATAAGTGCCCACATTTTAAAATTGGGGGCTCTTTCCTCAATGATAGGGAACTTCTGTTACTCTACATTCTACACGCCCACCTGAAAATAGCTGGGGAGAATTGAAGTTAGCCCCTAGAGATGAGGCCAGAGCCCTCCCACTGTTTATGCTTGCCACCCTGCTTAGTCCCCCATTACCTGATGGCCTCTAAGGAGCCCACTTACCTGCCCCTACTCTGAAGTGTGTACTTTTCCACCTACCAAGCTTCCGCAGCAATAGCGATTCTTGAACATTTTCTATGCCCATATTTGTTTTGTCAATCTATGAGATCATCACATTCTGGGTCTTCTTATCCACAAGTAAGATGCTGCTTATCCTTTCATCTTAAACCCAGGAAAATCACCAAACAATAATATCTCATTGAGGAAATCTCTTGACCAACAAAAAGGTGTTGGGAGAAATCCAGTACTTTTCTTTGGCATCTTTCAGTCTGAGTCACTGGGACCCCTGTAACAACATTCCTCCCCGACCGCTTCAAGAGAGTTGAAGACTCTTGTGCCCTCAGAAACTGTGTCTGGGGACAAAAACTGGCTCCCACTGATGCATCCAGATTGCTGTTCTGTAACCTTCGCTCTGTTTTGAAGGTGTACCCGCCCTGCCTCAACTCTGAGAAGGTACCTGTTACCTAACTTTCCCTGAGACTTAGCTGACTCGTAACACTCTACTTCACCACAATTTCTGCTATTATCCTGGGTGACTTTAGTATTCACGTTCCACTCTCTTCGCTTCCACGTTTTCTCTTCGCTAACTTTGACTCCGCCCACTTCAACTCTTAAAAGTCAGAGAAAACAATCATGGGGAGCAGTAACCATGACTCTGAAAGAACAGAAAACCTGTGGCAGACATGCTGCATTCTATACCTCCCTTTCCTCAAACTAGTTCCAAAGTTTAGAAACTGTCCTTGAGAAATATTATGAACTCAGAATGCCAGGGTAACGGCCAAGTTAAAAGAATAATAGTAGGACTGTAATAGCCTTACAAAAAATCAAATCCCGATTTAGTTTAACAAGTCCTCAAAAAAAAAAAAAATAGTGCATGAATCACCTGTATCAGAGTTACATAATTTTTTGTTAAAAACAAATACCTGTTTGTCAAAATCTGTGGAAACTGCATGGAAATTTTCTTGTTGAACAGTCTTCTGGGATGTGTTTTCGATATAGCAAACTTTGAGCAACACATATGTGTATGTGTGTAGACTTTTTTATCCCGTTTGATTACAGGTGATAATAAAAGCTGCTTTTTTTTTTCATTCTGTTACTTTGTTGAAAGCTAAAGACTCTCAACTCAGAGACAAGTCAGGGAGTGGTGGTACCAAGTCCTCTGTGGGACTGTGGCCAGTACCGAAGGAGAAACTTGGCATGTGAGGTATGCCAACTGCAAGAACTAGAGCTGAAATGAAGTGAGTTATGGGGACAGCGCTGGGCACTGCCCAAAGTTTTTGAAAGCTTTCAGGATGAAATGGGGAAATGGAAACTTTCCCCTTTTGAAACACAAAAGACAAATGTGTACTGAAGGCAATTTTGGCAATGCCACTTCACACTGAACAAAGTGAAGACAGTCTGAGTTTCTCCAATAAAAAATAAAAAGCTGTTTTCAAATTGACCTAAGATGATTGAAAATGGAAAATATTTGCTATTTGGGTTATTAGTTTGAAAGCAAGTGCCTCAGGAAATATTTTGCAATTTAACTTAAATGGTAAGAATGTACATTTTCTTGGACTTCATTAAAGAATGTGTCTCTCCTGGCCTTTCTATTAGGTTGAGCCATATGACATTGCCAACACTGACCGTCCCTGACATATAAAGCAGTCCTCCTACAGGGCTGCACCTCAGCGCCGCTGCCACCTGCCCAATTATAGCCATGTCAGCGTTCGCCTGGACTGTCAGAGATCGCCCCGAAAAGAAGTCCTATGCTTATCACACTTCCGCTTTTTCTCTTTTCTTTCTCTTCTTATGTGTAAAATGTGCACAGCAAAATTTTATCTATAAAATTTGTTATGTGTAAAATTTACCATCTTAACCCTTTTTAAGTCATGTTAAGTATGTTCACGTTGTCATGTTTATGTTATCAGCATGATCCAGCTCCAGAAGTCTTTTCATCTTGTAAAACTAAAACTCCAAATCCATTAAATAGTAATTCCTCTTTCCCCCTCCCCAGCGGTGGTAACCACCATTCTACTTTCTGCCCCTATGAACATGACTCTTCCAGGCACCATATAGAAGGGGCTTGATATAGTATCTGTCCTTTTGTGTCTTGCTGACTTCACTTAGCACAATGCCTTCAAGGTTCACCCATGTTGTAGGTATATCAGAATTTCCTTTTTTCTAAGGCTGAATAATATTCCATACTGCTGCCATTGTAATCCCTAAGATGCAAACCCATGCCTGACATTTCTCCATTTAAAACTCCTTAGACTCCCATCCATTCTGTTTCCTCCATGACTGAAACCTTCTCCATCCACATTGTCGTTTCCTGCCTCCCTGCTTATTCTTCATCACTCTAGAATGGCCATTTTTCCCCAACATTGGGTGGTTTCTTGGCCCTTCCTCATGCTGTTCTCTCTGCCAGAGACCCACGAACTCCTCCCCTGTTCACTTTCCCAATGCCTCCTAATCCCTGAACTTAGTTCGGGAAGGCATGCCTCGCCTCTGTCTCTGCTCTGATGAAATGCCCTGCTCTGAGCACTCAAGGCTTATGAGAAGCATTGTACTATGGTGGGTACTAATCTGGGCTTTGATACCCATAAGAAATAGCTTGAATTCTATACCTGCATCATCAAACGTTGGGACCTCTTCAATTTATTTAACTTCTCTGAGTACCAGTTTTCACAAAAATGAAGATAGCAATACTTACATATAAAGTCATTGTGAGCATTAAATAGGAAAATGCTAGTAAAGTATTTATTAAGTGTCAGTAAAATATGACTATTGTTATTATTCCATTAGAACCTGTCCATGTCTACTTTGTAGAATACTAATTATTTATTTATGTTATGGCTCCTCCAGTAGACTGAATTCCTTGTCTTGTTCATCATTGCAACACCAGAGAAGGCACTTGTTAAATATTCATGAAGGAATGAATGCAGAAACAAGCCTCACACAGCTACCCGTGTTCACAGAGCACTATGTCTTTCCCTTGAGGTATGTTCAGACTTGTATTATAACAATATGAAAATGTGAATTAACTTTTCTATTAGATGCTAAGTTACCTGAGGGCAGAAACTATGTCTTGCTCAATAAATGTATGTCTTTGTGAATTTCAGACTTTCAAGTCTCAATGCTTTTTAGTAAGATGATGGCTTAGATTTCAGACATGGGAAATAGAATTAAATAGTAGACTTCCTAACCAGAGCATAGGGAAAAAAAATTCTAAAAATCCATTCATTCATTCATCCACTCATTCATTTTCAGCCCCTTTCTTTCCATTAGCTCTGCACTCTGCCCAGGATGACCTTCCATCTCCTCAGATATGCCATGCTGTTCCTTGATGCAGAGCCTTTTTGCAACACCCCTGAGCCTAAAACTCTGGACCAGCACAATACCTCATCAAGTTTCAGAAAAGCGTTTCCTGACCCACCCCCCAGACAAGGGTAAGTCATTGATTATTTTTCCGTAGCAGCTGCATGTTTGTACTGGAAATTGAGATGGTTTCCAGAATCAGGAAGTCAAGTCTCTCACCTTTCTTGACTTTTCTTCAGCACCAAATGCATAATCAACACTCTGCAGACTCATGTGGACTGACTAAAATAATAGCACTCTGGGTTTCAGGCCCTTCTTTTGTAAGATGTTGGCAAATGTTAGACTGAGAGGATTTACACAGGGGTTACTTGATGACTAAATTCTTAAAGACTTAAGTGATGGGAAGTATTATGGATTATACCAGAAAAACTAGGGGAAATTGAAAAGTGATCTCCATGGTGACCAAAAGCACTAACTGGTCTAATTTAACTTGGGAATAATGTGATAAAACTCTTCCAAAAATTGAAACAAACAAGAGCGAGATTTGAGAATAACTGTCGACCCATACTAATTGCCATTGGTCTGTCCAATTCTGAAGCTGAATTCCTCACAAGCTGTATTCATTTCTGGTACAGTGTTTATAGAACTAGTATTGTTTGAGTTTCTGTTGCCTTCCAAGCATTTCTGGCCTGTTGTGACTTTGCCATCCTTCTTCACCTTTGTAATCTGCCAAACCTCAATACATCCTCCCCACAAACCTTAATGAATGTCAGCATGACTAATATTTGTACTCATGGAAATAGACAAATCCACAACTCTCTCAATGCAAGTGATCTTATGATGTTTGTGCAAGGGACCTTTACTTTCTAATCTTCCACTCATCCACTAGCAAAATGACCACTTACTATTGTTTAACCCAGGTATTTCAGAGGCGTCCCCAAACCACACACTCTGCACCTTTTCTAGGACCCCTTGCATAGGACAGCTTTGGAAAGAACATTTACCCAAATGTCATAACCCTTATAGCCCTTGGTCATAAGATTCTGCAGTCGCCCCTCTGCCCAGGAAGCAAAGCCAGCCTATTGGCTAAACATGAATTATATTGTCAGCAGCAGAGGGAAATTTTCAGAAGTCACTATTAAACCCTCTCCCATTACCACTGTGCCCGCTACATCTGTTCCTGGGCTACTGGCTCTCAGTTCATATCTCACCCTTTTTTCTGTTCCAAAGGATATTTGTAGGTATTCCCTAGTTCCCAGCCTCAACTGCCTCTGGCCTCAGACAACGACCTGGCAGTCAAGGAAGGGGGGCACTTGTGCCTTCCCATCTCCCTCTTCTTTGGATAAACTCTGACTGCAGCTGCATAGCTTGCATGATTCCATTATGTCCCACCAAGAAAACCGGGTACCAATGTATGTCCAACCTATAAATGGGGCAAGTTAATGTCCCACAGGGGGTGAGCTTTGGGTCAGTGGAAAATGTGATCATGTAGATATACTATTCCCTATTTTTCTCCTTAATAGATAGTAATGAGACGTAGTTTATGAATGTTCTCAGTGGTTCTACAGTTAGTGGCAGCCAGCTAGATAATGAATCCGTGCTTGGGCCATTCTCCCTTCTCTGATTCACCTCACTTCGGTTCACTGCAATTGCACCGATTGATAAAGAACTAGCATAAAAAACTTCTGCTTTAGATGCTGCTTTCTAGGAAATCTAGGTATATTCATTTCCTAGGGCTGCTGTAACAAATTGGGCAGCTTAAAAGAGATTTATTCTCTCACAGTTCAGGAAAGACAGATGACTAAAATCAAGGTTTCTTCAAGGTTGGTGCCTCTGGAGACTTTGGAGGAGAATTTGCCCCATGCCCTTCTCCTAACATGCTCACTGCCAGCAGTCGCTGACATTCCTTGGCTGGTAGCTTCATCACACCTCTCTTTGCCTCTGTCATCATGCAGTCTTCTTCTCTATGTGCCTCTGTGTCCCTTCACGTCAGTGGTTGGATTTAGGGCCCACCCTAATCCAGTATGACCTTATCTTAATTAATTGTGTCTCCAAATACAGTCACTTCTGATGGTACAGGTGGGTGCAGATTTTAGAAGGACTTTATGCCACCGAGTACACTGAGCCACATGTTTGGAGCCACACACAGAGTGACTGCAACCCCTAATGAGCAGAGGCATCACCGTTACTAAGGCTTATACCTGTGCTTAGTTCATGCTTAAATAGGTGCAAATGGAAGGTGAATCATTGGAATAAGCAGTGTCTGGATAATGATAATTATAAGAGTTGTGGAGTGGGCTGACTTCCTTGAACAGCACTTGAGACCTTGAAAGAAAATGGTGAGCTCAGGGTAGCCGATGGCCAACTCAAAATACACGCTCAAAGCGAGAGAGCCTATGACAGCTTTTAAGCAGACTCTCAACTCCCGAAGCAACAGGGGAGATAGCACTTAAAATCAGGCCCAGGAGCAATGGTGGAAGAGCTGAATACATACCCTTAGGAGTTCTTCCACATCTAGGTCAAGGCCCCCATTCAAAAAGAGATGGACACTAAGTTCTAAGATGAGGATTCTCTAGATAGAAGAGTCCGACAATCTTGAACATCCAGGCGAGCTAAGCAGCTCCATTCCCTTTGCAAAGGAGAACAACCTTATCCTACATGCAGACAACATAAAACATATCTGAAGTAAACATAAGGCCATGCTTGTGTTCCTCAGGATCTTCCATTACTATCCCTCATTATTTCACGGTAACCAGGTCAGTACAATACAATAGGAAAGTTCTGGAATGAAATAGCTTGCAAACCAAAAGCACTGGAAGACCTCACCAATATGCATGACCAGGAGTCAGGACAACACATGTGGAATCTGTGAATGTTGGTTAGGTGAGGACAGGTGAAATGTGAAGTTGGAAGAGACAAAATTTATTTATGTGCTGAAATACTCATGCTGTTCCAACAAGGATTCCTGGACCTAAACTTATTAGTTGATTAAAATGACCCCTTGAATCTTAGCTATGATGATGGACTACAAAAACTAAAATGGAGATGCTAGAAGTTTGGAGCAGAGCACTGAGGAAGGAGTCAGACGTGCAGGGTGTGCCCTTCTCAGCATGAGCGGCTGCTAGAATGGAATTAACGTGTAAAATCCTGAGCCCTCAACTGAACTAGGATAACCAGGAAGAGTCATAGGACACTCCCTTCTCACGGGCAATATTGAGCTACACTAGTTAGTGGACGCCAACATTTTTGAGGTGGTCAAAAATATTTCTGTAGAGCAGAATTGACAGTTGAGGTGGCTAGGAAATAACCAGGCTCATAATATCACTGGGGATTTGATTTGGGAATATTAGAAGTCAGGTGAGCACTTGACTTTCTGAGACAAAGCAGATGTGATTACTTACCACAATGGGAAAGGAGACTGGTGTGGTAGTCAGGGGCCTGAGCTGCATGGATCTGTGGCAAGAGTTAATCGATGATTCATATCTAGGAACAAGGTAGCTGACCAGGACATTGCTCCACTTGTGTAATCAAAAAAAAAAAATCAAGGGCCTCCCTGGTGGCACAGCGATTAAGCGCTGCACTATGGAGCTGTTGGCAGCAGCGACACAAGTTCGACGCCCAGTCAGGGAGATTCCCATATGGCAAGGCAGACCTCTCTTGCCTCGCCCTCTGCTCCCCTCAGCAGTATATTTCGATCGGTCTGCCTGTTCTGTTCCCTACTCTGTCTCTGGTGAACCCTCTCACCAACCCCGGCCTCTGGCCTGTAGCCCAGCTTGTATGCATAAATAAATAAATCTTTAAAAAAAAAAAACTGAGGTCAAAGTGCCTCAGTGAAAAAGTTATGGATGTTCATGTAATTTCAGGATCTCTGTTGGTTTACAAGCAGAGACTCTTGGTTGAAAAGAACATCGTGTCCCCTTAAGGAAGGTCCTTGCACAACTACTCCAAGAATACCTGCTATCCATTACCCCCATCTTTTACAAAGAGACTTGCCACCATTGTTGGGATAACTGTGGGTTGAGGACATATCTAGATTTTCCAGGTCTGTGTGATTGACACCTGGGAGAGCTTAGCACTAGTTAGAGTGGAGGCAGATGGACAACTGGTGAAAAAAATGAATTCAAACCTTTGTTTTTCGGTGATCTCAGTGGGTTCACTGACCTACCCTGTGTTTACTTCCTTTGCCTCTGAGTGCTTGATAGTGATAGACTTAAAAGTGGCATCATTTTCACATCAGTCCCCTGAGCCATGCAGTCAGGATCATTATGATAGAAAAAGACCAGTGGAGTCCCTGAAATTGCTTCCACCAACTGCTACATGCTATGCTAACTCAGAAGTAATATCACATTCCAGGAGTAGTTCTTAGATTAGTCTTCAAAGACTTAAAGGACACAGGGTGTTGCTCTCCCTCACATTTCTACTCAAAGGCTACTATAATCTGAACCAAGTGGTAGCTGGCCAGATGTGGTGTCTGTGCTGCAACAAATCAAAACAGCCTCTGACATCTGGTTTGTAGATTCTGATCTAGTGAAAACATTCTTCTCCTTCAATAGAAAAGATCAAACACAGATCACCTTCACACTGAAGAGACATAATATTCACTCTCTTGCTCCAGGGCTACATTAATTCTGTTGACTTTTGTTTTATGGTCCATAGGGACCTTGATTATCTTGACATCCTGCAATCATCACATTGGCTCACTCTACAAATAGCATCAGATTCATTTTCTCTGTAGAGCAGGAAATGAAAAGTTCCCCTATGTTCTAGGAAGACATATGTGTGCAACAGAGTGGGGGATAAAGCCCACTTTAGGAGTCTGTCACATCAGTGAAGACCTTCGGGGTACAGCAGTCTGGGAGAGGTGGGGCCTTCCCTCTGGCAAGTGGTGAATCATTGTACATTACACCTTCTACCACTAAGATAGATGCTTGGTACATGGAAGGCCTCTTTGGACTTTGGAGGCAGAGAACCATACTTGCCTAAGCCATGTTGGAAGCCACTCAGAAAACTCCCTGTTCAACTGGGATTCAAATCAGGAGATGACTTTAAAGCAAGCCCAGGTTGGTGTGCAACAGTTCAGCTACTTGTCCACATAAGCCAGCATATCTGGTAGTACTAGATGGTCTATGATGGATAAAGAGTCTGTATAGAATTTCTGGCAAGTCCCAGTAGGACACACTTTTGCCCGATTAATGGGACATATTTGGGATAGTATGTGCTACCAAACATACTTCTTGGGTTCTTGGGAGAAAAAAACGTACTGTCAACAATATAGTAAGACTACTTTCCATTTGGAAAATAATTATGGGCAAATGGAAGGGTGTGTGCCCATCCCTCACGGCCTCCAAGCCTCCAGCTTTTCTGATACAAGAGATCTCATGAGAAGCAGGTACCAATTATCATGGAGCTAAATCTATACTCAATCTTGGAGTTAAAGAAGCTGATGGAATATTGCCAAAAAATCTAGTCTTTTGTCTATAAGTCACACTAAACTGAAATGATCCTATGGAAGGTAATTCTCCGCCTTTCATTTTTCAGTGGAACGTTTGAAAGCCTTTTCATATTCTGAAAAATTGCAAAATAGACTGAATTTAAGATAGCCTTTCCAAAATTGAGCTAGTCACTTTTTCCTGAATAATTAATGACACAAGCTCAAAGGAAATAATGCTAAATAAGTCTTTTAGCGTGATGTTATTTATTTTTGTTTTTGTTTGTGCTGCTTTATTTTTTTTCTGTTTTCTCATTCTATTTACTTTAAAAAGATTTATTTAGCTCCTCCTTTGTACCTGCAAATTCCTACAGGAGATAGAAATAAGAATAAGACTCTGGACCAAATTCATATAATTTAGAAGAGAAAATGTAAATTTGCAACAACTCAGAATACGATAATTTCATACAACAACGTTAAAGAAAGTTTTATGATAACTTGAAGGAATGAGAAACTATATCCATGAGTCGAGATATTCAGGAATAACATGTTAAAGAAATGGCATTCAATCCTGATCTTAAGCTTGATTGGGCTCCTACTAAATTGGAGAGCTAGAAAGAGAAGATCTTTCAAGGCAGAGTGAAAATTGCATAGGCAGTGTTTTGTTTAAAGAAAGCAAAGAGTGACTTCTGATAATGGGGATTATTTTGGATCGGCTGGAGTGAGTAGAATTTAAGAGAGAAGAAAGGGAGGTTGAGGTAATAGATTATAAAGTTTATTACTGGACTGAGGAGCTGGAACTTTATTTAGCAACCCCTAGAGTATCACTGGAGAATAAAAAGTTCAAAGCAGAGCTCCAGGAAGATTTTTTGGCAGTTGTATACAGAGAGGGAGAAACACAACAAATTAGCAAAAGCTCCAGGCTGGGACTTAGGAGACCTGGTCAAATCTAACCTATGTCTAATTTTGGGCAACTCATTTCCTCCATTGAACCTTGGTTTTCTCCTAGGAAAAATCATGAAGGGGAATTTAGTTTTCTTTACATTCCCTTTCAGCTCTAAAAGGGAAAAAAATAAGACCAAATAATAAGAGATTTTTGCAACAATGAAACCTTAAAATAGGTGACATACATCTGTGGTTTGCTTTATTATAGAGAAATTAAAGATGTGATTAAAAGAGAACATTACCTTCTGATATTCTGTAAGCACATGAAAGTCTTTTGTCAACAAGCTGTTCAAATGACTAAATCTCATGTTATCTCCATAAAGAAGTTGGCAAGTAGTTTTAATATCAACAATACCTCATTTTATGTGTATACATTCTTAAGTAGTTATTAAGTATTTGCTGGAGTGACAAAAGAGCCAGAACGGTGAGCAGGCAGATCTGGGAAGAGGAACTGAGAAAGCACCCCAATCTCCAAGGAATACCATGACTGTGGCTACCATCCCCCAGGCGCTTGTCCCCCAGACCAGCATGGGACGTCAGTGAGCAGGCAGTAGACCTAAAGGGACACACAGGAATCAGGTCAACTCATAGCGTAATCACCAATAATCAGAGCCACAATGACATGATAACATTTGTCTCAGAAGATGCTAGAACAATAGTTATCAGTAATCAGAAATCATAGTAGAGCTGTAAACAGCCCCACGATGGTGACACCAAGCAGGATACCCTGAAGGCTCTTCATGCCTGGGGCTGTGATGCTATTTAAACTGCCAAGAAATTAAAGATTACCTTGGAAAGGAAGGTGGGGAAGGCTGAGCTCTCAAATTAGCAGCGATCACCTATAAGATACTGAGAAAACTCAGAAAAACAGTTTACTCAGAATTGGTAAATAAAGAAATTAGGGTATACAAAACCAGAGGAAAAGTGTAACTTACATAGGCCCTGGTTTGTGGCCTGTGAGAGTCAGACTGAGCTCATTGAAGAGTGAAATGGAATATGAGGAATTTAAACATAATGTCGACACTCTTCCTTAAGTTTGTTTGTAAAGGGGCAAATACAATATGGTAGTTATAGGATTTTGTTTTATGTTGGGATGGAAGAGATTTAAGCATGTAAAGGAGAAATTAATAAGAAAAAAATGAAAAGGTTAATCATCTAGGAAGGAAAAGAATGACTGATGGAAAGCCTGATTCTCACAGGCCACACCCCTCGGTGTCTATAAGAAAATCTTTAAATATTTATTATGAGAAAATTTTTAAATATTTATTAATGTATCTATGAAAATAAAAATCCACCTCACTAACATAAACTGTACATTTTTATGGAAAAATATATTTTCTAATCTCAAAAGAATGAGTAAGAAGAGTAGCAATTTTTATATTTTTGCAAATCATTTAAGATTTGGCTTAATGAAAGATAACTGGTTTTCATGTCTATTTCTCCATAAAGCCTGTTGTGATAAATTGTTTTGGTTGAAACAGAGGCAGTATTTAACTAGAAGCTAGTTAGAAAAGAAACTATTTAAGCTAGCTGTGATGGGGACTTAAGCTGTGAAGGACTTGCGTATTGAAACAGAAAGCAAATATTTTTAAATCTGAGATATTGTTCATTATTGAACAGAGTTTCCCTATCAGCCATCAGGATTGCACCTCCTAAAGATTATATTTTGCAACAGAAAGTTTATACCTTTTAACCTCTTTCACCCCTTACACTTACCACCCACCTCCTGCTTCTGGCAACCACCAATCTGTTCTCTGTGTGATTGAAGCTCACATTTTTTTGTTATTTAATCCCACATACATATATGCAGGAAAATACAGTGTTTGTCCTTCTCTGACTCATTTCGCTTGGCGTAATGTCATGGTACATTTATTATGTTGCAAATTTATGGCTGAAAAATATGCCTCTTTGTGAGTGTGTGTGTGAGAGAACAAGAAAGAGCAAGGTGGGGGAAAGGTGTGTGTGAGAGAACAAAGAGAGCTAGAGTGTGAGAGCTCGAGAGCTAGGAGGGAGGAGGGAGAGGCGGAGGGAGGAAGGGAGGGAGGGAGAGATGTTCATCCATTGATGGAGACTTAATGTAGTTTCCATGTCTTCACTATTATAAATAATGTTGTAGTGAGTTTGCGTGCAGATATCTTTTCAAAATAGTGATTTATTCCATTCAGATAAACAAGCAGAAATGGAATTGCTAGATCAGGTGGTAGTTCTATTTTTAATAGTTTGAGAAATAGCCGTACTGTTTTCCATGGAAGCTGTTCCCACCCAAAAGTGCACGAGGGTTTCCTCTTCTCCACATTCTCACCCCCATTTGTTATTTCTTCTCTTTTTGGTAATAGCCACTTTGGTAAAGTGATACCTCATCGTGATTGACATTTCCCTAGTGACTAACTTTTAAAACAATTTTAGTTACTTTAAAACTAAAAACTATTACTCAATTCAATCGTTGGTTGGAATTTTTTTAGGTATGTTTGTAAACCTACTTTTTCAATTATAAGTTTTATGACATCTGAAAACAAATTAAGTATTTCTAATGAAAATTTCCCCTAAATGGCGAGTTACTGTAATTATAGAATACTTGCAAAATTCAAATAATTAATAAGAGAAAATATAGTGTTTTATTACTCATTTTTATATTGCTTACTCATTGAAGTGAAATTTCACGTGTATTAGATTAAATGAAATATAGTATTATAATTTCATTTATCTGTTTTTACTTTTTAAATATAGCAACGAGAAAATTTGTAATATGTGGCTTGCATTATATTGCTATTGGACAGTACCACCTTACTATGACAGAATCAGAGGTAAAATAATTTTGTTTGCTATGCAAATATTTTCTACTTTTGACCGTTAATATAGACTTACTTAAAATTCTTCCAAATCTCAACTGAAAATAGTTTTATTCTTTTTCTCAAAAATTATCAATCATAAGTACTATATTCTTGAAGCTACTTAACCGGGCATTTATATTGTGTGAAAAGGTGAAGTACTGATGATGAGCTTGCACTTATGAGGAGTATCATTATGTTACTCCATCTCTTTAGACCTAGAACATTCTTTCTTTCAAAGCTAAGTTAGTGGAAAGCAACTCCAGACATTGGTTCCTTTTATCATAAAACTAACAGTACTTTTATTTTCTATTTGCCATTATGACTGTATGCCTTTGTCTTGGCTTTGTGGCAAAGGATTGAACAATAAAAATTTCCCAAGGGTCCCTTTTCTTAACTCTTAACAAAGCCCTAGCAAGTGCTTCTGTCTCTTATTCACAGCAATGGTTTCTGCCTTTCAATGAAAATGTGAAACTGGGAATAGTTTCCAGAGCTTTCAGAACTTTTTCCATTGAAATGCAAACAGTCCTCTGGCGCCTCTGAAAATTCTGAGAAATTGTTGGGTTTTGGGGATGATGCCAGAAAACCTGGCATTCTCCTAATTATGGCTGGTTTAAGATCGTCTCCTTCCAAGTACATTTAAGTAAAGTCAGCAGTTGACTGTCTCTTGCCGGGAAAATCCCCAACTTGAATGCTGAACAAGAGTAACTTTTTCATTCAAAGTTTGGGATTGTGACCAGTAGACCTCAGAACCCTACATTTCCACATCTCCTCTCCAAATGCAACTTAACCCCCTCACTACACCCTTCCCTTAACCCTGTCCATGAATGACCACAATCTTCTAGGCAGTTTTCTCAGTAACTAAGCACACACCCAACAAAGATTACTTGTATGTTGTAAAGATAATGACAGACATTGTCTTATATTCTCTACTGCAGCCATTTTAACTGAACTAAAGCTCTTCACCCACAATAATTATGCCATACATTCCATACTCTCTATTCCAAAGTATCTCTGTAAAATGAAACCATGGTTCTTTTCTATCTTCATTTCCTCAACACAATGAGTATTCTGAGTGGGTAAATCAAAAAAACATTTGTCACATATTTTTAAATTAACACATCCCAGATGCTTATCTAAGATCAAAGCAATTCAGGCATTCATTCTTATTTATTAACAATATAATACAACCTTGATCTTTGCATTATATTGTGTATTATGTAATAATATTGTGAAAGGTATGTTACCCACTGTTCATGTGTATTTTGTTCATATGATGAATAGAATCATGTCTAGTTCTCCTTTTGTTGCTCATCGATTAAATTCTAAATAATTACTAAATAATTGTGACTTAAGAAAGAACTTTTCTAATAGCTCCTTGTATGTTGGTGGAAAAAACAGGACAATTTGTGTTCAGGTAGAAGATAAAAAGATCCCATTTGGGGGTGATTCTAAAAGTGACTAATGCCTGTGGAAGTTGTTAACAGAAAATAAAGTCCCAGTCATAATTAGACAAAGAGTTTGTTAGTCAATCAAAGTGAGAACAGAAACCAGGAAGGTGTTCAACAGATTTTACTTGAGAGAGCCATCCTAGTAAACATAATTTTGAATTTAGTTTATATAGGTAGACATAGTGAGTCATTGACATTAAGAATGTAGTCACTCTTGATAGGTGGGCCTTCTGGGTGGGCCACTCTTGATAGGTGGGCCTTTCCTGACCAAACGTTATGCTGATGCCAGAGAACGGGAATGCAGGATCTAATTGCTACCATTGTAATGAATGAACTGCAAATATACAAAGGCTGGGTGTCTAAAAACATTTTTTTTCTCTGAAAAGACTGACTTTTCCTTCAGGCAGAAGATTCCTGCATACAGGATGAAGCTATAGACATGTGCTACATAAATACAAAACATACTCAGTGTATAAGACCTTCAATAGAAAAGAACTTTAATACAATTCGTGTACAATAGAGAAAAGAGATTATTAAAATAGTTTCTCCAATGAAGCACCCAAAGTTACCCTTCCCCTCGCTACAGAGACCCGAAATCTTGCCACAAATCTAAGGCACATTCTGGCAGAAGGGGCCAGACAAGTCTGGAAGGAAAAGAGCAAAGTCAAAATAAAAGCCAAAATAAAGGCTGCCATTGTCAGCCTCCACAAGGATCTCTCATTTATGTTGCTGCCTCTTTTAAGTATCTCCTTCCATGTACCCCAAGTCCCTGGTACAAGTCCAAGGTGGAGAAGCAGGCAAGCCTTCTCCTTCACCTGTCTCTACTCCACGTGCCTCCTCCAGTTCTTTTCTCAAGTCTTCTCTCTTTTTCCCAGCCTTCTTTCCCAAATCCTTTTTAGCTTCCCCTTGCTGCTCAGCTCCATTCTTCCTTAGGTGGGGCAGGGGACCTGGAACCTCCCCTTTCTATGGGGATTACCCTGTTACAGAGCCTATAAAGATGACTTTGCCCACTTGCCTGCCAGACTATCAGTGTCCCCAGAAAATTTTCCATTATGTTTACAAAGAAGAGCAAGGAAAAACTAGGAAGTAATAAACCCTCTGCTATTAGATATAGTGTGATCTTTTGATCTATCAAATCACCTTCAATCTCCATACTTGCCAAGTATCAGATACTTAAATACCTTAAAGAAACCCAAATTTTTAAAGGGATTTTATGAAAAATTCTGGTGTAAAATTCTAGTTAAAAATACAGTTCTACCACATGCCTGATATTTAGAAGGCCATTTTAGAATTCTCCATAAATCACAGATCAGCATAGGGGATCATGAGATCCTGGGTGGAAGAGGCTGAGATAGCTCACCAGAGCAGCAAACTCCTTTAAATCACTTCTTCCACTGCAAAGCAAACAGGGTGTTGTGTGTTTGTAGAGAAATAAAATGAAAAATTGTTTCCAAAGGCCTTAGAATGGTCCTGCTTTGAGGCATTGGAAAAAATTGATTTCAGTAATTGAAAATGAGTTTTGCTGTGCATAAACAATCAGTTTCACAAAAGATTCTGCCTGCGCGGTCCACTGGCATCCATGTTATCTGAATGAAGAGTGTTCTGTATCCACAAAAGAACGACCAGGTGGGTATTATCTGTCTCTTCTTTCCAGATGCTTCTAAATGTAAGTCTAAAAGTTAGTTATTATAAATGCCAATTAAAATCTTCTGGAAATGATAGCAAATTACTTCCCTGATATAGCCGTGTCACCAAATATTAACCAAGAGAGATTAACCCAATATATTGATGTATGTATTGTTATGTATTTTACCTGACAAAGGAAACAGTATCACATAGAGCCACAATTCAATGACAGCACAGGTAGCCAAATTACTTTGTTTGAAAATTTATCTTCTCAATTCTAAATAAAGAGATTAAGCCCTCTTTTTTTCCTATCAGAAGTCAAAAACAAAAATGCCAAGTTTAATTTCATAACATTAAAGAAGAGTTTTGTGGTGATTATGTTGTTTATAATCTTGTTTCCAAACAAGACCACAACTAAAATTTTCTAAGAGAGTCAAAATAATCCCTCTAATGTTGAATAACCTTCAGAGAAAATCATTATACTGTCTTAGTCATTCATCTTGGAATTGTCAAATCTTTAAAGATATTGTTCTCATAATGAAATTCCACCTATCTCTAATGTAGACTGATGCAATGAATACACACTTCTGCAATCCTCATCAAGTCCTGGAATCAATCTGCTCTTCCATCTTCCCCAGGCTCATACTCTCTAGTCCTAAGACTCCTGTTCAATGCAGAGATGATGCATTTGAAGACTTAAAAACAGAAACATAAGGCATATAGAAAAGCTTATTCAAAAAATGTGAGTGACAATGATGACGACAATTAGCCCAGGTGGCATGGACAGCCACCACAGTGCTAATCTCACCAAACACTGGACTGATTTTTAAGTGGGCACTGTCCAAGCTGGATATCACCCCTCCACTTGTTTGCCTGCTCCTCCTCCTTGATCAAAGAGCATTGCTAAAGAAAAATATAAAATCTTGCTGATTGCCCTAAAAATCCATGCTAACTTCAAATGTACTCTTAACTGACCAAAACTTTTATTTCATGTGCCTTTTCTAGCACATTTCTGAAACAAGTTACTCCATTCCTTCTCTATTTTAAATCTTCTCCACCTGAAGTCTCCTCTGACACTAGGTATTTATTGCCACATTATTTTACATACATTATTGCCTTCCATAATAACTGAAATGTAGCATTTTTCCATACGTAAGTATCCGACTGAAACCAAAAACAATACTCAGTGTAGGCACAACATAAACTTTTATTTCTTATTTCTAAAGAATGGGGGGAAATCTTAGTCAAATGCAGGTATGAGAAGATTTCTGCATTTATCCCATTCAGGGCCCTTTTTGGTCTTGTTCCCACCATTTTCACTGTTCTCCTGTGGCCTACATTACCCTGTTCCAATTGGGTCTCTATCAAAATGGTCACAGTGGTGATTTCTATGAGTCTAGTGTTTGGCATGAATTGCACATAATGCTCTATCCATTCAAAGTTCCCACTTCAATTAACATCTTCATCACAATACTGCACAGCTAACCAATTCTATTCCTGACAGGAGCTGATAAGTACATACAAATGATGGGTCTTGCAGAATGTGTTCCCTTTACACTGTTCCCTGTTTCCTGGGAATTATTTCTCCTGTACTCTGTTCTCTGACTGGAGTAATCAAGTCCACACCTATTATTTGTGTGACTGCATCTTTCCTTCTCCTCCCAGTCACAACTTCACCTGCATCATAAGGAACCTTTGTCCAAACTCGTTATACTTGCACTGCTAACAGCACTTTGTGGACCACTCACAGTGAGGCCCAGGTTGAAAGAAGTAATGGAAGTAACACATAAGAAAAAAGAAATGGAACCTAAATAAAACAAAACAGGAAGACCTTAAAAAACAAAAAAGACAAGACAAAGCTCTAAAAAAAAAAATCAGTTAGCATTAATGTCTCAATAATCACCTTAAAAATAAATGGCCTGAATTTACCAGTCAAAAGACAAAGAGTGGCTGAATGGATTTCAAAACGAAATCCAACCTTCTGTTGCTTACAAGAAACCCATTTACCAAGAAAGATAAGCCTCAACATAAGTTAAAGACTAGAAAACAGTTACACACTCAAATGGTACCAAAAAAAAAAAAAACTGTAACAGCTATACTTATATCTGCTAAAATAAACTTCCAACTAATAAAGGTAATAGAGATAGAGACAGACACTATATTATGATTAAGGGTATAGAACAACAAGAAGAAATAACGCTCATAAATAATATGCACTGAGATACATAAGAAATAACAGAATTAAAGAGAGGTATTGATAACAACATAAAAACATCAATGATAAATAATGAGAAAACAAAAATTAAAATAAAAACACTAATGGACTGTAATACCGCACTGGTAACAATGGACAAATCAATAGAACAAAGAATAAATAAGTAAACAATAGCCTTGTATGAGGATGTAGCCCAAATAGGTCTAACATCTACAGATGTTAACTACTGCATGCACATTTTTCTCAAGTTCACATGGAAAATTTTCAAGAATAGACCATATGTTGGGACACAAGTTAACTGTCAATAAAACTACAAAGATTGAAATTATACCTATATTCTCTCTAACCATAATGTTATAAAGTTAGAAATCAATTAAAAGGAAAAGCTTTGAATATGCAGTAACTAAACACCATGCCATTTCATCGCTATTGGATAAAAGAGGACATCAAAGCAGAAATAAAAAAAAATATCTTGAGACAAATGAAAATGATGACACAATATATGGGATGCAGCAAAAGTGGTTTTAAGAGGGCAGATAAGAGAAATACAGGCCCACATTAAGAAGCAAGAAAATCCTAAATAAGCAATCTATTACTATACCAAAGCAAATTGAAAGAGAAGAACAAACAAGACCAAAAGTTAGTAGGAGGAAGGAAATGACCAAAATAAGTGCAGAAATAAATGAAATAGAGATAAAAAAGACTATATCAAAAAATCAATGAAATTGAGTTGGTACTCTGAGAAGATAAACAATATGCACAAACCTCTAGGTAACTTTTTTTTAAATAAATATATATTTTTATTGTTATTTATGTCTTTTACATTTTGTATTCCCCTTGGGTAGCCCACCACCAATTCACCCGTGATCCATCTCCATGGTTCCTTGTGTTCTTTTCTATTCCATTTTGTGCCCTTTTCCTTCCTTCCCTCTGCCTCCTTCCCCCCCCCCCCATTGTCTCTCTCCCACCCGGCCTCCCTATAGTCCTGTTATAAGTGAAACCATTCGATATTTTTCTCTTTTTTTCTGGCTTATTTCACTGAGTATGATCCCCTCTAATTCCATCCATGTCACTGCAAATTGCATGTGTTTATCTTCTTTCCACGCTGAATAGTATTCCATTGTGTATATGTACCACATCTTCTTGATCCAATAGGTAACTTAACAGAAAAAAAGAGAGCAAGCAATGAATAGAATATAAATGAAAGAGAAGAAAATACCACAGATAGTAAAGAAAAACAAGGGATCATAAAAGATTTTTATGAGGATCCATGTGCCAATAGACTCAATAGCTTTTAAGAAATGAACAAATTTATACATCAATATAATCTAGCAAGGCAAAACCAGAAATAAATAGCTGCATTAACAAAGTCCTTTGCATAAATGTGTTGATATATGAAATAGGACACCTGTACCCTGAAAGAATTAATGTGCTTAAAACGCAGCAATAGCCCCATAGTAGACAGAAATTTTACCTTAATTATATGTATACTTTAACATGATCAATCTGGCTTGATTAAATTCTGACCTTCCAGCTCATTTAAACTCTGCATTAATACATATCTAAATGAGGGAAGTAACATTCTTGCTTATCTGACAAATATTGGAAAACATGTGAAACCACTTTTGTAAACTCCTCATTCATCTATTCATCCAGCCAACCAAAATATACTGACCACTTCTATTTCTCAGGGTTGCATTAACAACCAACATACAATCTCTGGCCTAAGGAATTTGTTTCTTGACTTGGAGATGGAGATGTAAACCATTGATTATCTAACAATGTAATCATAACTTATCCAATCCTATTTCAAGAGCTTATATACAATTCATAGTATTTGTGGTCAAATACTGGTTATAAGGTCCTTGATTTTTGTATCTCCTTCCTCAGGTAACCCCCGCTTTTGAGGAAAGATATGAAGGGAACTTGATATTGACATATTTGGAAATTAGAGAGGTACAAAGCTTTTGTAGGAGATGCTGTGAAAGAAATGAGAAATGAAATTGAGGAAAAGGGTAGGTTTTACAGAGAAAGTGAAACCTGGCATAATCAAGCCAGTGTAACACTTGGCACAACTAAGCCGGTGTGACCCTCCCAAGGGGAGAGCAGTTGGTAGTCAGTGTGGAGGCAAGACCCGCATGACGACCTTGCTTATGCCAGCTGCAGCTTATGCCTAGTATAACCGCAGACCTGTCTCTACATCTAACCAAATTGTACAACCAAAACCAGGACACAGAGAATCAGAGACTACCTCCTTAGTATGTTGCTGGTCATGCTCTCGTAAACAATGTCTGTATTTTTACTCTTGCTGCAAATGCTGCTGCCTTATAGGGAATTTAGAATATCATAACAAAATTGTTATTGTAACAGTGGCTTGTGGGTAACTGCTTACGTAAGCACTAGTATATAAACGCATGGTTGCTAAATAAAGATTGTCAGATCCATGCTGAGCTGACCCTTCTGTGCCTCGTTAATTGCGTCTCTCCCCTCGGTTCCGGGATCTGAGATCCGGACAGAAACCTAAATTGAATTTTAAAAGAACAAGTTCTGAGTTATCTAGGCAGGATTTCTATCCTGTGAGAAAATAAATTTCTGCCCTTTAAGCCACCAGTCTGTAGTATATTGTTATGGCAGCACTCGCCGACTAGTATAGTCCCATATAAATAAGAAGAGAGTTGTGCTAGGGAGACAGGGAGCTATGGATTAAATCACTTCATATAAAAGCGTTAGCGGGATCATTATTCTCTCTCATGCATCAAGTGTGATCTTTGTATCAATAGTAGGAGAATTCCTCGTGATTTTACCCTCTATAAACACCATCTCCCTCCCTGACATAATACGATGTTTCCTCCTGCGACTTTACATTTTGAGGCAGAGATTCAAGAAGAATCCTTGAAGATAACCTTCAAGGCCATCCCAGCAGGCAAGACACAGCTCCTGCCAGCTTCTGGGGCTGCCGGGGTATTTCCACTTGCAAACTGGTTCTTTAGCTTCCTTCCAATTCTTTTGAGTCTCAATATCCTCTCAAAAGAGTGTACTTTGCTTAGAAAGCCAGCCATTTTCTGCTTAAGCTAAGTTCCATAGCTGCTAACAATTTTCATCTCTTTCCTTGACTGGAGAGAGAGAGACAAATGACTCTGGGGCTATAGGATTGCTCAGTGACATCAAGGAGCAGTGTAAGTTGGTAATGACAGATTTGTAAAATTATCACTTCTCAATGACTTTTTTCCCAGAAGTACTTAGTTAAGTGGAAGTGAGGACCATACAAATATCATTTATTATCACTCACAAAGATTACAAAGCCAATAAGGAGATGAGACATGAGTCTATTTCTTATTTTTAATAAATTTTGCCAAAATATTTTGGATTAATCCTGAAATCTGAGTATTGAAATTTTTATTCTTTTCATTTTTATTATTTTTGTTAAAGTAATATTGCAACATAATGTAAGTTTCAGTTGTGCATCATTAAAAATCAACATGTGTATATACATTAAGTTCACCAGTGGAAAAAACTAAGTTTTAAAAAGCATTATTTCTGCCTGAAATTCAGCCTGGGAATTAGCAGTTTCTACTTGAAATTTGTAAAATTCTATTGTTGACGCTGATACACTGCAGTTACCTAATGCTTTATTTCAAAATACTATGTGTATTAAAGACTTACTGTTCAGGTCTTACCTGATGTAGAAAAGATTTCTTATTTCATTCTGTAAAAGGAAAAGTAAGATTAAGAATGCATGTTTTTTTTCAAGGTTTGGCATAGATTAGTTTTTCAATTTATAGTTAAATTTCCCTTTTTATTATAAAGCAACAGCATCATCATTATTTAATCATGTCTTAATTGCCATCTGTGAAGCACTTCTGATATTAGATTATTTGAGCCTCATTCACTTATTTATTTCACAGTGTTTTTTCATTTTTTAAATGTGTCTTCGGTCTTTGCTAGGTACCAGCGGCACTGCAATTAATTGCTAAGCTAATTTATTACTAAGGTTTCTACAAGTGTTCCCTGTTCTCATTGCCTTTATACACTAGCAATGAAGTTAGACAGTAAACAGGTGATTCAAGCATCTTGGAAACAGTTCTATGTTGGGACTTTGAGAATCAAAATATTGTGGAAGTATAAAAAGACTTGGTCCAAAACCAGAGTAGGGTGAGAAGGACATCTGGAGTGACCAAAACTTTGCAAAAAGAGAACAGAGATAATGCTCCTTTCCTTTCAAAATAGGGTTCAGAGAAGTTCAGTGACCTATATTATAATAACAAGAGTCTGAGAGTCAGCTCTCACCCTTCCTCATTCCACAGCACAATGTTACCACCACTGTCAACTTTGCCATCATCATCATCACCACCGTAAGAAATGTAACAGGACATCTATAGCCCACACCTTCCATTTATAAATAAACTAGCATCAAATCAACAGTGAATTATACCAATGCATTATATAGCTGTAACAATAGAAACTCACACAGGCTTATAGGTGGCTGTGGGTTTTTAAGTCACTGGAGCCCAGCTAGTTCGAGACTGGCAGGTTTCATGGAGGAGATAAATATTGAGGGATGTTTAAAGAAGAATCAAAGAATTGTGTGGCACAAAAGAGAAAGGGGATTGCAGATGAGGAGCTGATGAGTTGTGGCTTGGTGTGCTCCCCTACAGTCGGCAACAGACCAAGGTAGAAATAGCTGGAAATAGAACATTTAGTAAGGTGAGGTCATCCATGAGACACGGCACCGCTAAGAAGCCTATGAATTTATTCTGATGTAGATTTTTACCAATTCTATGAATGTGAAAAAAGATGAAAGTTAGAGAAGGATATATGGTCATTTAGGAAAGAAGCAAGAGAGGCAGTTTTGTCTGAATTATTAGGTTTATCCAAGGGAATTCCTAAATAACTTGACGGTTACTTTTTGGTGTGGTCATAGATTATAACCATGTCTTCCCCTGAGAAAATGTTCTGTTTCTAGCGCTATTTTAAAATCATTTCTAACTGCCTGGTTTTTTGGTCTACTCCTCCTGTAATAGCCTCCCTTGTGTATAGAATTTTAACCATCTTGCTCTTTCTTTGAAACTAGTCATATCTTTGTTAATCTACTAAAACTGAGGTTCTGAGCCTTTCTATGTGATTACAGTGATAGTAATCACCAAGATGTTGATTTAATACTTAATATGTTCAATTTAATTTAAATTTTGGACAATTACTATTACTGACTACCCTTAGATATTTGACCATTTCAACCATCTTTGTAATACCCATTAGATCCCAAACTTCTTTGCTTCCCCCAAAAAACATGATTTCCTAATGTGGAAGTCCAGGCAGCCTTTAAAATTCCCCACCAAACTCTGAACTGTCAGAGTAGCTGGCTAAGAGATAAGGGGTAAGAAAAGTATCCAGTCATCCAAACACATTTCTGCTTTTTTGTACAAGCTTCAGATGAAATACAGTCACTCAATAAAGTCCTTCTGTTTCTCTTTCCCTCCCTCCCTTCCTCTCTCCCCATTCGCCTAGAGAGGGGAACCCTAAACCCTTTGGTGCCCTGCCAGCAGCACCAAAAGAATCTCTTGACTATTTTCCCAGGGAATTCCTGCCTTAAATGTCAGCGGAGTACAACTCCCTAGCCAAAGCAGAGTCTGCCTGGAGCTGAATCAAGGAAAATGTGCCTGCTGCACCAAATGGGGAAACCTGGACCTTGAGTCTTGGGGGCAAGGGAGGGATTTATTTCTGAAGGTGCCAAGGCCATTGGAAAGACACAGGTTTTCTCAGTTCACCTCACAGGGGAACAGGCAACGAAGTCAAACATGTCGGTTCCTTGCCATTGTTTGATCATTGTTTTTATTTTAGTCATTTGATGGTGATCTGTATTTCTGGAATCCACTCTGCGTTATAACAATAAGGTGACACCTCTTTGACAAGGGAACAAAGCTCTATTAAGGTCCTGTTTGTGGCATCATAGTTGCTGCTGCTGTTGTTCTGTTAATTTGTTTATTTTTAATGAACATACTGATATATAAGTGCTCTGGGCAGAGTTCACAATGCTGAGATTCATGAACAGCAAAATAAGATCAGAGTTGTGATTGAATCTGTCTCTCCCAACTAGGAGACACTTCCTGTCTGGTACTGAGGCATTGCTGTCATTTAGTGCTTTTGTTTGAGTCTTCAATTTCTGGTCACATGAAAAAAAATGAAAAGTTCTGGAGGTAAGGATAGGAGAAGGCGTTCACAAATCCCAGAGATATACATCAGCACCAAAGGAAAACAGTATGAAGTGGTAGCTTAAATATTCACAAGCCAAGTGTATCAATCAATAAATTTGTGCTGAGTTCTTTGATAATTTTCATGTCCTTCCCTTAGTTCCTTCATGTGTCACTGACCTTCAACTTCCTGAAGCTACTCAACAAAAAACTCACAAGGTTGCTGGACATCTAAAGGATTTTTAATCACCGTGCCATGTTGCTATCTTCCCCTGCAGATGTCACACTGCTTAGTAAAAAGGTCTCGGAGACTTGTTACTCCATTTTTGAATGAATTTGACCCTTATAAAGTTAGCAATAGAAAAATATTGATTCCAAATCCCATTTAGATACAGGCTCATGCTAATTCAAAACAGATCAACCTAGAAGCTATTACTTATATTCACCAGGGTTCCCTTCTTATCTCTCCCACCATCACCACATGTGCACAATAGCTGCTTTCTTCCACCATCATATTATGTGTATTTCACCAGAGACAATCCCATTGGAAATGTCTGTCGCCAGTCCAAAAAATGTCAGACAAGTAGCTAATCATTAATAGGGTGGAAGGTGTGGCAAAAGGATCTCAACTATAAAAAGAATAATTTGTAGTACTTAATAAGAAAAATTACTTCCAGTAGATGAAGGGTTAATCCCTGGCCAATTTAAACTACTCTGCTGAGAGTTCTAATAAGTACATGAGTTGGTGCCAATTAGGGTGGTGCTTTCTTTGATGGGAACAACTGTCCCTTAGGAACTGAACTGTCAACACATTCTACTGGGGCAGTGATCAGCCAGCCAGAAGAAAGGGAAAGGGTCTAAGAAACTATGGTAACCAAGAGCTGTTGGCACCTTTTAAAATGGTGACGGGAACTGCCAAGGTTATGGAGCGAATGCTAATGAGCCTAAGACAACTTGTAAAGATTGGACCTGAGAAATGTCCCCCAGTGACCAATAGCCCTAGGGAATGACACTCTAGTTTCCAGGACTCATTCACAAGAAAAACCCAAGCCCTGTAGCATCATCCCTTGGGCTCATAGATCTCACAAGCACTTTTAACTCCAAGTTCTTAGGGTCAGAGCAATTACATTTAGCACATCTACCTATAAAAATGTTTTCTGAAGAAATTTTGCACCTGTTTTGAAAACTCATTCTAAAATCTGAATGGTAAAACAACTTTAAAAATCAACATGAAATGTTTTAAGTGTTCTTTTTTGATTCCCATTAATTACCCCTTCCCCTCTTATCAGAATTTACCCTTTCACAGAGCATATTTCTAAAAGACCGAAATCGCTGATGGACAAACTTCAGTGTACAAACACATTCTTAAGGGTGTAATTTTAATCTTTGCTATCTGGGAATGCTTGAAACAGTAATCAAGTGCTCTGAAATTCACACTCAACATTTTAATTCCTCTTTCTAATGAGATTTTCATCCATTCCCTAGTCTCAAATAACCAAACAAGAAAACACAAAATTGCAACTGAGATATGAAAGTGTAACAGCTTTTCTTCTTGCTTCTCTGTTTCTTCCTTGCAACACTTTATTCTGAAAATAAATCCAATTTGAAATGAGACGGTAGGTGAAGAGGCAAGGCAGGAATGAGAAAGAGTCCGTAGGTAGACCTCAGTTATTATCACAGTTCTAGGTGTTGACTTCAAAAATGCTCATTGTATTCTTAAAAAGTTAATAATCAACTTATAAGGAACCAAATATATGTACCAGGGGTGACAGAGTGTCATAAACTAAGGATTATGATTATTTCAATTCTATGTGTCTGAGATCCAGTTAAAGAAAAATAAATTAGTGAAATGGTGACACAAGTAGCCAATTCCCCAAATCCTTAGATAGGGATGCCTTTGTGGGCACACAGCATACACACTTGTACGAAGCCCCACATTTAGAAGGCCCGCCTCACTTTATTTACTTCCTGCTGTCCCAATCTTGAAATTCTTAGTAATTTTTGAAAAGGGAATTCTGCCTGCCTTTGCGCTGGAGTTCACAAATGATGGGGTCATTTCTGCCCCAGGGTTTCTTGGTATTAAATTTACTTGCAATTACCAATAATTTTGTCCCCATAAAACCACTATATATTTTTTAAGTTTGTTGCTTCTTACCGAATAACTATTATTAAGATGACAGTCAGGTGAGCACCCTTTTTTCTATATTTCTACATTTTCTATTTTTCCTTATTTCCTTGTATTCAAATTGGTGCTACCTATGCTGCAGATGGACCTGTTGTTATCTCCGGTGCTTGAAATGCTGCATCTTAGATCAAAAACTTCAAGAAGAACTTACTGAATACTTCGCCACCCCAAAAAAATGCCCTGCAGACTAAATCCCAATTCCCTTCAACTACTGGATAAGGCAAATCTATGTTCTGATCATTGCCCAATTGCAATTACATCACAGAACCAAACAAGATATATTCCCAACAATTTTTTGGTAGGAAAAACTCAAAGATCTGGAAAGTCCTCACTTTCAAAGATTACCAGTTAATGAAACATAATGTGAGCAAACATTTTGCATTCCTGAAATGCCCTGTGTCTACAGTGATCAGGTAGAGGAAAGTTATTTCAAGTTCAAATATAACTTAGCGATTGCCACATGGTGCAAAATCTTTCCACCCCTAGACTCCAAAAACCCAATCAGACAAGTGGCCGTAATTTGACTCCCTGTGCACTGGGAGCTGAGGGGCCAGCTATGCTAGCTGCACTCTGGCCAGGGAAGGCATGAGTGACAGACCCGCAGCAAGACAGTGGGGGTAAGTCCTTCTTTGCCTTAAGGAACAAGCTCAGGGCCAAAAGAGGAAACTCCAGTTCTTTTATTGCAGATATTTGTGCCTTCTCAGGGAGAATCTTCTTAGAAGGAAACTGTAAGGCAGGTGGGTGGTTCTTTTTGATCAGAAGACTGGCTTAGAGAAGGTAGAAGAAAGGGGATGCTTTGTAGCTAACTCCTCTGGCTGTATGTGCCCAGTTTTTAGGAAAATGAAGCTGTGGAGGTCAATCTATCTGTAGGATTTTTCATCAGAAAATGTACTCACCCAGAGGCTCAACTGTCCAGAAATGGATCAGACCGGGTGTTCAGCTAGAAAGTAACGTGTCCGGTTCAGTGCAAGCCCGTCACATCAACAAACCCCCTTTGTGCTAGGGCAAGAGAAGCAAAACAAATGGTGTTGCTACGTTTCCAGGGAGTATGGACACATAAAGAGCACTGCTGATAGCGACGGGGGCTATGGAGACACGGGGGCCAGCACTTGTAAGGACAGAGGTATGTCAGAGTTGCCAGGAAAATTGGGGTTCAAGGCTGAGGTTGGCACTCTGCTCGGGAAGGAGATACTGTAGGCTTTCCAAAAAGCTTAAGGTATATATTTATCTGTTGGGGAGAGTGGTTGTTTTAATTTCTTTGGCTGACGAAAATTTGAAGCTGAAAGAGCAACTGAGTTCCTTAAATTAGGTCTCTGGAGAGGCAGATAGATGCATGAGAGAATGGGCAAGGAGGAAACTAGGGAGACTGCAAAAAGTGAGGTGAATGGGGGTGCAGCCAGGCGGGGGCCTTTTCTCAGGGCCCTCCTCTCCTTCTGGGTGTCGCTGAAAAGGAGCCTACCCACCTGGTATCCTTAGCTTATGGCGCTTCCTTTTTCCCATGAATCTGGCCGTAGGAGGCTGCACTATGCCGGCACCTTGACCCTTTGCCATCCGGGCTGCAGCCGAAGGCTGCTGCTGAGTCAGAGGCCCCCTCAGAACTTCCTTTTCAATTTTTGAGTTCTTTGAGTCTCTCCCCCTTTGGGATATTTCAGTGTCTCTCCCAGGGCCTGCCTTGCCTCCTTCCAAGTACAGATTTTGTATTTTATTTTTTGTCCTTAGGGAGTGTGATGTCATTATCCCCCCAGCTGTGCTTTTTTTTTTTTCATAATTGCATGATTTGCATAGAGCAGGCTCCCCACATGGGCTTGGGCACAAAGTGGGTTTCTCTTTCCAACTCTGGAGCAAAGCTCGTGTCAAGCCAGAGGTTGAGTTCAAATCCTAAAGGTCAAGCCAGAATCCTCCTAACCCTTTGGGACAGCATTCCTCTACTGCCCATACAGGACCCAGGCTCCTGGGTGCAATGAGTGTTGTGAGCTGGGTCGGGGAGGGGACCACGAGATGGCCCCCACTTTCAGCAATATGTCCAGGAAAAGCTGCAATAATGCTAATCTGATGAAGTGCTTGGCTTTTTTGCATAACCCTTTTCATAGCCCCCTGTGCTTATAGTCTCTGCCAAGTTCCTTCACATGCCTTCATTCTGGTGGCTATTCACGGAAAGGATAAGGAAAAGTGGCTTGAAAAGTGGAGTCACTGGGGTAACTGCAGCAAATGGCTAGGGAATCCTACCCATTTCTTGCCAGATGAGCAGTTGACATCAATATCCTCGATTCCCATCCCAACTCAGGTCGAGAGATCCATAGACAATGCTAGGAAAACAGGTCAGAGGAAGGTGACTTGCATCTCAGTGGCTCCTGCATTGCTGCCCACTACGCACACACACACACACACACACACACACACACACACACACACACAAACTCTCTCTCTCAGAGGCACTCAGACTTCTCAGGAGAAGCAGAAGAGGACATCAAAAAGCCACTAGAGAAAACCACTTTCCACGCAGCCTTCTGTTTTAAGGACCACCGCCTCCCAGCTACACCCCCTTTCTACACTGCCTTAAACCTACCCGCTGTCACCTGTGCTTTGGGTGGGGTGCTGCTGTCATGCACCAGTCTCCAGGATTTCTCTGGGGATGTTTATTTGAGGTGTAGAGTCAGAGTTGATTGAGGGCCAGGCACAAGGTGGAACTGTCCCCTAACACTGCGAAAGCACCAGGGTACAACTTACCCAGGTGAGGAGGGCAGAAACTATAAGCTGGGGAGGGGGAATAGGGAGGTTCAGTAGAGGGGCTGGCGGTCCCAGACTAATGTTTCTGTTTGTCCCCCTGGCTGTTGCCCTGGAGACTGGCACAGGCACAGGACTGTCTCACGCTTCCCCTGGCCCCTAAAGGTGCTCCAGGCTTCCCTGGAGCCTGAGGTTGGCATGTACCAGCACCACATGGGCCAGACCTGGGCAGCTGCAGCATCCCTTAACTGGCTGGTTCCAGGACGCCCCCTGCTGGCAGGGGGGAGGGAGGTGATGTCCCTGACCCAATGCAGGCCCTGCTTGTTCCCGTGCATGGACTCTCAAACCCAAGGAGTTTACCCTCTCCAAAGACAGACTTCCACCTTCCTCGGTTCCTAGCAGCCCTCACCTTAATCTAGTGTCTCTACTGGGAGCAAGGAGTGGGAAATTCCCACTCTACACATCCACTTTCAATTCATTTTGAGCAATAAACTACAAAACTGAAAAAGACTCCCCCTTTTTGACTGTTTTATGTTCAAAATATAAATGTCATGTAAAAAGAACATTGAAACTTTAAAACTTGCTCTGAGGGAATGAACAACAAGAGAAATTTATTCTTAAAGCTTTAAGGAAATTGATTAAGACATTTTCCTTTCTAGAAAGGAGGCAGATGATGTTCCATTGAAACTGGTTGATCTTTGAATAGTAAATCAAAAGACTAGAACATTAAATATTTATGCAAATCTAAATGTGTGTATATTTATGTTTTAAATTTCTATTAAATCAAGACAAATAAAATGGCCTGCCAATTAATTAATTAATTAATTAAGGAGATTTTCCAGAAGCATTCTTTTTGGCAAATATTTTATGCAAATTATTTTATGCAAATAATTTTGAGACGCCCTTCCCACTGACGGGCAAGACTACAGGCTTGGCCATTCTCATCTGCATTCATAAACCCTTGTGGTCGCTTCTGACGCCGACTTGTTTTCCTTTTCAGTAAGTGCGGGCCGTTGTGTAGACGAGAGAGCATCATGGTAGCCTTCAAAGGGGTGTGGACGCAAGCTTTCTGGAAAGCAGTCGCTGCGGAATTCCTCGCTATGCTGATCTTTGTTCTCCTCAGCCTGGGGTCCACCATCAACTGGGGCGGGACGGAAAACCCCTTACCCGTGGACATGGTTCTCATCTCCCTTTGCTTTGGACTCAGCATTGCGACCATGGTGCAGTGCTTTGGCCACATCAGCGGTGGCCACATCAACCCCGCCGTGACCGTGGCCATGGTGTGCACCAGGAAGATCAGCATCGCCAAATCTGTCTTTTACATTGCCGCCCAGTGCCTGGGTGCCATCATTGGAGCAGGGATTCTCTACCTCGTCACCCCTCCCGGCGTGGTGGGGGGCTTGGGCGTCACCACGGTAGCATCTTCAGCTCTTATTTCAAAGAAGGGTTCTAGGCTTCTTGCAGACTCTACTAAATGACACTGTGGAGGCCTGAGAGATCTTCCTAAAATTACTGATTTACAAACAGGGTATTTCTGATGATTCTTTACAGAGGTGGAAACTGATTCCAGTCACACTGATGCACCCATATAAAATCATTGTTAAGTGACTTGAATATTATAAAGTCTGAGCAACACAAAAATTGTGTTTTTTCCTGTCTCATGTCAGTGACTATACTGACTATATATTTAGTTTGTTGTTTCACTAACAGAAGCAATAATTTTGTTTCTTAGCACATTCAGGCGATTTTAAATGATCTACATCAAGGGTCACACTTTAAACAATAAATTGGCATTAGACCCTAGTTTTGTCCTTAGCTGATTAGTAATATCATTTGTTAGCTCAGCACCAAGGTTGATTAAAAAACCACACATGGTTTAAATTTTAATTGAAATATATATTAATTAATATAAACCTAATTAATGGATTTAATCATTGCCTTATAAAATTACAGGACTCTCAAGCACATTTTGCTTCGTTTGCAGAAAAGGACATTCAGCATAAACTCCTATTTGGTCATTATAAGAGTAGTTCATTATTTGTGATAGTCCAAATGAGTGAAAATGTATTCCTCATTTTGTGGGGAGGGAGGTGGTGTCTCAATTGGGGATGAAATAGAAGTAACTATTAATTTCTACAGAAATGAAATGTGCCTTTCACACTGACATGTTAGTATGGAAAATATACTCTTGTTTCAATTCAGATAGAGTTTTTCTCTCTTTCTAGGTTCATGGAAATCTTACCGCTGGTCATGGTCTCCTGGTGGAGTTGATAATCACATTTCAGTTGGTGTTTACTATTTTTGCCAGCTGTGATTCCAAACGGACTGATGTCACTGGTTCAATAGCTTTAGCAATTGGATTTTCTGTAGCAATTGGACATTTATTTGCAGTAAGTTTCCAAGTTCATTTAAATAATTGATCCATCCCCTCTCTTTCCCCCCTACAGCTGGTCTGAAGATGTGTTTTATAAGTGGTTTATAGCTATAACTGTAGTTCTTTCAAATGCACGTCTGTCCATTTTAGATGATTATTTTGCTACCTAGGTGATAAGAATGTTGATATGGCTACTAACTACTTAACAGTTCCTTGGTTAGTTACCATTACAAATGGTAGCAAATTGATACTAGTTAGTAGCCCAGTTTCAGCAATGACTGAAGTTGTTTTCTTTTTCCTTACAGATCAACTACACTGGTGCCAGTATGAACCCCGCCCGATCCTTTGGACCTGCAGTTATCATGGGAAACTGGGAAAACCACTGGGTAACCATCATGTTCATATTTCCTGTTTTTCTAGAGTTGAGGACAATAATCCAGAGAGCTCTTTTTTTCTCATTATCTTGTTCACTAGCTTCTCTTGATTCCTCTGAATCTTGACCCCTCTCCCACTTTATTATATCCTTCATAAAGACAAGAGAGAGACTAGCACAGATCGGCTGAAAAATAGCTCTCTTATATCAGCTCTGGGCCTTCAGCGATATTCTTTTCTTTGTTTAAGCGCTGCTCTGGGCACTGTATCTGACAGACGGCTGCAGACTATATGGTACACGGAGGCTGCCTATGTGAAACAAGTGAAAATCAGGATGGGGCAGTGAAGATAGTGTTTAAATATTTGAAAGTAAAGCCTTCCTGACAATAATAGAAAATATACTTATGTTTCAGAAAAAGAAAGAAAAGCTGAAAAGCACTGTCCATAGCAAAAATATTTATCTTTTTTGTTTACAAAAACATGAACCCAATTAATAGTATGTGAGTTGGAAGCATTTGAACTGCAGATGGTGAGGAATAAATGGTGCAAATGCTTATGCTATTATCACCCTAACCATAGCCAGGAAAATAAATGACTTTCAGAAAAGGCACATTTTTCAATCTCATGCCTAACCTACTTATTAATGTGGTGGCAATGCTTCCAGAGAGCAGTGGTATCCATTTTTAAATATCACAATCAATTTTATTTCAGTTCTTTCTTAGAACAAAGAAATTTAAATCCCTTAAATGAATAAAGTGGCAGTTTTGTAAACCATTCACATGCTGACTTATAATAACTAATAAAAATGGGAGATCTAGGTAAGCCAGCTTCCATGGGGCTAACTTATTATTTATATGTTGTGAATGCTATTTAACGACTTTTATTTTTAATTTAAGAATATGACAGAATATGTCACTTGTGTTTTAACCTCATGCTACAGTGGTTATTGACCCAGTCATACCCACTCAAGCATGGGGAACATAGTAAATGAGAAGAAATTGCATGACTACAATGCACATTCACTTCTGAGGAAAATGTACCCAGCCTTTAAAAGTACTCTACACCATTTAACAGTAGCATGAAAGTCATTGTCAAAAGCAAGATTTTAGACCCCTACCCCATATGAAAACTTAGTCAGCCACACGCTCCAGGAACCCATGAGAGTGGTTGTTTTGCCACTGGTATTTTCATTTATATTTCAAATCTTTTGCCACATTAACCAGAATGGAAATTTTGACCGGACAATGTAGAGCATTTCTGATAAAAGTACAAATTTTAGTATGACTTATTAAATTCAAACTATTTTTGTAATTAAATTTAGAAAAATGACTTTAAAATGTGAATGAAATGTTTTCATTAATTTCTTGTTAGTTGTAGTAAAGTAGTTAAAATTCAAACTGTACATTCTTAGCTAACTGATTAAATCAGATGTTTCCCCTGTGACTCTTTGTTAACAAATTTGATCTTACTGAAAATGAATGTCCACATTGTCAATGTGGAATTTAGAACTAATTTAAAATACAATTATAAATAGATTGAACATCCAAATATTAATGAATTTTCTGTGTAATTTAATAGCATTTTAATTTTATTCTTTATACTTTCCTTTATTTTCATTCTTTTTAGCAATAAAAATTCTTTATGTTTTAAAAGTTACCTTAAAGCACATTATGACGTTTTGGAATTGAAATTGAGATTTGTTGATTTTTAAGATTTGTTTCCATTTAAAAACTGAAGTCTTTGTCATAGACGTTTTGCAAAAGTATAATTATTTAGCAATATTTTTTTGCCTTTGTGTAGCAAAATATATCTAAGGAGAATTTACGAAAGCAACAAATAGCAAAGCTATTTAGAGGAGGACTCTTCATTTGGAAAGGGCAGCAGGGAAAATGTACACGTTCATGTGGTTTCTTTCATGTTCAAGATAAGGAGCGTGGTTCTTGCAGCCACTTTGCAAGTGTGTTCCCTGTTAAGTACAGATGTTCAACTTCAGTATAAAGTTTGAATTTTCTTTACATGTTGCAGTGAGGATGCCAAGTGAGATTAATTTCTAGAGAGTGTTTTAAGTCAGAAACATACATAAACTTTTTCAAATGAGAGAAGTGTCCTGTAGTAGACCACATTCAAGTGTTTCAAAAGAGATTTGGAGTCAGACAAACCTGAAATCCCAGCTCCGCCACTTGCTAAGCATGAAATCTTAAACAAGCTTTTCACCCTTTCAGTGTGTCAATTTCCTGTCCAAAATATGGGGATAATAATATTTGTTTCAAAATTTATTGTTAGAATTAAATGAGTTAATATTTTAAAAAGTGCTATGTACCATCAACTTAGAGGGAATGTTCAGTAATTAGGTGTCTATCGTCCAATGAATCAGTTGAATGAATATCTGGTGGTATATGGCCTACATGTGCTCTAAAGTAGATGCTGAAGTTTATTCAAACTCAGAACTTAGTTTGTTCTAGACACATGATAAATGATACATGATAAAAGCTTCCATTTATTGAATGTTCAATCCTGTGGACGTAATAATCTTCAACTATCTAATTCTCAGTAATTCAGCTATCCCAAACTAATCATAAGCTCCACGTAGGTCTTTTCACCAAGACAGCATCCTATGAATCAGACACATGAGTGCCCTCTGCAAGAAAAATTTTTTTTAAGAACTGGGGTGTAGGTCAGAGTTGTGGGAGGTGAGAGGATTCACCAGAGACAGAGTGGGAAGCAGAACAGGCAGATCTACTGAAGTACACTGCTGAGGGGAGCAGCAGACAAGACAGGAGAGGTCTGCTGGGCCATGTGGGTTAGCTCCCTGGCCAGGAATCGAACTCATGCTGCAGTGGCTGGCGACAGCTTGATAGCGCTGAGACTTGAACACCTGTGCCACCAGGGAAGCTCCTGCAAAAAAAGAAATTAATCAAACCATAAGATTTCCAATTAAATTAAATCACCAAGTTTTAGAGAGAAAAGTCTGTAACATAAGGAAAAGCATTTATCCCTAACCTCACCACATTCATCTTTAAATTGTCTAGGATATAGGAGCGAGGTAGGTTACTTTGAAACTATTAAGTACTTTACAAGTATCATTTCAAATTAATCCCTGATAACGATGACATATATATTATTATAAACCCCACTTTTCAGATGAATAAAGTAAGGTTTAGGAAGTTGATGCAAGCATTCATCAAAACCACTAAGCAGTGGAATTCCATTTTTCATGATGTACTGAAGAGCTAAAGCTGCAAATAACAGCCATAGAATGACTGTGATTATCAGAAGACTTATGTAAGATGGCAATTGTAAAAAAATATGTATCCTGCAGGACATTTTTTTTTCTATTTTAGTTGAAGAATTCTTAATTCTCAGTGCCAACAGAGAAGAACTATCTTTAAGGATTATCAGAAAATGGAAAGAAAGTAATTGATAAAAGCAGGAAAAAAAGAACAGTTTTTTCTTATTTTCTGTTCATGACATAGCAACATATGAATTTCTGATATAGATTTGATGGATTTTATTTTGTTTCCAGTTCTCTGTTTTGCATGACACATTTGCACTCATAGTTTAACCCAGTTGAATTCTATATTCATGCGTTGTTCAAAAGAATAGTTTTTCTCTCCTTACACTCTGTACTCTTCTGTTCTTCTCCCAGATATATTGGGTTGGACCAATCATAGGGGCAGTTCTCGCTGGTGGCCTCTATGAGTATGTCTTCTGTCCAGATGTTGAACTCAAGCGTCGTTTTAAAGAAGCCTTCGGCAAAGCTGCCCAGCAAACGAAAGGGAGCTACATGGAGGTGGAGGACAACAGAAGTCAGGTAGAGACTGATGACTTAATTCTAAAAACGGGAGTCATGCATGTGATTGACATCGACCGGGGCGAAGAGAAGAAGGGGAAGGACCCATCGGGAGAGGTGTTGTCTTCGGTATGACTAGAAGATAGCACTGAGAGCAGACAAGAACCCCTAGCCATGTCCTCAGATTTCCTCCCCCCAATTAAGGAAACAGATTTGTTGTGAGTTAGGCGTGTCCAGGCTGCTGCTTCTTATCATGTTACCCAATCTAAGCAACAAATATTTCATTATTTACCAAGGAGGATTGGAAGGAACCTATAGTGAAATCCAAATCTAAAAGAGAAATCTTTGTAAAATTGCCCCCAAAGCAAATATGTATCTAGTTTATCTGGTTGCCATTCAATAATCAATTTAAATGTGTTGTAAGATTTGGTTAAGTCTTGCCTGACAGAACTAGTAAATATACCTATCAGCTTTTTCCTCCACTAATGAAACTGGTATTGTCAATCCTCATTTGAATATGGATTTGTTAATCGAGTTTATCAAAAAACAAAATGTGGTCTATCACGGGGTCATGCACATCCAAGAGAGGAGATTGAGCAAGTTCGATTACGGGCAATCCCTGTATATAAACTACCTCACAAAGTAAGATTAGCAAAGGTCATCGTGAATAAATTGCTTCCATCTCTATATCAGATACCCAACTTTCAACCCAAATTCCAATTCTTCATATTCCTTCCTCTTCCTCAATACTCATGGTAATGTGGAGCTAAAGCCCAGAAATATGAACAGTGTTCAGAAACCCAGTATATTTATTAGTTCCACCTATAAAATATCTGAGTCATACAGGACACCTATTGAAATTCATGACAGAGTTGTAAGATCTTATGGAGGTAGAAAAAAGTGACCATCATATAAAAATCGTAAGAAAAGGGAAATCTGTATTTTAGTATCAAATAGCGATCTGTTTTCAGTGCACATTCTCAATTATACCACATGAGGTTAAAAACCTGAGCATTTAACTGCTTAATTCTTTTCTTCCTTTTTTATAATTTATTAACAAAACTGGGAGTTTTATTTGTTTGTAATTTTGTTTAATTATATGTAAACATTAGCTGAGACATATTTTTGATAACAAGAACATAACTAGTTGAGTCATGACTTTCTGTTGATTATTAAACTCTGCTCCCTCTAGAAAATGTCATTCAGTCCTGTTCTCTGCTGCTCTCTCCCCTTCTCATGACATTTGTGATCATCTTTACTCTGCATGTAAGAATAGTTTAATGAATCTAAATGCTTCTGGTAGCAGAATAACGTCAGAACACTGTATTCAAAACAAATGACCAATCTTTCATATGTAGGGATAGTGTACATAACCCATTTTAAAGTGTTTTTGTTACTGACTCATTTATTTGTCAAAATAGTTTGTTTTCCTGTGCTGCTTTGCCTTACATCAGTAGAATGTTCTCCAGAAACCCCAGTTTTTAGCATGTTTACCATTTAGTCGTTATCTTAGACAAAGAGCTGCAAATGTCAATTTCACTGAACAAAAGCAAGTAGTAAAGCAAAAACCTATTACTGCAAAGAGTGGCTTGTAAATAGCTGATAATTAAGGGCTTTCTTCTCCCAAGCACAGTTCCAACTGTGTGCCACTTTTAGTGTTAATGGCAGTTGTGTGTCTGTGGCAGTGAGATAATGGACCACTATTAAACCCAGTCCCCTTTGGTGCTAAGAAAGTGAGGTAAGAGATTCCCAGAAACATCACTACGTGTTGTGCCTGGGAGAGCCCCTGGAGTTTTTTCATAGGTGCCTAAATCCCAGGCCCCTTTCTCAGAGGTGTGATCAGCTATTAGAGATGCACATTACTTCCTGTCTGGGGCAACACCTATAGAAACTAGTTTATAAATCCAAGGATGGTTTATGTTCATTTTTTCAAGTGTTTGCACAATAAAACTCTATAGGCTTAATATTGTGGGTAGTTCCGCTCAAAAGATAGTGCCATTAACCATTAACCAACAGATTAGCTCAAAAATAAGTTAGATTAACAAGGAAAAGTTAAACAGATCTTCTGAATACACTTACAATTTACTGGTTTATAATCATTTTGATTCAACCACATGGTTTATTCTCATATGCTCACTTTTACACTCTTAACTCCCAGTTATAGCATTCAGTAAGTTAGTGCTTCAGGAAAAGTGAATGATGTTTTTATAATCTGTCTTCCAGCAACAAGCAGAATGCCTGGCACATAGTAGGGATTCAAACAAGTGCAATAGTTAATAAAAATAAGTGAACTTCATTTGAGATTTAAAAAGATAAATAATTTTCTTTTAATCTTTACTTTGCTCAATATTCAATAACAGATGATTTCAAGGACTGCTAAGGGAAGGCAATATAAATGTAAAAACCATAAAATATATTTTTGCATTCTAATATTTTAGAGGCATGCAGTGAATTAAAGCTTTAGCACTTTTTTTCCCTGCATATGAGACAACATATTTTGTATTTCACTCAAGGCTCTGCCAGTAAAAAGTAATGAAATTGTACCTTTCTAATGACATCTATGCAGCAGGGGTCTATTGCCTTGTGGATGGCACCAAATTATCCAAGTGTATTAGGATACTAGGGCTTTTTCCTTTAATCCCTTCTTATTAATGAAGTGCATCGCGCTGCTCCCAGGAGAGAGCTGCTGACAGATATACAGAAAAGAGATCAGAGAGAAAAAAACTAGAAGGACATAAATGAATTGTACCCAGCCAGGAAAGGATGCCAACCATCCCTCCCCTAAGGAAAAGTACCACCAGTGCCCCCAAATTGTGAGATGGTCCCTACACTGAAATGCATACAGTTTGTCAAAATAGTACAAAGAGGTCATTTTAAAATCTTTCAGAGCTTTCTTAAGAATTCAGGGCCCAGAATTTGAAGTTATGTTTTCATTGTTGAAGATGACATTTTCTTCAGTCCAAAACTTTTGTAGTAGAAGGAAGTCTTTCCTGCTACCTACATATTGCCAAAATTTAAGATTCCTACACTTTGTGTCTGCCATTTGATGTTTTTCATAAATTCTTATACCTTCTGTTATCAACTCTTCCTAATGCAGTTGAACGGTGCTAGATAGAACTGCTGTTCAGTCTTGAAGATTTCACAGGGAGATTAGAAATATTTGAATAATGTGTATAACAGAATAGCATTATCTGATTAGTTATTAGAGGTCAGATCCCAAATAAGACAGAATATTCTTAGACTGTGAAACCAAACAACTCACTTGCCAGGTTAAACTTGATAATGAGCAATAAAATCCCAAAATAGGGTCACAAAATCAAAGCTGAAATTCATCTAATTGGGCCCTTCTCTATAGCACATTGACGCCATCACTGTGTGTTTTGAACATTTGACAAACTGCCTTTGTGACAACTGAATGTGACAGTGGGAGCTCAATAGACAACTTTATCGGACAGTAGAAAATCCATGTGAATTCTCAGCATAGCTCTATAGGATATGCAAATTCAAAACATTTTATACCTGGAAGTAATTCTGTCTTTCTTAATACATTTATAACATCAAAATTAGTAGGAAGATGTGGTAACTATCTGTAGAGTATAATGTAACAAAATTCACTTTCTTTAACACAAATTTTGTGCTTCCATTAGTATTGTAGAACTTTGCAAAAAACCCCAGAACAGCTATAATTTTTTTTTCAAATGATTGGCCTTTTAATTATATATTAATCAATGAAAGAATTTGGACCCAGTAAAACAATAAGGAAAACTCGACGTACATATGCATAGGTCAGTTCTTCAGCAATGAGGACGAGCTGGTAAATTTCCTATGAGGAATATTTACTTTTTTCTAATTTTACTTAGTGGAGAGTTTTATCAAAACCTTCTTTTTCTGCCATGTTGTAAGTGGAGCTCCCAGTAGAAACTTTTGAAACCCATAATTCTCTGAAATACATGGAAGACATTGAATTCAGTACTCAAAACTGTGACTGCTCACTTTTGCAAATGACTATGGCCTATGAAAATAGATACCAAATAAATGTCATATAACATGTGCAAGGAATATTAAATTTAAGAGCAGTTATGGTGTTAACCATGCATGTTGAAATGCAAGAGCTAAAATATATGCCTAATTTATCTCTCTTATCAGTGTATATCTCTAGATTCTTTTCAGGATTAATTAATAAACAGGCAATTTATGAAAATACATAAACAATTATTTATCACTTTCATGACCGAAATCACAAAAAAAAATTGTAATTCCTGATGAACTGGTGGGAATAAACTGAACATATGGTTTTATTCATGATTATTTATTAACTGAAATATTATTCCAACATTAAAGCTAATGTTGAGATTTAAACTGTAATGTCTAATATTTGGAATCATTTATTAAAGTATTAGCATTACGGTTGACTTCCATGACTATTGTATCTCATACTACTAAGCTTGTGCAAATAAACTTTTTAATGTTTTAAAAAGTAAGCATTGTATTTGAAAGTTCATTCATAGTTTTTGCAATTTAGATCTTAGGAGCATCCTTTAGAATGAACAGAAGGCTTCTGGGCCTCCCTGGTGGCGCAGCAGTTAAGAGCTGCACTCTGGAGCTGTTGGCAGCGGCGACGCGAGTTCGACGCCCAGCCAGGGAGATTCCCACATGGTGTGGCAGACCTCTCCTGCCTCTCCCGCTGCTCCCCCCAGCAGTGTATTTCCATTGATCTGCCTGTTCTGCTCCCCACTCTATCTCTGGTGGAACCCTCTCGCCACCTCACGCCTCTGGCCTGTACCCCAGCTTGTATGCAAAAATAAATAAATCTTAAAAAAAAAAAGAATGAACAGAAGGCTTCTATATCTGAGTATAATCAACACCAAGTGAAATGGTGGTGGAATACATATAATTTGGAGCTGTTGGCAGTGGCAACGCGAGTTCGACGCCCAGCCGGGGAGATTCCCACATGGCCGGCAGACCTCTCCTGCCTCGCCCACTGCTCCCCTCAGCAGTGTATTTCTGTCGATCTGCCTGTTCTCCCCACTTTGTCTCTGGTGAGCCCTCTGCTGCCCCATGCCTCTGGCCTGCACCCCAGCTTGTATACATAAATAAATAAATCTTTAAAAATAAAGTCATTTACAAGTGAAGAAATTAAACAACTGTGACTCAAATGAGACTGGTATTGCTACATAGATGTCCATTCTTAGGCACTTTGGCAGATTCTGCTTATTCAGATGGATAATGTAGGCACCTCGTGTTCTTGGTTTGAAGAACTTCTCAATTTTGAAAGGCTTTAGACACTCAGGAAAGGATTGAGGACAATCATTTCTATAGTATACAACTCCCCAGAAGAGTGGTGAATGATGCCTTAGGGGTCAGGTAGATAGGTACCTCTCTTACAGCTTCACATTGTAGAGACATCATTTTTGAAGGTGGCTGTGTCCCCCACTAGATTCTAGACTCTTAAGGGCTAAAACTGTGTCTTACTTATTGTGAATCTCCTGCACTCAGCATTGAGCATTAAGCTTGACATTTCATTCAAGAAATGTTTGTTACATAAATGAATAAAACCTTAAGGAATATCTTACAATCTTTAGGAAATACCACCAAGAACTACACCTCAGTCCAGTTGTCTTTTGATGTGTATAGATGTGTGCTAATTATTTGAATTCTTATAGTTCTAAGTAGGAGCCTGAAATTAATTCAAACACTAAAGAAAAATAAAAGGAAAAATGCACAGAGAGAATGAAACACTAATTGGATTTCTAAAATTTATACCTAATGTGTAGGCAACAAGACATGTTTTCATTGCTATTCTTATACAATGACCAGATGTTAGATGAAATTTAGTTCAATGAGTATTTCAGCAAGAAAAGTATTTTAATAAGCATGGGAAACTAGAGATATAAATGTCATCCTGATTTTAGATAATTATCCTGCTTGGAAAATCTCCAAAACAATGTCATTGAAATAATTCTTACTACTTTTTTTTTTAGTATTTCTGCTTTTGTACTCCTTAGGTTTAAGGAGATATTAAGAAACCTAAAAAACTGAGTTCTGCTTCCTCCACATATTCATAAGTTTCTAAAAAAAAAAAAGCATGATATTGATGCAACCTTGGTGAATGGCACTGTGACAGCACATGGCTGGTATTCAGTAAATGAAGTGAGTGGATGAATGGATGGATGGATGGATGGATGGATGGATGGATGGATGAATGGAACTCTCATATCTGGAGGTCTTAAGTTAATATGTGACAGATGGGCATCATAGGCTGTATTCCTTTTTCCCTTATGAAAGCAATGGCTGAGAGTCAGAATGGTAAAGGAGAGATGCATGGATTAGAATAAATACCAATTTTGAGTAAATATAGCTTTAGAATTTATAAACATTACTTTTAATCATTTAATCTTCCAGGTGCATTTCAAGTGAAGCATTACTATCACTCATTTCTGAAAATAAGGAAACCAAGTGTCAAGGAGAAAAATTAAATTCCCTAATGTTATACCTAGTGTTAAAGTAAAAACTGAAACTAACAGCCAAGTAATCCCAATTCCCTGTGTTATTCTCCTAAATCAAACAATGTTCTCCTCATTCATCTATAAGTTTAATTTCCCATGAACCAGGTTTCCTTAAGTGGCAAGAAATATAGTCTATCCACACTAGAGGAAATTCTTAAACAATGTAAGGAAGTTTTTATTGACTCTTCTCTAGGAAAATAGTATAAAAACCACTACTTAATACAGTCTTCATTTGACTCAGAAAAGAGAATTGAGGGTTAAATTTAAAGTTACTGATGCCTCTTAGTAAAACAAAAAATGAAAATAAAAGAGAACAGTTATTATGTGGTAAGGGCATCTACATTTTAGTAATAAGAATAACTTCGAAAGATTGAACACTTAACTCTGCACAAGGCATATGCTTTACACTTGTGCCCTTGTTCTGCATAGAAACCTTAGGAGGTAAATACTATTATCTCCATGATACAGATGAGTCAACTGAGGGTAAGGGAATAACTTGTTCAGGTAAGTGTGGGGTTAGAACCCGGGAAGTCTGTCCACAGCCTCTACTCTGAGCCACCCCCTGTGTGGTGTCTAACCTGCCACCTCACAGTCTTCCAATCAGTCCAACCTTGATTATCTGCTTTTTCCAAACCTTTGACTTTTTCATATCCAACAGAGATTGCAGTGTGTTTGAGCCTCTCAGTAGTTCCCGGCAACTTCTGGTTATCGTTTTGACCACCTCTGAGGGAAGATTTAAACATGCAAGTGCAAATGCCACAAAGATAAATGAACTAAACTTATAAAGTATTTTTGAAGTAACTATGAATGGCCAAGAAAATGCTATCTTTAGTGAACAGGCATATGACAGAAACAGCTTACGTAATACACCTTCCATTAGCTCCAATTTCCTGGTTAGTCTTTAACTTACCTAATTTGATGATTCCTCTTTGCCCTTCATTAAGACAAGTAACACATATTTTAATTCTTTTTTACCTATTAATAACCCAATCTAATCATGTTTGAGTACATATTTTGTTCAAAGTTCTATGGAAAATTCTAATAAATTACATTTATTTGTTAAATATTTATTTTATCTAAAGAAAAGAAAATTTTAATAAAAGCCTCAATAATAGGCCATTTAGCAATAATCTGAGCTAGTGTGCCATGCCTAGCCCTATAAACTATAAAGGTTATAGACTATATTTCTAAAAAGTAAAATAAAGGTAATTTTTTATAATGAATCCTTTCAAATTTTTGCCAAAATAAAGGTACTTTTGACAGGGCCATGTTGTAACATTGTACAAGGGCAACAGCTTTGGAAAATAATTGAACAGCATGACCCACCAACTGATAGAGGCCTGTACATCCCCTTTCCTTCAACAATAAGGGGAGAAAGATTTTCATTTTATAGTAAAACCGAACACACTTAGTACCTTCCTGTTGCTAAACTATGGATTGCAGCCTAGGACCCCAAACATTTTGACTCAGAGGCTCAGAAGACAAAAATCGTTAAAAATATAGAGATGTACAATCAATGGCTGACTATGGAAAACTATTTGTCTAAATTGGGGGTCTGGAAGACAAAGAAAGGGAACAGGGACGGGGCAGGGAAGGAGGGCTATTACAGAACAGGAAGTGGAGATGAGGTGGGGGTGGGGTGGGGAAAGGGGCAGTTTTGCTGAGAGAGCAGCCGCCCTAGGGCAGAAAAAAGTCCCTCAGCTCAGCACAAGTCCCATATTGTAATTAGTACCCCAAAGAGGACTGGACAGAGGATGGTCGATGCCGTCAACAAACTTAAGCCCTTGTTTCAATTTTAATTGTCAAACTGTCGGGCTGAAAGTCCTCTCACGGAGGACTCACTGATCTTGATTTTCACAGTGAATGCAGGATCTCCCCACTTCTCTTAAGAAATCTGGCCTCCCTGGTAGTGGGTGTGGTGTGGTAATTACATCTGAAGAAGGGTGAGCCTCTGCCCCTAAACCATATCCGTGTTATAAACCAGTGTTGCCTCAGTAGAACACCCCACACAAGTATTTAAAGAGATCTACCCTCTGAAATTTATTTCTTTAAACAAAGAAAAAATATGAACTACATCTCTTTACATGGCTCCTGGGAATGATTCACCATATTAAGCTACTCCAGTATTTCAGTGTCAAAATGTATCACAAAGGACGTAAGTTTTATCTTGCTCTAAAAGAGATCTTCTGGAAGCAGTTGGAGAAGAACTGAAAGAAGAGAGGCCGGGATTTCTCTGGTGACCTGCAGTAAGGAAGAGTGGAGAACAACTGATGGTGAGTATTCAGCCCTGTGGTGTTGGTACATTGTGGTTAAATCATTCATATTCTTTGAACTCTAATACAAAATTCTCATCAAACAATGATGACATTTTCATCTCATCAAAGTTTAATCATAAGAGTATTGTAATCCTGATTTTCTTCACCTCAGTTCAAATTGAAAGTAATTGTCAGACATCATTTTAGTTCCAACCATTACATCCCTTCTTACATGTTCCCCCTCTTAGTCTTATAGCCCATTTTGTTCTCTCAAAGGCATGTTATTTTTTTCCATTATTCGAGTAATATTAAAAGAACTCCATCACCGACTTACAAATAGTACACTTACGGCTCATTTTAAAGAACATTTGAGATAACAAATTAACATAAATAGAAAATGTTGCCTTGAAACACTGAGAGACAAGAGCGGTAATAAATTTTATCGAATTGTTTGATGTTAGGAAAACACCTAATTCCCTGAATTCTTTATGTTCAATAAAACCTCTTAGCTACTCCCAGAATGACAGACTTAAAATGCACAAAAGCAGACAGGTAAATACAAGCTTGTTTAATTATCTTCCATTGAGATTTTGGAACAAAACCCTGCTTGAAGTCAGGAGCCCTCGTGGGAGCTGGACTGAGAAGTGGGAGCAAGTTTACCCCAACCAAGATGGAGTGGACTGACTCTTGCCTGGGACAGCAAATGAGTCCTAATTGCCACCTCCGAGGATCTGTATGGAAAGCTAGCAACAAAATGCAGGAGTACTGTGGGATTTGAGGGAATTTGTGTGTTGCATTTTCTGTTTTCCACCAGGGACATGTATTATTATCAGAATCAGTGGAGCAAAAAAACGAATGATATATCTAAAGGGACCCAAGAAGTCTGACTTAAATATCCAAATCAGAGGGTGACACTCAGAACCTAATGTGGAAGCTCATACGTAGGAATGGCTCGCACATCTACGTCTATGTCAAAGAGAAGAAATGTACAACCAAAGCAAGGACGCTGCCCTGCAATCCCTACAGGTGGGCAAAGGATGAAAGGGGTCAAGAGGGCACTGGGGCAACTGGGCCAAACCAAGTCAATTCAGCTGGGCATGTTGAGAGCAGTGTGGCTGATAACCTCATATTTCAACACACTTCAAAAGTGGGCCTCCCCTCTTGGCTCAAGGGGTTAAGTATCAGCGCTATGAAGCTATTGGCAGCCACTGCAGCACGAGTTCGATCCCCAGCCAGGGAGCTTCGCACATGGCACAGCAGACCTCGCCTGCCTCACCCGCTGCTCCCCTCAGCAGTGTACTTCAGTTGATCCATCTTTTCTGCTCCCCACTCTGTCTCTGGTGAGTCCTCTCACCCCACCCCCACCTCTGGCCTACACCCCAGCCTGTATGCATAAATAGATAAATCTTTTTTTAAAATAAAATAAATACACTTCAAAATTAAAATAGTTTATGAAATCTCCAAACTCTTAAGAGTTGGTACAAATAAATATTTTTTTAACTGTGAGGCAAGGAAAATATATCTGAAATCAGGCTAGGCTCAAGGATCAACAGTTCGAGACCCTTACTCCACAGTCTCTTGGACTTCATTTATGTTCAAACGCCTCAAATTGAGCATGTTCCCAACTAAACTAATCGTCTTGTTTTCTCCCAGCCTATTTCTACTCTTGTGTATCCCAAACCACAGAACTGTCTATGCCCAAACCTAGCTATCATCCTCTCGAGTCCCTCCTTCCCATTCAATCATCTGCCAAATCCAAGATCTCTTAAATCCTTCTTGCCTCTGTGCCTACTAACTCAGCCTTGGTTCAGGCCGCTGCCATAAGTCATCTAGAAAACTGGACTAGCCTCTGGATTCAGTGGTTTCCAAACATGGATAATCTCACCCCCTAGATGATACATGGCAATATCTGGAACTATTTTGGCTTGTTACCACTGCAGGTGAGCTTCTGGCATCTAGCGGAAGCATCCTAGCAAGGAATTATATGGCTCAATATGCCAGTAGAGCTGAGGTGGGACAGACACTGCAATGTCTACCTTCCTTTGGTCTTGCTTCCCTCCATTCCATCAGCACACTGCAACAAAGTTTATCCTTTAAAAACGATAAAAGTGTCTTTTGTTGGATTTGCATTGTCCTTGGGATAAAATTAAAACCCACTCCTGATCTGCTCCCTCCTCATCCCCTCGCTCACATCCAGCACCAACCCCCTTGCCCCTCTCCTCTGCCCATCCCTCTTACCTTGAACTTCTTTCAGTTTCTCACGGCAGGCTTTCTCTCTTGCTCTGGGCCTTCACAGGTCCTATCCTTCTACCTAGAGCTCTTCATTAACCCGGTCACTACAACGCTATCACTCCACCTTTCACCTTAGAAGTATTTAGTAGCTTTTCATCGTATTTATTTTAATAGTTCTACAAAGTTTGCCCTACCAACAATAATACCCTCTCTACCCACAGTCCCATATTCCCCTAAAAGTAATTTCACTTCTCTTAGTTAAATACTGTGTCAGGGCCTCTATGTCTCTAGTCAGTAGATCTATATATACTGCTGTACGGCCCGTGGGAAAACACCATTTTCTCGGTTTCTCAGAATGTTTTTACCATGGCCTCCCAGCGCAGGTGGCCCAGTAGCTAACATGCAGCCTTGAGATGTGGTCCGCATGCGCAGAGAGCAGTAAATAATGTAACCTTGATGTGCGAACACAGTTCTGCAACCTAGGCTTAAACTTCACCCTGTTGCCGGCTTTGTCTATAAATCACAGAAAAGCTAAGAGAGTTCCTCCGCGGGGCGTCGTGCGGCCCCTCACGGCCTCTCACCAATGCGGCCCGGCCCAGGGTGGCTGCTGGGCACCGCCGCTGTTGCTACCTGTGTATCTCCTGCTGCCTCATAATAAAGACTTGTTCCTGCTCCCCACAGATGGAGATCACGACCTGCTGTCTCATCCGCCGCCATGGAGAACCAGACAAGCTTGTAGCTGAGGCCCCACAACTGCTATTTATTGATGTTTTAGTTTTTCATTCTAGGCTTTTATCTTTTGACTTGCAACTATCAAAAGACATTTATTTTTCCTTCTCCTATCTTTATGACAGATATAGACATAGATATAGAGACATACATGCTCCTCACAGCTGAGACATTGGTTAATTATGATTTCTTTGCTTTTCTTAATTGACTTTTTGTTTTTCCTGATTTAATAATAAACTTGTGGGAGTTTTTTAAAAGATTTATTTTATTTATGCTTACAAGTCCAGGGCAGAGGTGCAGGGGGTGAGAGGATTCACCAGAGACAGAGTGGGGAGCAGCGGGCAAGAAAGAAGAGGTCTGTGCACCATTTGGGAAGCTCCCTGCCAGGGGATCGAACTCGTGCTGCAGTGGCTGCAGATAGCTTTATAATGCTGAGACTTTAACACCTTGAGCCACCAGGGAGGCCCCAGGGTTTTTGATTGTTAAGTTGGCAAGGTAATCTGGGTATCTGACTGCTTCAAAACTAACTTTTAATCAATCCTCATTTTAGTCTAACTACCCCACATCTGTAAGTTTCAGGTGGTACCCATTTGAGTATAGATCTGAGTGAATGAGTTGGACTACATCTTTCTCTACCTTAGCTCTTCAATTCTCTCAAATCCACTGTTTTCCTGGTTACAATTTTTTTTTTCTTTTACTTATTGCCTTTTTTTTCTGTTCTTTTTATCTTGACTTTTTAAAGTCACTTTGGAATTGTTTTCCCCGGGATCTTAGGAGGATGTCAAAGTGTTCAATCTGCTCTTTTTGCCAAGAAATCTTGTAGTATTTTCTACACTCAGGATAATGTTACTTTTTCTGAGAACCCCTGGAGCCTGCATTAGCTGCCTTGGCTTTGAGTCCTCTGATAATATCCTGGCTCCTCCTACCAGACACAGGATGTGAGTACAGATGGGACCAAAACACTTTTTTTTTCCCTCAAAATTTTATTGATTGGCCTTTTGTTTACAAAAATATACAAGTTTGAGTACAACTTCACAGTTCAGTGTGTGCACGTGCATCACTTACCCCCCCCCACCCCCAGAGCTCCAAGACAGGGCACGCCTGACCCACTCTCTCCCCATCCACCACCTTCCGCTGGTAACCTCCAAAGTTTTCACAGAATCTAAGATCATTTTTATTGTGTTTTCCCAGTTTCAAAACACAAATTTATTTTTGTCTCTTTCTATCCCTTTCAACATTTATTCAGTGGAGGTAATCATCCCCTCTCCCTGGAAGGAAAGCCAGCAGATTCCCCATGATTTTCTGCTTACTCACATGAAAAAGACAGTCCTAGGATCACTTTAATTCACAAAACCACATTCACTAGCTAGAATGTCTTCTGCCCTCAATACTAAGCAATTCCTCAGCTTTCTTCAAAGTTAAGACTTCCCCCCTCCCTCTGGGACCTCCCTGATGGAACAGGGGGTTAAGTCCAGCTCTATGAAGCTATCGGCAGCCACTGCAGTACGAGTTCGATCCCTGGCCAGGGAGCTGCCCCATATGGCACAGCAGAAATCTCCTGTCTCACCTGCTGCTCCCCTCAGCAGTGTATTTCAGTGGATCCTCCTCTTTTGCTCCCCACTCTGTCTCTGGTGAAGCCTCTCACTGCCCCTCCCCACCTCTGGCCTATACCCCAGCTCTTGCATGTATAAATAGAAAAAAAAAAAAAAGGACTTTCCCTCTCTCTTGTGCTAAGGCCTATAGCTGGCAGCTGCCTGCCTTCTAGAAAGGGAGTGGAACCAGCTTCTGTTCTCTCTCTGCCCTCCCCTTTTCCCTTTCCACAGCGGTTCCACAGCAGCTTACTCACCTATGGGCAGAGGGGAAAGGAAGCATGCAGAGTTGCCAGATTTAACAAATTAACATTCTGGCTAAGTGTCTTTGAGCTCTCTGGGCCTAGCAAATGATTATTTCTGACTCTGCCTCATAGGTTTTGTTTGGTTTTGTTTTTTAATTCTTAGGGATTCCTATCCTTAAGGACTCCCTACCTGCAATTCTCAAAATGAGCTGAAGGGGATGATTTCCTCCTCCCAGGCCTTCAATCAACCCTGTGCCCCTGGGTCACTGCAGGAACTGAGATGATTGCAGCCTGGCCGGCCCTCCCTCCCGGAAACGCACTCTGCTGCTTCTGCTCCTTCCAAGGAGCCTGCAAGTTCCTCCCTGCGCAGCATCAAAGTGGTCTGTCGCCTCTCCTGTCAGCTTCTAGATTTCCCAAGTAAGATTTTCTCCATGCAAGGTGACCCTCATTCCCAAAACACACAGCAAATCTCTTAAGTGTTTGTGTTGACAGCTTGAGGTGAAGATTGTGGTATCCCCATCCTCTCCCTGGGTAAAAATTGGGGCCTCGTAACACCATTTCCTTCAAAGAAATCCTTCTCAAATGCTTATTTCTGATTTACAGACTCATACAGCCTTCACCCAGATGAGGGGTACAAAAGTTAAGGAACTAATTCCGGCATGTGACTTTATAAATTCTGTGTCAGGGAGTGTGTTTCAAATGGACTTTGATTTCTCCTGTCTGTTACATCAGGGTCTTAGTTGAAATAGAAGCACAAAGAGTCCATTTTCAAAATTCTTTTTCACTTAGTTACTTGTCTGCATCCAGTCACCAGTTTGTAAAACTTGTTAAGGAAATGAGAATCACTGAGGCAGCTCCGGAACAGAGTGCATGCGTGGCACACAGACAGCAATGTGGAAGCATTTATTGGTTGGTGCATGAATGAAAGAATGAGTTGAATATTACTAGTTTACTGAAATGGGCTGCTGCACAACAAATGTTCATTAATTATTTTTTGTCTCTCTACCCAGTACAAATACAAAGTTTTGGTTTCAATTTGCTGGCGGAAAAAATGTTGTTTTGAGACAAGTTACCAGTGAAGGTCCTTTAAGCTTCTTTTCCAACTATTTTAACAGGGGATCAATATCCTTCTACTTCAGATAGTTCAGATGTTGCCCTTGAAAATGAACCAAATGAAATGCTCAGTGTGAAAGATGTTCCAACACCATAGTTCTGTGAAAATACACTTGTTTTGTTTAATTTCTAAGAAGAAATTGAAACTAGATTAACAGAAAATTAAGTTGGACAATTTGTTCAAGCCTAATGAAACATGAAAAGTAGACAAATTATGTCCTGTTCTGAGATTCTAAGATTCTATGATGTGAATGGTAGAAAGAAATGTGACTTTTCAAACATTTCTAACAAAGACTTTGTAATTTCTAGTTTTAAGCATCTGAACATACTATACTAGTATTTCTGCATCAAATCACCCTCACAATAATACTAAATTTGCTTAGGAGTGGAAAAGTTTATGCAAAGTTATAGAGACATAAAATTTCAGATCACATAAAATTTATCTGACATAAAATTTGTTTTCTTTCTAACACTATTATGAAATTATTGAATTTATCATATTTATCCCTACATGCTTTAAAGTATTTTTCAATTTATTTTTTAAAAATATCCAGATGCAAGGATAAATACAAGAAATAAAAGCTATCAACAGAATGATGTTTATATATGTTGAGTCAGAGATGAGATTTTGTGGCACTAAAGTATTAACTTTAGCTCTATAGTTTTTTATATCAAGCCAGAAAAAGAAATAAAATGGCCTACATTAAATCTTTCATGATATAAAAGGCAAAAAAAATAGTTCATCAGGAGTTACTATTTTAGTTTTTTATACTAAATTTCAGGAGTAGCTTCTCTTATCAGTCCTTATAAAATAATAGCTAACATATATTGAAAGTCTATCATGTGACAGGTATTCTCCTAAATTCTTTATATGTATCAATAATTTAATTGCCATAACGGCAATGCAAGACAGATTATCACCCCTGCTTTACAGGCTAGAAAATAAAGGCACAGAGGAAGAAATAGCCTGTGGTTACAGTTAGAAAGAAGCAGCCGTAACCCAGACCCCAAAGCTCCTGCTCCTGACTGCCACCCTGCATAAAATCTTCATCAATGGTTCCATAGATGACCTCAAAGGTCTCCATTTCTTAAATCAACACTCAGTCCAAGCCAGGGGCAAGATCTTGGATTTAATGACAGCATTCTCACTATTACAATTTAGTTAAGAGAATGTTTGGAACTTAGATAAAGACGTAGAAATTATTCATTACTCAGGATATTTTAGAAGTAAAGAATAGCAAAACTGCAGGAGTAAGAATAATTATTTTAACTCACATGTATTAAGTGCTTATTCTATACCACACACAGTGCTAAATAGCTTAACGTAATGTAATTTTCAATCAGTCTTACAAAGGAGGTATTTATTTTCCTATTCACTCAAAAATGTTGATCATATACCTCCTATATGACAGATAGATAATAAACAATAGGCCACACTGGTAAACAAAAAAATATAGTGCTGGAGACTTAATCTTAATTAAATCATCAGAAATAAACATGCAACTACAACTAGAAATGCTGAGAAGAGGCAGCGTGTTAGGACAACATTTACAAGGAGATTGAAGTCTGCATGGGCTCCCCTGTGGAAGTGGCATTTGAAATGAGATCTGAAGGTTGTGTCAGAGTTAATTAGGTGAAAGGGGAGGAGGAAGAAGTTATGGGACTTGAGAAAGCTTGAGCAAGCCCAGGGAGAGGAAGATCGACAGTGAAAGATCAACTTGCCCAACCGCAAGAGCAATTAAGGGGGAGAGCCTGGATTTACATCCAGATGTTGGCCACATCTGAGTCCCTGCTGTTAGTCCCCAAACCCCAGGTGTTCCTCTTAGACATTCTTTGAAAGCTAAAATAGCAGTCAGCTCAAAACAGTTCTTAAAGAGCACCTGAGGTACAAACTGTAGGTGTTCTGTAGGTATTTAAAAAAGACCCCTCCTTTGGAGTTGTATCATTGTTTCATTTAATTTTCACAAATTCAATGCAATTGGAGCTAAATTTAAAAAAAAAAACAGTTATATATATTTAATAGTAAAAGCAGTTGCACCCAGCAATCCCCGCTGTGAATGTATACCCTTGAATGAGGATGAAACCAACTCATCCTGTCAATTAATTTATTCTGTGAACCTCTCCAGTGAGAGCTTCTCCTGGGGAAAGCCAGGGCTCTGGCGGTTGCAGACACATTCTGCAGCCTTGCTCCTTCCCTCACCCATGTCTAAGTGCAGGCCTTTGTGTCCTCCACAGGGCTCCCCTCTCCCACCCACAGCCAAACAAGAGTCCTTCAGGTTCTGCCCTGAGGGCTGCCCCATGCTTCTACACCATGCCCTCTGCAGGCTGAACAAAAGTTGCTAATTACTTCTTTGTCCCCCACACCACCTTGAGTTCCTAGAGGGCACTAAGCTAACAGGGCTTCAGTGACAGATGTGTATATTTCCCTAATGCCCAACAGGTAGTAGGTCTTCAATAAATTTTTGTGACTGGGTAAATGAAGATATATTGAGATTGCTGAACTTTACCTCAGGATTCACTGTCTTCACATGGCACAGGAATTTGTCTGTACATCAACAAGCTCTTGTCAGAAGGCTCACTAGTTCTGATCTGAGCCCGAAACCACACCCCAGATGTGGTATGCCCCTGCCCCCCGTGTAGCATCCTGGGCACAAGACCCGGCCCCCATCCCATCCCGCACTGCAGTGTTTGAGTGGCAGGCACAAGAAATGACAAAGAATTGCCTGTGGTTCAGGGGCAAAAATCTTGGTGTTTATAAAAAATGGGCACTTCATGATGAACTTGACCTTTGAGGAAATTCTCATCCAGATCCTCAGAAATCAAGATCCAAAAAAAAGCCAAGGTTGAGCCATCCAGTTACCAAAAGGGAGAGAGAAGGATCATAAGCTTTAAAAGCACCTAATTCTTTCTTCTTATAGTTGATCAAAACCTAGAGGGAATTGGAAGTTTCTGGGAGCAAATGGAAAACCAAGATGCCTGGCGGTGGAGCTTCCCACATGGTACAGCAGGCCTCTCCTGCCTCACCCGCTGCTCCCCTCAGCAGTGTACTTCAGTACATCTGCCTGTTCTGCTTCCCACTCTGTCTCTGGTGAACCCTCTCGCTGCTACCTCTCGGGGGTAGATCGGGGAACACAAGGTGGAGAAAGTGTGGAAGAAAATCTACTTTGGATATGAAGCTTCTTTCAACTTACTCTCAAACCTTCATGGTGCTGAATAAGAATCAAAAAGCTGAGTAGTCTCCAAACCCCAAGAACCTTGGAAATTTACCCTAATACAAGAAGACGCCCCCATCTGGCTGGCCTAGAGTAGTGTTGTCATCACAGGGGAGGAGAGGATGGAGTTGGGCAGAGGAGCTTCCAGGATAGATGCAGCCAGAGATCTGCAAGCCCTGCCTGTCCCTCCCACATAAGACAACAAAATAGCTTCACACAAAATATTTTTAAATAGCTTCTAACATTGACATCTGAGGAAATTTCATAAGCCTCGACTAAAATATCGGACTGCAGCCCTGCAGCAGCCGTGGCTGCAACTAAGTAGCTGTGCTTCCATGGCGAAGCTGGAGCTTGGGACGAGGACACACCCTCCACCGCCTCTTCCGCCAGCCCCCCTTCACTCATGCACGTCACCTGCCAGATGCCTGAAGCCTTTGAGACTAAGAGGAAGTAAGGTAAAACTGAGCAGTGAGTTAGATCAAGTGTGGGTGCCACCAAAAATATTATCATTGACTTTTATCATTATTCCCTATGAGGGAGGGAGTTTGCACAATTCATTTGCAGGTGTGACAAATATATCTAAGTGCAAAGGGAAACCAAGAGAAAAAAACTGAATTCTTTTCAGGGATTGCCGCCCTAAATGAGAGAAAGACAAGAAGGTCTTAAATGTGCCAGGACAATGACAGAAAGAAAAGAAGGAAAGAGGTGAGAGAGAGGGTGGTAGCCAGGTAGTAGAAGGCTGTTCCCCAGGATGACTGCTCCCGGTGAGCACCACACCCTCAAAGTTCCCTCTTTCCACTAAAGGGAAAGGAAAGTGGGAATAAAGAAGGGGAGATGGGAGGGCAAGAGGACAAGTTTCTTCTAGAAACTGGTGAAGAGGCTGATTCTGCACCCAGGATCTCACTAATCCCAGCAGGAACAGCCAACACCAACACAGGGCCTGGAGAGAGACAGCCGCAGCCGCGGGACTTGCAGAAATTAAAATGAGGGTTCAAGAGTCACGTGACCGAGGAGGTAGGGTGTGAGACATTTAAGCAGATGTCAAAGATACTGGGTATCCCAGCTGACATTGTATCACACTAGCACCTCAGTCACCCCAAAGAGAGCCCGTTATCCCTTAGCCTGGAGGGCTGTTACAGAATTGACTGCAGGTTTAATAAAATCAATAGATAATTTATATTAAAGCTTAGTCTCTAACATTAGAAAGCTCTGGAGATAGGATTCCTCTCAGAGAGAGCTCTCTTTCTCTCTCTCTCTCTCTCTCTCTCTCTCTCTCTCTCTCTCTCTCTCTCTCTCTCTCTCTCTCTCTCTCTCTCTCTCACACACACACACCTTCCTACCCTAAATGCAAAACAGCCATAGCAACAACCACAAATACCTTGGGATCATAACAAGTTGAAAGATGACAGTGACTTGGTGGCAAAATAAAAAAGGGAAAGAGGAAGAAAAGGAACCTGAGGTCTGATAATTGTGCTATTGGTACTCTCCTGGGATTTATATTTTCTTTCTTTTTTTTTTTTTTTTTCACTTTTCAACTGTTTGGGGAAGACGTTCCCCAGAGGCCAGGTGGTAAGGATTAGGATAGGACTAACGACAGTCAAAATGATGTTGATGACAATAAGCAACAATAGTAATCAGAAGAAATAACTGTGATGATAGTAATAATCCTGGAGGTGCCATCAGAGCAAAACGTTGCCATGGAAACTGTGAAAATGAGGGGAGGGGGAAAGTGTAGGAAATCTTTACAATGGAATGCTGTGTTTCTGCAACTTCTGAAATGAGCTTATGCACTGTATCCTAAAGAAGATTCAGATAAACAGCAATTTTTGATGATTATACACAACAGAGTCAGAACAAAAATGACTTGCCAAGATCAGAAAGGATGTGTTGGGGTGATGAGTTGAAATGTTTGCCTTCAGGTTCTGCCTCAGAGAAACAGCTGCACAACATCTTTTGAGAGAGAATTCAGAGCAGCTGCACAATAAGGTAGATACACAGCAAAAATGAAAACGTTCCAGCATGCTTTCTCTTCTCCATTTTCACAGTTGTCCAGACAGTTCAAGTTTAATATGGCACACGCTGCTCTTTAAGGCACAATATAGAAACTTTCTGAGTCCCAGAATTGAAATGTGAACAAATATAAAAATCTCTCCAGCTATTTCCAAGAACATAAAGGAAATGGTACTGCAGAAAGAGGTCAGACAATCCATCTGGATCTCTTTTGAGCTTGGTAATTCTACCTCCAGGGTATTTTTTGTTTAAAAACATTCATCACAACTTTTTAACAATTATATATGAAATTATTCTTCATGTTAGGCCACACCCTGGCAAACACAAAGAAAATTGCTCTCGCGTTTTTGGCTTGTCAGCTTGTCCAAATGTGAACTGTGAGCCAGCTTCAGGAAGCATGTCATAGACACGTTGGTCCACAGGACATTTGCCAACGCCTGTCATTCAGGGAACTCGCTTCTGGGGGAACCAAGAAGACCTCAATGTGTCTGATGGTCTTACCAGAAGCCTTGCGATGGAGGAAGTGAGTTGCATCCCCACCACCAGCCCATCATGGAGAGAGATAGGGTCTTCTACCCTTCCTACAGTACCCCCTGGAAATGTCCCATAAGATACCACATTTTTTTCAAGTGTTTCCCCAAACCTAAGTAAGGGGGGAAAACACTAAAGACAAAAAGTCACTCTCATTTTTCAACCCTGAGGCATCCAACAACCAAGAATACCCCAATGTGAAATTATTAATCACAAACTCCAGATAGCTTCTGAAGTCTCACAAAATGGCTGCTTCCTTGGAGTGTCTTCTTGTGCTAATTTAGAATTCTGCAAATTCGTGCTCAGACCTGAGTTCCCTTCATCCCTAATGATTCAGTTTTCACATTCACCCCATTCAAGTTGCAAGAGGGACTGCTGAAGTAGTACAAAATACATATCCAGTTATCAAAGTTTTTCTCCTCAAGTCACTTTGATTTCACTAAAAGCAGTTATTCAAAGGACATCTTGTAAGCTGGTATCCCAAACAAACAGGCTAGCATGAAGCTGGAGTTATCTGAATTCTAAGAGAATTTCCCTTGAAATAAGCTTTGTAGTAAAGGTTATGATGCTGAGATAAGATAAAAGGGAGCAGAGTTGCTGATAGAGTTCAAATGACTTAAAAATCAAATGTAATCATCAAATGATAGGAGTTTAACCAAAATGAGCACATAGCAATATCTCAGTCCTCCCTTCTTTCATTAAGATTTCTATTCGTGTACTATGAAGGCTGATGTCAAGGGGTGAACAAGCACTGGGGGAGCCCCCTAGGGAAGGTTCAGAGGGCTCCCAGTCAAGGTTGGCTCTATCATTAGGCAGACAGACAGTAGCCTAGAGCAGTGAAATATTAGGAACCATGAAAATACATAGTGACTGGATATTCTGAGACTGACTGCAGGCATGCACCCGCCAACATTGTCCAGACCACCTGGGGCAAAAAAAGTCTTCATCTCCACTTCTCAGTTCAATCAGGGATATCCAGTATCGATCTCCAACATTAAATTACACTGAGACTTTCTTTCCTTTTACTGTTGAATACAAACATTTCCAATTGTTTATAGTGCATATATTATGAAAAAAAAGAAAAACTCTAGAAAGAGTTTCAAATACTCTGAGATACTCTGCACACAGAAATGCCTTAGTACACAGATTTCATTAACTGTTCTTGATGGTAATAATTCAAAATGCTGTCTTAACCAGCCTCCATCCAATTAGGAAAAATTAACTGGGGATTTCATTGCCTTCTGTAAAATGAAGTTTCTGGTGGTCCTAGAATGCCAAGTGCTCCCAGCTAGTAGACCACTCATTAGTATGTAACCATACTATTCTTCACAGGCTTTTGAGTTGGACACTTAACAAGTAGTAGAGGTTCCTATTCCAGTAATGCTAGTAACCCAGTAATGTTATTTGCACTTGTTACTGTAATTATGTAATTTAATTATTATTAAAATGAATTAACATGAATATAAGAACAAAATATTTGTTTATATAAAAACTATTCAAACATGTTGGAAAAAGATAATAAAAACAGACACTCAAAAACATGCTTTCTTAGATACTAGTCTAGTTATATTCTTTTTCATGTGGCTGTTCAATTTTCTCAATACATTTACTGAAGAGACTTTCTTTACTACATTGTAAGCTTTTAGCTTCTTTGCTGTAAATTCAACAGAAAGGGTAACAAAAGCAAAAACAAGCAAATGGGACTATGTCAAACTAAATAGTCATTGCACAGCAAAAGAAAACTATCATCAAAACAAAAAGACATCATCCTGAATAGAAGGGGATATTTTCATATCAGACATGTGACAAGGGGTTAATATACAAAATATACCATGAACTCCCAAAACTCAACACAATAAAAAAAAAATCAAATAATGGCCACAGTATCTGAATAGGCCTTTCTCCAAAGAAGACATACAGATCATCAATAGACACATGAAATGATAATCATCTCTTATTATTGAATAAATGCAAATCAAAACAACATTGAGATTTTACCTCACATGTGCGAGAACAGCTATTATTTAAAACATAAGAAATAACAAATGTTAAAGGGAATGTAGAGAAACAAGAACCCTATACATGATTGGTGGGATTTTAAATTAGTGCAGTCATCATGGAAAGCAGTATGAAGAGTCCTCAAAATATTATAAGTAGAAATTCCAGATAATTCAGTTATCCCACTGCTGGTATTTACAAAAAAAAAAAAAAAAGTTGAAAAGATATAAGCAACTCCATGTTTATTGCACTACTTACAATAGCCAAGAGCTGCAAATGACCTGAGTAACCATCAACTAACTAATGGATAAAGAAGAAGTGGTATATACATACAATGGAATACTATTCAGCTATAAAGAGTTGGAATCCTGATTTTTCCAACAATATGGATGGATATTAGGGTGTTAAGCTTAGTGAATGAATTCATGCAGGGAATGACACTATATGATTTCACAAATAAGTGATATATAAAGAAAACAGACACAAACTTTTGAACTATAAGACCAATTAATGATTTCCAGAAGGGAAAAGGGAAGGGGGAGATGGCTAAATTGGGATAATGGTAATTGTAATGGATAATTACAATTTGGTAATTGGTAATTATGGTAATAATTGGTAATAATGGTAATCCAAAGGGATAATGAAATGGTGAAAGATAGACCTTTACTTTTAGTGATAAACTTTATATACTATATACCCATGTTGATTTTTAACAATGAACACCTGAAATTTACATAATGTTATTTTACAATGCTAGTGCAAAAAAAAAATTAAAGATAGAAATGCTTCCTTACTATGAACAAGAGAACTACAAATGACTGAAGGGAGAAATCACAAAATTCTAGAATAATACTAATGTCATATTGCCTTGTAAGTCTCTGTAAATTCTCGCTTCACTTAATAAACCAGCTAAACTTTGTAAGTGGTGTTGCACGGTGTGTGTGATAACAATGAAGAATATTAAACAACAAGTCCAAATTCAAGGTCAAGGTTTTGACCTACTTCACAAAACTAGAGACTAGTATATAATTATGGGTTTCAAATTAGAAGAAAATCTGTAAGATTTGTGTCAGCTCTTTTTGATGATTCTTGGTCATAACTGATATTTTTGGTTGAGTGATCAACTGAGGGCTCTATTTTGGTGAAAGAAGAACAATGTTAAATTACACATGAAAATGGTATTTTGAGATTACATTGGGATAATCGTTCGTTTATTGTCAAGGTTATCCTTATTTTGAAAGATGCAGAAATACTACGTATATTCTTGCTAGTGATATTACCAATAAGTTGATACTAGCATCTGTTTCTAACTCAAATGGCATATCATTCCCTTCTCTGGTAAGAGTTACTGTTTCAATGCCTCCCTCAAAATATACAATAAAATAAGATGGGATACGGTCTTTTAATCTTGGAGTCATAAAAGAAATGTTTATGGGAGAGGGGCTCAAACCACTCCCAGATGAAATATCTTAAGTCAAAAAGTAATAGAGCTTTTGGTTCTCCATATGTGAGCCTTCCTCTTACAGAACAAAAAGGCAAATCACTGACAGGACCAGGAACACAGATTTTGCTTTGGTTTAATCTATCATATGTTAGATTCTGGGAAGCAAAACATGGCAGCATGCTTCACTCTGTATCTTCATCCAGAGAAGCTATGACAATTTCTATGAAGAACAGAGACTGTTAGGATGATGGTCCTGAGGTTGTCTAGCTGTCACAGTGAAAAATACCCCAACTGCAAATTGATTTCCAAAGAGCCAATCTTCGCGGGTTTCCTTTAATGATTAAATAACTGAACCAAATCTTATTATTTTGTAATGAAGGTAACTGGAGCACATTAATTATATATGGTCTGATCAGTTTACTCATCAAAGTTGATTTGTTTATTCCAACAAATATGTTGTGTTGTATATATACACTAGTGTCACTTCAGCAGAAAAAAATGTTAAATAGCTAATCAGTTTAGAAATAGAATAAGGTTTTCCATAAATAGGATAATATTCTTTTGAAATGTGGTTAGATTATCCAGATTAATAACTATCCAGATTAAACCACATCCCAGCAAACATGCTAATCTCTGAGTCCTGTAATGCACCCTAACTTTTTCTTACCTCCATCACAGAACTCTCTCTTTCTTTATAGGCCTCTCATCCCTCTAGTTATATTTAATCAGCAATGATTGCTACAACTATTTTTTATAATTGACAGTCTGGGTCAAACTACTTCCCCTATAAATTTTCAAAAAGGACCACCCTGTGTGGGGAGCCAGCCCTGAAACACACCATTATGGTTGCAATGCCCAGAACCCCCATAGTTTCCAGTTGCCTAGTACAGCCATCTTTGTCTCTAAGAGGAAGTCTTGGAAGGTGCTATATCACAGCTCACAGCTGAGGACTGGCAAACCCTGAAACTCCTCAGGCTCTTACTTACCAAAAAGGAGATTGCAGAGAAATAGTATATTGGCTTATTTTTCTTTTAAACTAAGAATTCCCCTGGGGAGAAAAATGTAATTCCAATGGGAAAAATCCAAATGGGAAATCTGACTTCTAAGTACAGTTGAACTCTCAAAGCGGAGGAAAGAAAAAGGAGGGAAGAAAGAAAAGAGAGGAAAGACATGGAAAGAAAGGGGAAATTTGCATTTTTTCTACCAAGAAATTGAGTACTATAAAAAGGATAAATATAAAGAAAAGGAGTAAGAAGTCACTGAGTGACTAGCTATAGCTTTCTTGAAGGAATGACTAGATAACATTCTCAGGTAAAACTCTAAGAACATAGGAAAATGTAAAATAGTGGAGAGTTATGGACTCACCACCACCACCATATGTCAGAGACAGGGAAAGTGCTAGAAACATGAGTCATCCTGCACAAAACCATAAAGGGTGCTTCATAATGTAACACTGATAAAGGCTTAAATGTTAGGTGGGTTTCAATGTTAGATAATATGCGTCATTATTTTTCCTCAAATATAGCACCTGCAATTTACAATATTCCATAAAATGCAAAGATATCATCACTTACAAAGGAAAAAAAAAGAATAGTACAAAAAGTGATCATCAGTTCAAAATGGTGAAATATATTGTGTTACATCTGTGTGATGGATACTATGCAGCCATTTTTTGGTTTAACAAGAAAGAAACAAGGTGTGGAGAAAACAGAGCCCTGGTACACTGGTGGTGGAATGTAAACTGGTCCAGACCTTATGAAAAACAGAATGGAATTTCTCAAGATATTTAAAAATAGGGCCTCCCTGGCGCAAGGGATTAAGTCTCAGCCTACGAAGCAATCTGCAGCCACTGCAGCATGAGTTCGATCCCCAGCCAGGGAGATTCCCACATGGCACAGCAGACCTCTCCTGCCTTGCCCACTGCTCCCCTCAGCAGTGTGTTTCAGTCAGTTCACCTGTTATGCTCCCCACTCTGTCTCTGGTGAACCCTCTCACACACACATACCCCCACACCTCTGGCCTGCACTCCAGCTCTTATATGCATAAATAAATAAATCTTTTTTAAAAAGATAATAAAAAATAGATCCATCATGCCATCCACTGATTCCACTCCTACGTATCTACCAGAAGAGTGCAAACCACTAATTCAAAGGGATATGGGCATTCCTGTGTTCATTGCAGCACTATTTACAATAGCCAAGTTATGGAAACACCCTAAGTGCCCAACAACAGTAGTGGATTAAGAAGATTGCTATATATTCACAATAGAACACTACTGAGCTATTTTTGAAAAGATGAACTCAAAAAATATATATAAAAATTTTTAAAAGATAAACTCTTGCTAGTTGCAGGAACATAGATGGAACTGGAGAGGATTATGCAAAGTAAAGTAAGTCAGAAGGAGAAAGAAAAATACCTGATGGTGTCACTTATATGTAGAATATCGAGAAACAAAACAAAATGTCAGGGTAAACCAAACCAATAGCAAAACCTAGAAGTCTGACAATGTAATTCAGGCTACCAGAGGGGAGGAGGGTGGAGATCAGGGTGGAGATGGGATCCAGTGGATTATGGTGGAGAATTATGGGTGCCTTGGTGGAGGATAGAGTGCAGAAACTTACATCTGAAGAGGGGTGATCCTGTGTTTGTGTATCATACACAGTGTTGTCAACCAATGTTACATCAATAAACAAATGGAATGGAAGGAATTGGATATGTTACAAATTCAAAGAAAATAAGAAAAAGATTTACAGAACCACAGAAAATGAAATAACATAGGGAAGACTTGAAAAATATATACATATGTTTAACTATGACTACTTCTGATAGAGAATGAAATCAGAAGAATGGGCAAGGGATACTTTTAATTTATTCACAAAGTTCAAAATTCATAGAATTGTATACTTTCTTTTTTGTGGTATAGGAGTATTTTTTTTCCTCATAGCCAAAACACAGTGCCCTAGGCACATTCAGAGTAGGAATCACAACTTCCACCATTCCAAGAGTTTTTAGAATGGAAGTTGAAGGACGCTAAATACAATAGGACGCTAAATACAATAGGAGCCCCCTTTATTGAATCAACAAGCACCAGCAGTCGGAAACATGAATTTATGGGTGCACCTCATCACCTAGGGTGTCCAAGCAAAGGAGCTGCCTAAAATAATTCCTGGAGACAATTCCTTGTGACCATAGCATGTGAATGTCAGAATGGAGTCCTGGAATATCAAAGCTCTGATTTCCTTCCCAAGATATAGCACATGGAAGATATCTTAGAAGCCAGCCACAAAAACATCTTGGAAAGTTGCATTGCTTGTTTAAAATTAAAATTTATGAATTTTGTGGATAAATAAGAATACTCTCCAAAACAGTAAGAGAAACTATACATAATGCTCTTTTTTTTTTAACCTTGCCTGTACCCCAAATCATTTAGAATGGTTGAAAGTAGCATGTAGCAATATGTCATGCAGAAGGACATCATCTCCAATTAAGGAGGCATTTAGAAACAAGGAAAATAAACTGTTGTTGCTTTTATTCTGGTTTTTTAAACTTATTTATTAAACAATTTTTTTGTGAGCTCTTACCTACTATATTCCAGGAATTCTAACATGAAAATTCCTGTAAAGTAGAAAGTGCTGTTCAAATTCAGTGGTTGTTTTTAGTCTGAGCAGACAATACCCAATCTCCTGCTTCCTTATAGCCATTATTGGCTAATTCTAAGAAGAAAAAAAAAAACTGCAGTATTTCAGAGGTAAGAGAGAAACTTCGGTCACTTCCACCTGTTTAAAGATTATCATATAATACTGCATCCGCAGTAAAGGCAAAAGGACGCATGTAGGTGGCCTGGCAGAGACGGGAATGTTGGTTAGGCAGCACCACCTAATGGCTGTTGGACAGAACCTGTCTCCTCTACCTCGGGAATGTGTATCACTTGGGGCTGCTCTATCACTTTTCCCTACATGGGTTTTAGCAATAGGTGGAAGTGCCAGCATCCCAATCACTTCTGCCAAGGCCAAAAGAGGCCGATTACCTGTCCCACGTCCTCACCTGGTATAAATGTGACTGGACCTGTTGTGCTTACTAAGAATCCAGCCCACCCAGGTCTCTTGGCCTACCCCAAATCTATACATTCAGGGCACGACAACTAAAAAGTCAGCCTCTTGTGTTCCATTTAAACACACCTCTTTTGATTCCTGCTACAGTCAAAGAAAAAGGAAGTAAAAACGTCTTAAAATAAATACTACATATTTAGTATATGATTGAAACAAAACTTCAGAGAAAATTTAGGACAAGATTCTATTTCCAAAGATTGACTTCGAGGAACATATAATTGAGAAGAGGAACAATCTCTTTCTTCTCGTTCACCTAGATCTAGAAGAAATTGTTTTCTTCAGTGCTTTCTACTCTAATCATGAGTTATTATCACCAGCAAGCAATAATGTATAAGGATGCTCCCCAAAGCACAAAGGATTGTTGTTTATTGGGTGAATCCATGAAAACTTCTGACTTCATTATTTTCACAGTGTATTTTCCTGGAAAAAAAAAGAATGGCTAAATCTGATGAACATTTAAAATTTTCTACCTTTCCCATCCTCTCACTGTTACTGCCATGTCCAGTCATTGCTTCTAAGACTTTCAATTCTTTGATCTTTTTCTTTGGTAAGTGCAGGGTAAATGAAAGAATGATCAGGATTTTCCGCCCTACCGCTATTATCAGTAATGATAGGCCCCTGCAGTTCTGCACGCATGCCTGGTGGTGGGCACCTGCGTAGGGTGTGGGCATGTGTGAGTGGGCACAACTGAGCCCAGAGACTGGGCATATAAGGGCGGCATCACAGAGCAGCAGAAGTAGTAGCAGCAGCAGAGAGCAGAGAGTGGCATCAGAGGATCTTTTGGGGTGCAGCAGAGTCCACAAGAGACCTCCAAAGAGAGTAAAGATTTACCGGGGGCTGGGAGGCCTGCCGCCTCCTGTTCCCCCAACCTCCTTGCCTGCCCTGTACCTGGTTGCCTCACTACAAAAGATTATTAAAAGCCTGAAAAGCCACCGAGGGCTCAGGACTCCTTCTTCACCCATATGCCCAGCTCCACAGGGAACCTGTCCCTGTGCCTTCCTGCCCCTACACATAAAAAAACTGGGGTCTAGGTCAGATGTGCAGTGGGGGTGGTGGAGGAGGTTTGAGAGGATTCACCAGAGAGAGGGTGGGGAGTAGAACTGCAGATCTACTGAAATACGCTGCTGAGGGGAGCAGCGGGCAAGACAGGAGAGGTCTGCTGCGCCATGTGGGTCAGCTTCCTGGCTGGGGATCAGACTCAGGCTGTAGCAGTGATAGTGCTGAGACTTAACCCCTAGGCCACCAGGGAGGCCCTCAATTCCTTGATCTTTGCTTCCTCACTCTTGTCCCATTTTCTCAGACATGCTTTTAAGATGCTTGTTTTCTGAAACATCCATCCTCTTACAGCCTCCCTTCTAAATTGTAATCTCTCATTATTTCAAATCAGTCATTTTGCTTTTGAACACTGAGCACTGCCGGGAAGGAGAGCCCTGGGGGGTCACAGAACTCAGTAGGCGGGATCTCCTCAGTGCCATCTGATTCCACCTCACTTCCGGGCCCTGAGTGAGCCGATGGGTGGTCTCTACTGGTCCCTCTGGAGCTGCCCCTTACATGTCTGTCTTCCATTCTTTGCCACTGTCCTCAATCCTCCACCCAACCATGGTCAGATTACTTTGTTCCCTACATCACTGAGATGATAAACAACCTCAATTTGCTCTCTCTCCCTCAACTACCTTCCCTAAAGCTTCATCTCTACTTTTCACTGGTTTCCACTTCTTCACTCAGTCAACCATAACTGTCCTCCAAGGTTAACTTTTTCCCTCGGGTTTTACCCCGCTCCGTCCCTCTCCAGGCACTCTATCTCTGGGTCATTGCCTCTCTTCATATCTTCCAACTTTCCCTCTCCTTGGGCATTTTCCTTCCTTGATTTAAAAATATAAATTTTCCCTTGAACCTTTTTCGTCCTCAAGATAATGTGCCATCCTACTGCTCTCCTTCCCCAAGATCCTGGAACCAATAGTTCTAACATTACTGCAACATACTTCAATCTGTTTAACCCCTATTCACTGTGCATAAGTCCAGGCTCTTCTTTCCTCCTGAAATGCCCTTCTCCTGGCCTGTGCTTGCTCTGGTTCTACACCTCTCCCAAGATCTGACTCAAATCCCATCTTTCCCTATGTAACCCCCTTGTAGGAAACATCCCTTATCACCTTTGTTTCTCTTAATGAAATCCATTTATATTTTTATTACAGCATGTTTAGTCTTTTTCCATGATAGAATCATTCCTATCTAATTCCCATAGGAGATCTCAGGCTCTTTCAAACTCATCTTTATACTTCCCATAGCACTCAGTCCAGTGCTGTTTGATTGGCGTGGAGGAAAATATTTTGCCTATCATTGAAATGAGTTTAGCACAGTGCCTCCCTGGTGGCGTAGCGGTTAAGCGCTGCGCTGTGGAGCTGTCGACAGGGGTGACGCAAGTTCGACGCCCGGCCAGGGAGAATCCCAGATGGCAGGCAGATCCCTCCTGCCCCGCCCGCTGCTCACCTCAGCAGTGTGTTTCTGACTATCTACCTGTGCTGCTCCCCACTCTCTCTCTAGTGAACCCTCTCGCCACCCCATGCCTCTGGCCTGTACCCCAGCTTGTATGCATAAATAAATAAATCTTAAAAAAAAAAAAAGAAATGAGTTTAGCACGGTACTAATGAAGAATGACTGAGGTTAAACTTGACCTCAAGGAGAAGAAGAGAGACAACGTGGCGGGGGGGGGGGGGGGGGCGGGGCGGACGAGGTGGGGAGAGGAGAAGTTAATTAAATAACTGCGGATCATGTGTCCATCTCATCAGTCCTCCAGCAAATACATAGTCTTCCAGGGACCCTCTGTAACTTCTTCACAAATGCAAAGCCCTGTTCACAGGGGATGCTGGTGAGGTTTCACTATCTCAAGGTTAATTCATCATCACTACTATAAACAACTCCCCGTACATGCCCTGAAGGGAGTACGCCAATAATGTCAGCACACACATGAAGGATGACCCCAGCAAAGGACAGACGGGGCTTGAAATTACAAAAACAAACTTTTAACTTGTCCAATGCCAGTTTCTGAACCACACCTGAACATGGCCTCTTGTTGACTAGAAGTTATTGGGATGGGAGTAAGGGGTAGGAAGAGGGAAATTGAAACTTCAAGTGAATTAAGACAGAGTAGAGAACACACTACCACCTGTTGACCCCCAGTGAATTTGAATTTCCATGTTCTGCCACCTGATATTTACTACTTGGGGGCTAATAGGCCTCTTCACATCCTCCTGACTTTATCTTCAATTTCTGCAGCCCATCCTTTGTCACACATGAATGGCCAGTCTGCTCCATTCTCCATGTGTCGTTAGCTTGGGCAGCCAAAGTGCTGCAGATTATAAGATTTAAAACAACGAAAGTTCTTTTCTCGTAAAGGATACACATCTGAAGTCGAGGTGTAGACACAGTTGTTTCTCCCCTTGGCTTGTTGTGGCCATCTTCTTTTGTCTCCACATTACCTTTCTCTGTACTTGTCTGTGTCCTAAACTCCTTTTATAAGGATACTAGTCATATGGAATTAGGACACCTCCACCTTAATAACCTCAGTTTTACTTAATTACTTCTTTAAAGATACACCTCTATATCTGGTCACATTCTGAGGTTCTTGGGGTTAGGACTTGAACATGAATTGGAGTAGGGGGCACAATTCAGCCCATAACACTCTAAGAGATGTTCTATCCTCCTTTGATCTCTGACTCAAGCTATTAGTCATATGTCTTGTGGGAGAAAAAGAGACTAACGGCCCTGATCCCAGTTCCAGGGATCCTCAATAGCTGATCAGTCTAGTGGTGAAAAGAAACTATAAAATATGAACCAAAAGGAAAGACTGCCAAGAACATAATGTATTTGTCAAATGTGTTGCCGCTGTGTCAACCTCTCTACATAACGAGCCTGGGTTGGCTATGGCCATAGGATATGGGAAAATCTGAAAATGCTGAGTCATTGCTCTATGAAAAAAGCAGGATGAGAATGGACTGTGAACCATAAGTAGGACCATGGCACCTATTTGCTGGATGCCTTAGCATCACATCCAGACCATTCCTGGAATTTACAGTCACCATTGGCTTGGGTCATTTCTGAAGCTCTGCACAAACTTAAACCCCAAATGTAATCGTTCATTAAAACCCATAATATTGGGCCTCTCTGGTGGCACAACGGGTTAAGTCTCAGCACTACGAAGCTATCCCTAGCCTCTGCAACATGAGTTCGATCCCCGGCCAGGGAGCTGACCCACATGGCGCAGCAGACCTCTCCTGCCTCACCCACTGTGCCCCTCATCAGTGTATTTCAGTGGATATGCCTGTTCTGCTCCCCACTCTGTCTCTGGTGAATCCTCTCACCACCCCATACCTCTGGCCTATGCCCCAGTTTTTGTATGCATAAATAAATAATTTTTTAAAAAACCATAATACCAATGTCAGGTCCCTTTTGTTCCATAATTTTCCTAAGATCCATTTCCAATATGCCCCAACATTAACAAATTTACTGGAAATTATTCATACAAGTTTATAATAGTTAATAAAAAATTATAACAAATTTCCTTAACCAATATCTGGTTAATCAAATTTTGACTAGTGTTGAGGATGTGGAATAAAAGGAAATCTCATGCACTATTGTTGGGAATATATAATGGTCTAGCCCTAAGGAAAACAGCATGGAGTTTTCTCAAAATATTAAAAATAGACCTACTATACCATCCACCAATTCCACCTCTGGGTATCTACCTGAAGAACATAAAAATACTAATCAGAAGGGTTATATGAACTTCTATGTTCATTGCAGCCAAACAGGCAAGTTACGTAAACAACCTAAGTGCCCAATAACAGAGGATGGATTAATAAGATGTGGAACATATACATAATAGAATATTCTGTTAAAAAGAAAAAGATAACTTTTTGGCATTTGCAATAACATGGATGGAACTGTAAGCACAATGCTAATAAGCAAAGTAAGTCAGAGAAAGGCAGTTACCAATATGTGGAATATAGAGAAACAAAACAAAGGATCAGACAGCATTCACCATCAACAATCCCTAGAAATCTGATTGTAGAATTGAGGCTACCAGAGGGGTGTGTGGAGTAAAGAGCTGAGAGTGGGGGGACTATGGCGGGTGACTCTGGACCGTGGCGGCATGATGTGGTGACATACATCTGAAAAGGCGTGACCCCATCCCGCTGAATTATACAGTTTGGTAAGCCAATATTACCGCAATAAAAAAAGATAAAAGATTTTGACTAAATGTTTTGCACAGTTATTTTTTTAAAGAAAAACTCGAAAGACATGAAAACTCGTAGCTAGTGAATGCTTTTAAAAATAAACTTCTAGAGAATGTACCAGGACCAATCCATATTTAACCCAATTTCCTTCAATTTCTCCTTATATAATATTGTTCAATCAATGAAGATTTATGCTCTGACTGATAACCCTGAGGCACTGTAAAATTCCTAATCATCAAAAATGCAATTATTCTCACTATGCTGTAATTACTAAGGAAACAAAGTACATTTTACAAAGATTTTCTACAGAGAGAAAATGGTAGGTTATGTGTGTCGGAGGAAGACTTGTAATTAACTTTCAATTAATCAGAAATTCAAGTAACCAGAAAACTTATTGCTTAAACATTCCTTGAGCACGTGCTATGTGCCAAACATTAAATGACTTTACCTAAGTGAAGTTCAAGAAAGGCCATTTCCTAATTGCTAAATGGAACACCTTTCTGGAAATAAAATTAACAAATGACCCCACTTTAGGTTTGCATATCAAGGGAGGTCATATGGAAATATACAAAGCTTTGAGATCTTTCGATATCTTCGATATCTAAATACAAATGAGATGGAAATTTGTTGTCTTGTAGGTGAAAAGGCCAGAGGAAGTCCTTGTGAAACATCTTTCCGGTCAGAAATTTCAATTGGCTTTTTGGGAAAAAAAAAATGGCCCTAGTGATAGGTCTCTGGAACATAAAGCTCAAAATTTTCTACTAACAATTGTAACTACAAGGCCTCCCTGGTGGCACAAGGGGTTAAGTCTCAGCACTATGAAGCTATGAGCAGCCACTGCAGAACCAGTTTGATCCCCAGCCAGGGAGCTGACCCACATGGCGCAGCAGAGCTGTTCCCCTCAGCAGTGTACTTCTGTCGATCTGCCTGTTCTGCTCCCCGCTCTGTCTGGTGAATCCTCACCACCATCACCACCTCCACCCCCACACCTCTGGCCTACATTCCAGCTCTTACATGTGTAAATAAATAAATCTTTAAAAATACAACACACAATAGTAACTATATGGGTATGTGCATACCTCGGTAAGTCTGGCACTGTCAAAGTCCATCCTATTCTCTGAATCACTTAATCCTCACAACAACTCTTGGAGCTGATCACCCATATTAGATAAGAGGAAACTGAGGCAGGGAGAGGTTAAGTAACTTTCCAAGAGCACGCAAGAGGAAGTAAAAGATCACTATTTGATTCCAGGCCACAGAGCTGAGGGAGAAGGCGGTCATGACTTTATGTGGCTTTATGTGGCTTTATGTGGCTCATGGCCAGACTGTGGGTGTCAAGAACATTTTGGGGTTTGACAATTGGTGCTTCCACTTATTTCTTCTCAATTTCTGTTTCAGGGAAATGTATTCCAAGTTCCCAGAGTAAGAACACTGTAAAATCCTGCACATCCAAGGACAGCCTCATGTGAACCCAGCTAAAATATCTTGGTGTTAGTCGCTGTGGGCAGCCGAAAAGTGGCTGTTTTGAGTGAGAAATTGGAGTAACCAGTGCCAAGTGCAAAGAAATCCTAACAGCCTCCATGAGGAAGAGTCTGTAGAGGTAGAAACTGCCAGGCAATTTGGGGACTTCGGTCGTGAAAGTTTGCTGAGTGGAGAACCCACTGCCAAAGACAATCCATCGCTGCCCTCCTTATTATCGTTAACCACACTTTGGAATTCGTCCCTCCGGCCACTGTGACATAGGAAAGTAAAGGTTACACATTATTGGACATGATTAAAGGGAAAGTATTACATGAGCAGATGCTGAGAATCCTAGTAATTACCATGATTTCATTTTTTAACTATTCTTGTCTGCTTTTACCCAAACGTTGGAAGGCAGCAATCGGATTCTGCAATAGCAATCTTTACAAAATACAGAATCCATTAAACTAACTCTCTTCACACACTGTAAATGTAGCAAACACCAAAAAATAGCGATTTCTGTCCAGGTTGCGAGCAAGTTTTTACACATGTCAGGAAGCTGCCATTGAAAACCCTGCAGCTCAAAGGAAGCGCTAAAACAGCAGGGGGCTGTGGGCTCAGAAACCACAGGGGGCAAAAGGAATCTGAAAGAGCAGGAGATGCAGCTCCAGACCAAATGTTAAAACAAAGAGGCAGAGGCGCATGAAAACTCCTGCTGCCGGTTTTGTGCAATTTTCAGTGTTTAACGGAAAGGTCCAGGCAAGGACCCAAACATTTCTGCCTTGGGAGCACAGCTCGCTTCCATCCAACCTGAATAATCAGCGGCTGCAGTGCGCCACCTAACGGTGACACCAGTTACTTTTGACTTGAGTGCGTGACTGCACTTTTTAAAAATCTCAAGTTTCTCTTCTCACTCTAATTGAAGTGAAATGATAAAGAGTATAAGTAGCATCTTTCTAGTTATAAACACTGGCCTTGCCGAAGGTGTTTATGGCTCTAATAAGATCTTGAGTATGCTTTTAAATATTAAAATTCAAGATTAAATGTCCACCAGGGGTAATGATAGCTAAAAAAAAAAAAATGTTTAATTTGTAAAACGTTTTTAAAAGTAAAAATTGTACACTGTGATGTTTAATGAATATAAAAACTGAAAAAGACGGGACTTCATTTAAAGCCTTCCTTCAAATCCACGAATTTTAGGTTAAATTTTCTGGTGGTTTTATTTTCTCCATCAATCCTATACGTTAACTACATGGCATTGCCACAGGAAGTTTTAAAACCAAACACATTAATGTTAACAGTCCTCTGGGAAACACATTTTTCATATCCTCACTTTTTTCTGCCCATATATGTTTCTCTACATATTAGGCACGCGCCTTATCAAATGCATATACTTTGAGGGCTCTGTCCTTAAGAGCAGTACCCACTCAGGTCTATAATCAGGACAAAATACCAGGAAAGAAAAGGAAAAAGAAAGAACCCACTACTAAATAAGAGGAAATGATGAAAGGTCAGCCTGCCTAAATCATAGAGAAATGTTTTATTGATGGCATAGAAAAGCAACTGGCAGCCCGTGGTTCTGAGGCTCCACGCCTTGACCGGTGTTAAAAGTAGATGATTTCTGCTTTGGTCGCCCGGGGTTTTGTTTCCTTTACCTTGGATGTGTATGTAAGTGGTGTGTGTGTGTGTGTGTGTGTGTGTGTGTGTGTGTGTGTGTGTGTGAGAGAGAGAGAGAGAGAGAGAGAGAGAGAGAGAGAGAGAGAGAGAGGGAGGGAGAGAGAGAGAGACATTTAAATTTTGGAAGATGGATGAATAAAGAGGATAATGCGACTGAATTTTTTGCAAAGGATTCGTCACAGCAAAATTGTGTTTTGCATCTGCAATAGCAGTAAAATTAGGTACCTAAAACCGTGAGGTAATGAGGTGAAAAGGCACTAACATCAAGCAACTTCAGTGTAAGTTGGCTTTTGATCCATGCACTTTCCTCTCTCTTGCCACTCTAATAAATGCTAAATGCTCAGATCACTGCCAGTCGTGGTTTATATTGTGGATGACTTATAAATGAAGTTGATCATCCAACATATGCAAGATCTACAATAACATCACATTACAGTATCATTAATAAATTTGTTTTTAATACCCTAGAGGCAGGATCAATTATATTTAAGAAAAAGAATGCTGTGGTTGAAAAGAATGGTTGGTGTTTCCTGTAAATAAGGAAACTGAGACCAAGGGGACCAAATGGATCCAGTGGGAGATGAGCAGTGGGTGCTGTGTGAGGACTTCCACCTGCAGCTCTGTGCAGCCCTACTCAAACGTGTTGCCCACCTTCCAGAAGCAGCACCAGGCCACAGAGCCTGCACTGAATCCAGGAGGCCGGGATAGGAGGCGCAGTGAAATGCCGGCCACCTACCCTAGGTGCTTCTCCAGAGTTTGTTTTTCTGCCCTTCCAGATGTGAAAACCTGGCTGTTGGAGCTTGAGATGTCCTTCCATGAGCTAAAGAAGCCTTGTCTGTAGCGCTGGGCTTAAGGGTGATGTCCTACAACATGAACTTACTTGGGACATTATTTCGTGATGAAATCTCTGAAAATTTGAAGCATTGTCAATTGCTTCAAAAGTTGTTCTTAGGGCCTATCTTGGAAATACTTGCCTTTTTCAACCCTCAATTGTTGTAAACTTAGATTTCAGGCCTAGTACTCAGAAAATTCATCATTGTATTGGAATTTTAGTCAACGGAAGGACTTTTTGTAATTGAGAGTAGGAAATGCTAGCGCAAGGGATTGAACTCATGGAATGCCTAAAACCCAGAGAAGAAGGTGAGCAGCCTCAAGGACAACTACACATTTTCCACAGGCAGATACATGCCTTCCTCTTGATAGAGAAGATTATCCTTTGATTGTAGGTACTAGGTCTTAAAATTTTTTTTAATATGTAAAACCATAGACCTCAATAATGCCGGCGAAGCTTCCAGGAGATGCTTGCACCCACTCACCTCCCATCCATTCACCTGCTGAATCTTCTCATCCAATCACCTCTTCCCAGGGGCAAGATACTACATTTTAAATAGGTGCGCCTCAACCCCTGGCTGCACATGAAATTTACTGGGAGTTTCTGCAAACTCTTGGTCCTTGTTTCTATCTCAAGAGCTACTGGTTTTAATTGTCAATGGTAGAAACCAGACATCAGTTTGTTTTTTTAATCTTCCCAAATATTTCTAATGTGCAGTAGGGGTTCAGACTCTTATTTTGAGTGATTGGATCTAATTCATATACTCACTTGACATCTTTCAAGCCTAACCTAATGGTGTGAACTCCAAGAGGGACCTGTCACTCCAAGTCAATCTCAGAGTGGTCACATTGTCTCCTGGAGGTTTACACGTGGCTGGAAGAAGTTTATGTTTCTTAAAACATTAGAAACCACATGATGCTAACCTACCTCTACAACAGTTTTGTCAAATTTTGCTCTATTTTCTATTAAGACAAGACTGTGGAAAGATTTTTTGAACTGATTGTCATATCCTTGTTCCTCACTCCTATCCTGAAAACAACGAAAAAGCTAGTAGATGTCATAACCATTTCGGGACACCATAAAAAGTTACCTGTGTTAAAAATAAATCAAGGGGCTTCTCTGGTGACACAAGGGGTTAAGTCTCAGCACTATGAAGCTATCCACAGCCATTGCAGCACAAGTTCGATCCCCAGCCAGGGAGTTTCCCCCATGGTGCAGCAGAAATCTCTTGTCTTGCCTACTGCTCCCCTTTGCAGTGTATTTCAGTCAATCTGCCTGTTCTGCTCCCCACTCTCTCTCTGGTGAATCTTCTCACCCCCTGTACCTCTGGCCTACACCCCAGCTCTTGTATGCATAAATAAAATAAATATCTAAAAATAAAAATAATAATAATAATAAATCAAGATCTCTAATAATAGGAAATTAACCACCCACCCTTAAAGATCAGCTTTCTGTGCTGCTCAAATTTATTTTGAATGGCCATCTCGAGAAGCAGGTGCCATGGGACTTTTGTATGGATCTGCAAACAGTCCTGATAAAGTTTCAGATCCTTGGGTTGAACATGAATGTCACAAACTGAGTGTTTCTTCTTCTCTGCTATAAAATAGAGAAAATAAGATGAGCCTGCTGACAGTGCAGGTGTTTGGGGGCACCAAGTGGATCGAATGGTATAAAAACATATCATTAAAGTTGAAACCCATTACAAAAGACTTGTTAATGTAGGGCACTAAGAACAGACACCACAGTTTCCAGCAGATGCCACTGCCTTATCAGAGGCCACTGCTCCAGCTCCCTTGCATATATATTTTGCAAATTATTACTCTCACATCATATAAATAGTCTATAACACAAGTATTAGAAGCCAAGTTTATTTCAAATACTCAAGATGAAGTTTAACAAGTCGTCCAGCTAATCCATAATAATTCATTTTTAAGAACAACATATCAATAAGCAGAGTTTACAAAATATTTGAAAGTTTTAAGCGATTTTTCCAACACATGTTGAGCACCTACTGTGTGCCTCATGTTTATACCACAGTGCTAATTCCAAAATTATTTATACCAAAAATATAGAAACAAAGTGTCAAGCACTATAGGAATAGAGAAAATTGTAATATATCTAAATCATAAAATGTTATAAGTCACTATGAAAACTATTTTGAAGAATATTACAGACATGGGGAGATATTTATGAGGTAATGTAAGCAAAATGTCAAAATACTAAAAGAAATATACATAAAAAATCTCAATTATGTTTACTATGCATATAACTGAAAAAAGATGATTTAGTATTTTTAATTTTCTTTCTTATATTTTCTACATTTTCCAATTTTTCTAGACTAAGCATGCCTTGCCATTATTACCCCCAAATAATTTTTTCTGAAATAAACAAAGACATTATAAGTGTTTAACAATGAATACAAATTGTTGTTCTTGTTCAACATATGATGAAGCCTCATCAATGGTTTCATTTGGCTCTTTCCCACATTATACTGTTTCCAAATTACATTCACTTGAAAGTTTTAAGAGGTACTCTTGTATTTGTGAGAGGTCTTTATAAAATTAGCCATTTCTTTCATGTACTTAAGTTCGTAGGACTACCTTTTAAGTTGGAGCACATGGGCCTCCCTGATGGTGCAGTGGTTAAGCACTGCACTGTGGACCTGTTGGCAGCGGCAACGCGAGTTCGAGGCCCAGCCGGGGAGATTCCCACATGGCGCGGCAGACCTCTCCTGCCTCGCCCGCTGCTCCCCTCAGCAGTGTATTTCCGTCGATCTGTCTGTCTGTTCTGCTCCCCACTCTGTCTCTGGTGAACCCTCTCACTGTCCCATGCCTCTGGCCTGTACCCCAGCATTGTATGCATAATAAATAAATCTTAAAAAAAAAAAAAACTTCCAGGTTGCTTATTGGACCTGTGAAAGTTTAAAAAAAAAAAGTTGGAGTACAGCCATTCCAACTGAGACCTTCAGTTGCTATGACAATTTATCTCTGCTCCCCTCTGATCCCATCACTTACCATTTGGCAGCATCTTACGTGAACTGTTTGTGTAGCGATGCAGAGACGCTTTGAACAGTCTTGTCTTTATATCATATTCTCTAGCAAAGAACAAGCCCTTTGCAATGTGCCATTTGAAGAAAGTTCAGAGAGGGGGTGATAAATAATTCACAACAAATAACCAAAGAACCATCGTGCCAAGGCGATTCGGAGCTAGACACCTAGTCCACAGCTGATCAGTGAACAGAGTCTGAGTAGCAGAGTTGTCATGTCTCCTAGTTAAGGAGCAAGTTTAGCTCAAGGATATCTTTTGAAATATACTAAAAAAACAATGCTTCCATCCCATTATTCACGTATTCATTCATTTGTGAAATATTTAAAGACACAGGCCTGTATGCACAGGCCTGTGCTATCTGTTTAATGTTACAAAGAAGTGTTACTGGGCTTTGGGGTTCCTTAACTGTTGACTATGGCCATAAAAGAATCCAAAGCCATGTCTAGGCAGAGCAAAGCAAAGTTTATTAGAGATAATACACTTGGAAAGAGGTCAGAGCACACAGAGTCCACGGAAGAACAACTGCAGGGAATGGTGGGGGACTCAGTTTAAATGAGGTGCAAGGGACTCTCGATCCATCCCTTTTTGGGATCTGCACATACTCCCAGGCTGTTGGTTTATCAGTCCAGGCAGGAGTTTTGAAGTCACTCCCCGTTTATTGCACTCCTGGGGTGTAGTTTCATCAGCGCCGGAACAAGTGAGGCAAGGGTCTGCCTTCTCCCATCCAGGTGCTACTTGCTCTCGTCGGCCTGCCTATAGGCCTGCCTATAGGTTGGGGAGGGAGACTGCCATCCCCTCCCTTGGGCATTTCTTTGGCTCTCCCTGGGCTTTCTTGGTTCTGGCAAGCATTTCCTAGGGCGTTGGATATAGTTAGCCATTTAATTTTCTTTAGGCATCGGCCTCCCCACCCTAACTACCTAACAGGACAGTAGTTCCTGAAGCTAATGTTTGGGGTGGGACAGGGATCCAGAGTGCTGTCACTGGGACATGCTGTCCAGCCTGAGACTACATTTTCCAGCCACCCCTTGACTCCAGAGGTGGCCGTGTGACACTTGCCTCACTGAAATGAAAATGGATACGACATGTGTCCCTTTCTAATCAGTGTTTTTGAGTAGCTAATGTGCCTTCTCTACACCCAACCTCCACCTTTTGGAAGTTAAACAATCTAGACCCTTGGAGATGACAGAACCCCACAAAATGAACAGAGCACAGATTCGCTGTGGTGGTTTTTAAATCAGTCCACCAATTATTTGATATTCTTTCCTTGAAAGTTGTAGCTCAATTTCTACTCCTTTAAGGGACCTGACATATGACACTCTTCTAAGACAGAGACGGCAGAAATAATGACAAAGCATGACTTCCAAGGGTTGGTCAAAAAAAAAACAGGTTCCATCTTGCTTTCAGGCTCTGGAAGAAGCCAGCTGCATGCCGGGAAGACACTCACCATACAAGCTGCATGGTGAGATACTAGGGATGGTCATTTTGGAAGAGAATCCTCCAGCCCCAGTCTAGCCTTCAAGGGACTACAGCCACAGCTGACAACTTTATTGCAAACTCATGAGAAACCCTAAAGTCAGAACCACCTAGCTCAACCTCTCTCAAATCCCTGACACACAGAAATTTTGTCATAATAATTGCATTGGTAAGCCTAAGTAGGTTGGGGCAAATTTGTTGCACAGCTAATTTGTTACCTATATTATAGATAACTATTAGATAAAACAGACTGGTAAAACTGAAGAAGACAGATAAAACTAATAAAGCCTGAGTTAACATGGGGAAAATAGCCTGCAACCAACCAGTAGCTGGACTGTCAGGCAAATCACTAAAAAAAAATGGACATTTCTTAAAACAGCTAGCAAAACCGTAGCTAACATGAGGGGGTGACATATGCTCACTTTCTACTTCCTGTGTACCATGACATTGCACACTTTTAGATAATCAGTATTTGTGAGGAATCAATAACTATGTGAAGAAAAAACACATGTGCCTTGAAAGAGGTAGAAGCCAAGTATAAGAGACACTCCGAGGAAGGAGAGTTTGTCTTCCTTTGAGAGAACAGAAAATTCTTCATGAACCTGATGACATGTGAACAGTGCCTTGAAATAATTTTAAGGTAGAATAGGGGAAAGGACATTTCAATCAAGAATAACACCAGAAGAATAGACCCAGAGGTAAGAAAAAGTAGAAACATTTCGAAGGTTGATGGATTACCATTGATAGGTTGAATAAGGAGGATAAAGAGTCACAATCAGAAGGAAAACCTAGGATCAAACCCAGAAGGCTTCACATCCAAAGAAATTGGGTTTAGGGCCTCCCTGGTGGTGCAAACGGTTAAGCGCAACACTATGAAGCCATCCAGAGCCACTGTAGCACAAGTTCGATGCCCAACTGGGGAGATTCCCACATGGCGCAGCAGGCCTCTCCTGCCTCGCTCTCTGTTCCCCTCAGCAGTGTACTTCAATCGATCTGCTTGTTCTGCTCCCCACTCTGTCTCTGATGAATCCTCTCACCACCTCACACCTCTGCCCTACAGCCCACCTTGTATGCATAAATAAATAAATCTTTAGAAAATAAAAGAAAAGAAATTGGGTTTTAGTTTCAAGACATGAGTAAAGCTACACGTAGCCTTCATATGTAAGAGTATTAGGGCAGAAGAAACTAAACACACTAATACTAGAAGTCTACCAAAGCTTCAGGTAGTTGTGGAAAGAGAGGAGGTGAGTTGTAGAAGGAGATGAGAACATTGCTGTATATTTCCTCCCAAAAAGGAAAGGAGGAGTAGGTATGAGAAACACAAGAGCTTAGGTCCTACTGTTTGGTTTCCTAGTGGTGACGATGGCTATGTCCTGGGCAATCCATACTATTTCTCTTTCTGAATAAATTCTGAAGAAGGGATTTCTTTGGCATGAAGTTAAGCCAAAAAATAGCAACAGCATTTACACTGTTCTCATTAGCATCATAACCAAACCAACAGACTGAGCTAGTCTTTGAGAACGACCATACCTGCATCTTGGGTTGGTCTAATAAAAGGGAGCCACTATCCAATACCCTTTGGAGCTCACTGCTTAGCTCCAAAGTATTGACTGTTCTTTTGAAGTACAGCAATGGACCACAGGGAGCCGGAACAATACACCATATTGTCCTGAGAAATTCAAGCTAACATTTGATGCAGCTAATTTGATGTTCCCCTCAAATAAGTAAGCTGTGAATTCCTGTAGGAAAATGGGATGGAAAAGAAGCAAGCAAGATGGGAAAAGAAGTCACCTCAGGGATTGAGGAATCCTTATGCTCCTTCAACCAAAAATCCTATTTCAGATATTCTTTCCTCTGCCTCTGACTTCCCTTCTAGGTCCTTCTTTCTCCTGTGTTGCTCTGGTTCACTCTTTCCCCAGCATTTGTGGCCATTTCCTCTGCTGAAGGTCTTCCTAAAACCTTGGTTTGCTCAGAAGATGGATTCATTTCATCCAGCGAAGCTTCCTTCCCTCTGTCATAAGGAATTGCTCACCATGCCTCTTTCATCTCCCTTTTGGGGGCAGGAGACACCCAAGCCCACACTTAGGGACCCTGTGCGGCATGCAAAAGGAGATGAGAAAGTTGTTGGTATATTCCAGCTTGCTTCGTTAAAAACAACTCTAGGCACTACAAAGTGTGTGTTATTAATATGCATATGTGATATCTTTGAGGCAGAGCTGCCTTTAAGGTGTATTTTCAGCAGGACATTTTCCCACGTGAGGCGGGAACAACAGTGAATCATATGTGTGGGAGGGAAAAGCCTGTGGGCTATGTACAATTCTCACTCCCTTTGTGTCTCGCTTCCCTCTCCCCCTCACCCCCTCCCACCCATTTTATTAATGGTTTCTGCAATTACTGGGAACAGTGCTTTGCCAGCAAAGAAAAATCGGTGCCTGTCTGACAGATTGTTGGAAAGAAGGGCAAGAGAGCGGTTGTATGTGAAGAAAAATGAGGACACTGTCACTGCAAAGCGGGGAGGGTTTGTGAAGCGGGGTGCTCTAGGACATCTGGAGGTCAAAGATCTAGTTAGGTAGAGGATTCTCCACGTGATAGCACCTGACATTTTAAAAATGAAACGGGAGATCTCAGAACAGGAGAGGTCAACTTGACAGCTCATCCAACATTATCTAAGATGATGTTTCTCAGGGAATTCCAAGTGGAAAGCTCAGAAAAACTTTATGGAGCACATTTTTCTACACCCATCATAGGTTTAAAGTAACTCATTTTGAATGGGATGCAGTAGTTAAAATATTCGATGAAAATATTTTATTTTTCTCTCTTTTATTTATCAGTGTGCAAAAGAAGGACTTCATGTTACAGCCAGAAGTGGAAAGAGTAGCCTCTGAACGAACTGTCACATTAAATAAGTAAACAAATAGATATACAGTCCCTAAGAGGCGTATCAAGAAATACTGTTACAACTTGGTTAGTGGACTTGACAATGGAAATGTCAGTCCTGTTAAATACAGCTGGATCTTATTCACAAGGTGTAGCAAAATTCTGAAACTGCACACAAGTTGAAAGTGGTTGCAAGGATTTTGCCTATCAGAATGACATATTGCACCTGAAGCCAAAAGCCAGTATTGAAATTAGCTTAGGAGACTATTTTTTTTTGTCTTTTCTTAGTTTACAAACATCAAGTTTCCAGTGCTTAATTTTTTTATACTTTTTTAAATGTTTTGAAAGACAACTACTGGGCATAAGGAGATAATTGGACTTGCAAAGGCAAATCTCCATCATATTTTGTGAATATAGAATTTATGGCAAAGTAAGTAAGCGAAGTAAGTGGTAGCAGTCATCATACTAACAAGCTAATATTTTTTAGAGTTTTTAGAATATACTAAAAATTTATAGGCTTCATTGGTTCAATCACAAAGCTTTGCCAAGTTAAAGAAATTATGTCTAGTTCTCCACTAGGAGTTTTGTGATGGCTCACCTTTTTATTTCTTAGTGAATCTAAAAGAATGTGTGGGTCGTGGCACTATTACTAGAATCTTCTTTCCTCTTCAATTCTCTATCTACCCAAGTCTTTACTTACTGACAAAATCCAGAAAAATGCCTTATCTATACTTTTCCTTCACTTTCTTTCTTCTTCTTCTTCTTCTTCCTCTTCCTCCTCCTCCTTCTTCCTCTCTCTCTCTCTTTCTCTCTCTCTCTTCTCTCTCTCTTTCTCTCTCACACACACACTTACACACACATGCTCACACACAGACATTCTTGCATAATACTCCCCAATTGGTAATGATCCCCACAGTCCACAGTTCCTTTTGCAGAGCAGTTACTTTCACTACTTCTCTCAGAGGGACCAGTCTGTCATCGTGCACAGCTTTCATCCTTCTCTTTCCTGTTTCTCTTCTGCATGAGGTCGTGATAATATTAACACATCAAAATGTTCATTCTTTGTAACACACACACACAATTATTATATGCAGATGTAGAGAGATGATAAGAGACAGAGGAGGGAATGGTAGGGTGAGTGAGAAATAAATACACACGTACACACAGGCATATACAAATGTATACTTACAGAGAGTGAGTTCAAACCTTCCACTCTGGTTCTTGGTTCTCTTGCTCAGATGATGCATTCTATAAAATATTGCCTAGCCGTAAGTTCTAAAGAGTCACTCGTAAACTCAGTCCAACAAGCAGCTAACATAACCTTAACTAATGCATAACCTACTCTGAGTTCCATCCCCATTATAAAAGCGAGAAATGGAAACTCACATATTATCTTATACCTACCAAATTGTCTAAGGAATAAAAGCTAAATCTGACAATACCAAGGGCTGTAGAGAAAGCAGAACAATGGAGAATCCCCTAGATGATTTGTGGGAGAACGAATTGGCAGTCCACTTTGGAACAGTTTGCCATTCCTGGTTGAACACTTGTAGGCCCCACCCCTAAGTGTATATTTCACCAAAGAAATGTTTACATGTGTTTTGGGGTCATACCAATAAAATGTAATGGTAAAATAACAAACAAGTCAAATGTCCATCAATAGAAAAATGAGAAAACAATTGCAATATTTCATACCATAGGATATTAAGTAGCAGTGAAAATGACTAAACTAGAAGTACATGCAACAACATGAATACATTTTACTTACTATTTACTACATTATTACTACATTATTCTTTACTATTAAGTAAAGAAATCTCCAGAAACCTACCAGTATTATGATAGAATTTTTTAACAGAACTTAAAAACAAATGCAACTAAATAACACATTATTTAAGCATATGCACATTCAGATAAACTTGTATGTAAGAGGTGGGCCAATGTACACGACTATGAGGAGAGTTGTTATCTATAGGGCAGGAAAAGGTTTGGGTAGGAGAAAAATATAGAGAAAAATAAGGGTTTTCTTCCTCCTGGATGCAGTGGTGATTCATGGGTATTCCACCAACTTAAGCTTTGTGACTATCACATTTACATGAATTGATTTCATAAGTATCAAATAATAAAATGAAAATAAAGCAACATTAAAAATGAAATGTTCTTGATTGTTTAGTCAATACCAAAAATTGAAGCATTTATGTAAAAACATTTTATTTAAAGTTTCTTCTTTTTTGAAAAACCTAATTGGCATAAGGTGTGGTGGTAGGAACCACTGAAATTCACAAGGGAGGGCTGTCTTTGAAGAGTCAGACATCTCTTGGCATGATGGAAACACCAAGCCCTGGACCGGAACACGGAAGTGAGCGTGGTACCGGAAGTCAAGCGATTCTCTCACTCAACTGTACCTGTGTCAGGCACTGAGCTAAGTCCAGAGATGACTGAGATAAAATCTCTCTTTTGGAGTACTCCACAGACAGGTGGGGTTGAAAGGGTTCAGGAAATAAAGTAGGAAAGACAGTGTCACCAACTAAATCTGGGACTTTATCCACAGAGTGTGTCACAGTCTATAAACATGCAAGATGCCGCTCAGAATTCTGACCTATTTTCCTGGCACCTTGCCGGCCTCATCCTCCAGGCCTCCTCCCCACCCTCAGCGCTTTGAGGTTAAATGTTTGCTAATATTCAACACCCTCTTCCTCAGAGCCTAGTGTGCTTAAGAGCACTGAGGATCCTGAGAAGACACGCACTTAAAAAAATGCTCTGGCAGAGTTTCATCGCCACCCTCCTCCACCAAAAAGGCAGCTCCCACACATCCTGACGCAGAGCCAGGCCTTCCCCCAGGTAGCCTCTGGAGCTCCCTGTGGAAAACGCAAGAGGCTTTCAAAGCCTGCCTGCTTCCCTGCTTACCCTTTCAATACCAGTCTGTCCATCTCCAAGCAAGCACTTGGAGTGTATCTTCTTCACTATGCCGCAGGAGACAGAAAGATGATGCAAGTCAGCCTGGACCCCAAAGAGCTCAGAATTCAACTAGGGAGCTGCAAAGCATAGAGCAACTTTGCCTGCAGTAAAATGAGGCACTGAATGCTCTAGGAGATCTGAGAAGAGAGAGTCCATCTTAGGGGGAATCAGAGAATGCTGTGGGAGAAATGATACTGGAAATACATCTTGAAAAAAGGGCACCTGGATTCTACAACATCATAGCCCACGATACCACTAGAAATTTTGATAATTTATCTAAAACGTTTACATCTCGCCTCTCCAAACCTATCTCTTCTCTCACACAATTACAGATTTCACATATTTTCTGTCTAAAAAACATTTTACTCTTTCCATGACCCCCACAGCCTTCCGCTCCACCCCTCCAAAGACACCAGTGTCCAGATCTGCTACTAGATCTACTACACAATTCTTTCATTAAAATGGTAGGAAAAGTTGTACCTCAAAAAAAATGGTTAAGAGGCCTGGGCAAGGCATTTTTGCCATTGGCTTTGTTTCCAAGGATTGTCCTTCCAGTAAAATTAACAACCTTCCAATTTACAGAGGAAGCACTAAAGTATTCACTAAATGCCAACCCAACACTTGAAAAACATTTCAAATTTTATTTGTACATAAAAGTTCTACTTTTAATGTACATAAGTGCCTACTAAAAAGGCCAAGAGGAACAATCATTAAGTAGATTGACAGACTGGCTGCCGAGAATGGACAGAAAAGGACTTACAAATGCATCTGGTACCCAGGAACCCCAGCGCAAGTCAGGAGCCCACACTGGCCGAGAGATACCAGTGCAAACTGCTTGTCAGGGCAAGCATAATAGAGTTGGATACAATACGGGTATCTGTTAAAACAAAGAGAATGGTATCTAACTTACATTGGTCCATCACAAGTCACGCTGTATTTAAACTTATGTAAAGGGAGGGCCTCCCTGGTGGCACAAGGGGTTAAGTCTCAACACTATCAAGCTATCATCAGTCATTGCGGCCTGAGTTCAATTGCAGCCAGGGAGCTGACCCACATGGCACATCAGACCTCTCCGGTCTTGCCCACTGCTCCCCTCAGCAGTGTATTTCAGTCAATCTGCATGTTGTGCTCCCCACTCTGTCTCTGGTGAGTCCTCTCACCCCCACCCTGCTCCTCTGGCCTGCACCCCAGCTCTTGTATGCATAAATAGATAAAATAAATCTTTAAAAAAAAAAAAAAACCTAAGTAAAAGAAATGAGGAAAAACACCCTGAAAAACCTATGTGAAATAAAATCATTTGTAACTGCCCTGCATATGTCTTAGTCACTGTGAGCAAAATGACATTGTAAATTCTCCGATGAATGAACATAACTGAAAACAGTCACCCAGATAACCTGAAGACTCTGAAGTCTTTGGCCACTAGTTTGGATATTTGAGTTATTGAACTTTAGGAATTTCTGCTGCACCGAGGAACATGTTAACATGGATTCATTGCTCTAGCTGACTATCCAATCCTTCCTCTCTTTTGTATTATCAATTTCAAAAAAAAAAGTTTTCAAATAACATTTAGCAGACTTCTTGACCTAATCTTGCAAAGAAGTGCTATAGACTCTGATACACTTCATAGAATCAAAATCATCCAAGGATGTGTCTCTTGTTTAGTGGGCGGGAAACCCACCAATACTCCCATAGGAAAACTTGAGTTCAGAGAAAAGAGGGAAAACTATTGAAGCAGAGTCCGCTCAAGTCAACTCATAAGAAATGTTCTTTGCTACCTTTGCTTTGCTATCTTGAAAAATATTTAACATGAGATGGTGATATATATATATATATATATAAATAAACTAAAAATAAATATAAATAAGATGATATTAGAAAGAGTTCTAAGATCTGGATGCAAATGGGCCTCTGTGAATGATAACTGTTGTGATAAACTCAAACATGGCCCACGCTCACTGCTGACAAGGCAGATCCCTTTTTATCCACACCATACACAGGCTCCACTAGAAGGTCCAGCCCACAGGAATGGAAATCCCAAAAGAAAGCCATTTATCAAAGACACATAATATATCATTCAAGTCAGGAAAACTACTAAGGTAGCCCAGACTCTATTAAGATTAATGAGCAAACGAAGTTAGCAGTGTGGTGTTGACTTCAAGGACTTTTTCAAAGGATGGACATCATACCTAAGAATTTTAGTTTGAGGACATATAAGCTCTGCTTTTTTATCAGGTTTTTTTTTTTTTCATGTCATAAAGCAAAAGAAAATGATGACTCTAGCAGTAGAATACAAATTCGATAGTTTATAAAGAACTGGGGAGGGGGAGGATAATAAAGGAATCTAAAAGAGATAACACCTAGGACCAGATACAAGATGTATACTATAGAATTCAACACTTGGAAAAAATTCCTAAATGTTCTAAAATCACTTAAAAATAGAATGAGCTACTAATTAAATTCCTCATCACTAGAAACAGGCAAAACTAGGCAACCTTTACCAGGGTTGTTGTGCGTTTTTCAGGGGGCAGGAGGTAGGTGGTACTGGACGACCTCTAGTGCTGGAAGAGTAGGAGGCACCAACACACAGCTCCTTCCTGGTCTTCAGAAAGATGCTGTGTGTACTCGGATAAGCAGTGATGTCAAACCAGGAGGTGTTAAATCATTATTCCAAAGTGCATGTTAATTCTGAACAGCACAGGGACCCCGGAGATTAGTAAATAATAAATAAAGCATTTCTTCTTTTGTTCATAGCGTCTGTCCCTGTTCATTAACTCTCTCTTTCTTGGCAGCCAAGGGGGTTTCTGGGAGGCCTGACGCCTCTGGGTATTCCCACTGATGAGACGAGCCACTAAACAGCTTGAAGCACGCTGCCTGCACTCCTTAAAGGGACAAGCCAGTCTCCTCCTTATTTTCATCTGCAGCATCTCACTTGTCCTGTCTCTCCTGATCTGTATACAAATATGATACGCATGCTCTCTTCACATGTTCACATCCAGCTTTCCATTGGCAATGTTTGTAAATGACTTGTACACTCGAAGGAGATCTACTTATGACCTGATTTTTAAACTATTCATTTTATTTTTTCAAAGCGGTGTTATGAAATGTCATTTTATTACTTGGAGTTTTAGAATGGGAGGCTTTTTCTACTCAGAAAGGAAATTAATCTATCTGCATTTTTACTGCAACCATTTTCTGTTTTGATACATGAGAAATGGCTGAAAGCAAGAACTAGAGAACTCTCTAGCTCACGAGGACAGTCCAAGGGGTCGGTTATTCCTGACCTGCCCACCATGACTCCAGCAGCACAGATGGCAGCTAAGCCACATCCCAGAGGGTCTCCACGAGCCCCAATGCACACAGAACCCCCCTCTGTGAAATTCTCCCTGGCTTCTGAATCTCTGAATTCTTCTGATTCTCCTCCAATTTCTCTGGTGTTAATTCCATACATACTTCTTTTGTTGGTTTCAAGTTCTCTGTTCATTTAAAAATCACTCTCCCTGTATTCCATGTGCCTCCCTCGCCCCAAGTCCTAATTCCCTCATTAAAAACTATTCTCAAAATTGTGTATCCCTCCCTGACCTCTCCTCTCCGTTTCAGACCTGCTTATAAATTGCCTTCTGGGCACCTCCACTTGGGCAACCTGCTGACCTGAGAATCCCAACAACAACCCGCAACCTAGTCAGTGCCCGTCCCAGGTCAGCTCCTACAGGGCTTCCTCAATTGAAAAGCAGTGGAGCTTAACCAAATAATCTCCAAGGTTCGTCCTAAATCTGTAACATGGTGATTTTGTCAGATGTTGAGCTCATCCTCTTCAATAAAAAAACTTTTTTTGTTTTGTTTTGTTTTCTGCTTGATGTATTCTAAAGTAAACTCAACCACCAAAGATCTTGAGACATGTCTAAAATCAGCAAAGCAAAACTCAAACTAGGTCCTGCCTCCAGCTTGGGGGTTTTCACACTTTACCCCACCTCAACATTTCCCAGTCAGCCTCTTAGCTCTATCTTCTCTGGAACATGTAACACTCCAGCTTGCATGGAGATGGTCTGTTCAGGTTTCCTAAATACTCCCTCCACACTTCCCTGTTTTGAAATTTTTCTTATGCTTTTCCTCCTCTGCAAACACCTCCTTTTACTCCCAAGTTCCTCTGCCTACTGGTTTTACACACTTTTCCGGGTTGTTCTCAAATGCTGCCTGAAAGGAAGCCTTTTTAATCCCACTAACCAAAAGTGTCTCTTGGACATCTTTTGGACGCTCTTTGCCAGTCACTCTTAACCTTGACTATGCATTTAAATCACCTGGAAAGCTTTTCTGAAATCCCAATCCATATGCTGCATCCCAGACCAATTAAATCAGAACCTCTGGGGAGGAACCTCCAGTGTTTTCACGGCTCCCCGGGTGACTCCAATATGCAGTCAAGGTCGATACCACTGCGTTGCACCATTTATCACTTTCTTCCTTGTAGTTGTAATTACGCTGTGTTTATCTTATTCCCACTACTAAATTTGAAACTCCTTGAGGGCACAGACCATCTTACCACATCTGCTTATCCCCTGCAGTTCTTAGTGAATCAAAGATGCCATAAATATTGTTGAATTGAATTTGGAAACTTGAAATTAGCCATAAACTTCAATTTTAAATGTTGCATATGATTTTACAAGACAAATCATATTAGTGGAGGACTAATCTGCATTTAAAACAGCGAGGTGCTATTTGCTGTTACCAAAAAAAATCCTTATGTAACTTAGAAATCAGAAAAACTCCCGTTAAAGACCAATGGCCTGCAAATATGTGTGTGGTTGATGGTGTCCTCTGACTGTTCACTTTCTTTTCTGAACTCTTCACAAATAAAATGAATATGCTACTGTTCTCTGAGAACTGGATATAAAAAGTGACTGTGTATATATGCTCATTTCTAATTGAAATAAACAAAAACAGTGACTTGATTTCCCTTCCCCAATGCCGAGACAGACAAATCACAAGCAAAACTGCAATGTGAACTTAACACAGAGCATCTGACCTCCTTTCAGGAACTGCAGAAAATGAAATGAAAAATGCGACAAGGAAGACTTCCAGACTTTCATATGGCTACAGTTGCTAAGGAAACTATTTTCTTAGATTCAACCTGTCCAGTACAGCCTGTTCATTTCACATGTTCTTCTAGATTTTTGAAAATAAGGATATCAGAGAGGGAAAAGATGATAGATAATAAAAGTCAGAAGTTGTATTGTCCAAACAGAGCCTGTGTTGTTTCTCTCTGCTATGCTCTTTCCCTGTCACCTAGAATATCTGCCACCTGGCAAAACCCTCATGGAATTAAAATCATAGAATTAGCCGATAAGGCAAATGAAACAATAGGCAGTCTTATTGGACATGCAGCAGTAGCTGAAAAACTGCTTTCTCACCCCAATCGGGCTTTCTTTCCTGCTGGGAAGGTAGGAGGCAACTCTTAACACAGCAGGAGAAGCGCCTCAGCCCTCTCCTGCCCACATCTCTGGAATAAGTGCTCCAAGATTCTCAATATCATGAATACGACCTGGTGCTCCCAGGCAGCACCCAAACTGCACACATGGGAAGGTGAGGGAGACAGCCCTAAAGTCTACAAGTCAAGCTGGGGTAGGCAATAGGCTGGTAATGAGAAAAGGAAATAAAAAATAAGGATACCCCACTTGGCTGACTCCCTGTCCTCTGAGAAAACAGAAAGGAAAGGAAGAACACAGGAGGCTATGATAGGAAGGAAGGGAAGATTCCATCAATACCAGTTAAATGAGCAAATGTTTCCTCAGCATCTGCCAAAATACTATGCCAAAATACTATGCGTAGCAGCAATTGATAAGAGATTGATTTTGAAAAGTAATTTGGTAATAAATGTTGCTGGACTGCATGTTCGAAGATAATCCTACTTTCTTCCTCCATTTTCCATCAAAACTTCTTTTTTTTTTTTTTTTTGCTCTCTATGAGAATGATTTACTTCTTTCTATCATTCTACCTAAAGATGGCATAAATAAAATTTCTTCATGCCAGATACTGGTAGCATTACTTGAATCAAGGAAGGGAAACTGGGTGGCTGGGAGATAGTTGGAAGGAAAGCTTTTTACTGTTAAACACTTGCCTCTTTTGAATTTGGAACTATGTGAACATTTGAAAATAAATAAGCAAACCTCTCCCGTCTCACCTGCTGCTCCCCTCAGCAGTGTATTTAAGTAAATCCACCTGCTCTGTTTCCCACTCTGTCTCTGGTGAATCTGCTCACACCCCGCACCTCTGGCCTGCACCCCAGTTCTTCCATGCAAAAATAAATAAATAAAATCTTTTTAAAAAAAATGAAAATAAATCTTATTTTAAAATAAAGTTTAATGCTGTTTGCCCAAGTTAAAATGTCTAAACTAAACTATGGTTACTTTTTTAGGATGTCTGGAACAGATGTGTATTGATTTTTTTCAAGTTTATAGTATTTTCACAGGATTGAGATAATACATTAAATATGTTATTATTATCTAGTTACTGATCCTATAAAAGGAATTATAAGCATAGCTATTATATAGTATACAATAATATTGCTTTTATCACATATTACTACATAATCTATACCACACAGATATACTTTTAAGATATAGGACCCTATATTACACAGTTTAATCAATTCTTTTTATTCAGACTCTGGGAAATTGCAAATGAGCCAGCAGTAATGCCTTAAGAGCTAAAAATAGGGTGTCCCTGGTGGCACAACGGGTTAAGGGCAGCACTGGGAAGCTATCCAGAGCCACTGCATCATGAGTTTGATCCCTGGCCAGGGAGATTACCCCATAGCACAGCAGACCTCTCCTGTCTTGCCCACTGCTCCCCTCAGCAGTGTACTTCAGTGGACCTGCCTATTCTGCTCCCCAGTGTCTCTGGTGAATCCTCTTACCTCCCCCCACCTCTGGCCTACACCCCAGCTTGTATGCGTAAATAAATAAATCTTAAAAAAAAAAAGGCTAAAGATATTTTGGCTTTTCTCAATCCTACATCAGAAAGCATTTCTCCTTGGGGCTTCAGCAGAGGCCAGGCTGTATGAGGGAAACGACACACTGCAGTCTGAAATTGTGGGCAGGTGGGTCCAGCCACAACCACTATCTGGTCAGGTGACCCATGTCCCTCCACTTCCTCAGCTAGAAAACAGGAAACATAATAGAATTATGGTAATCTGAAAGGTTAATTAGCGACCGATGGGATTGTCTCAGGTGGAGTGTGAAACTCATCCAAACATTGATTACATTTGTTTTTTTCCTGCATTTCGCAAGTGAGTGAAAGATGCCAACGTGTTCTCTCAGATGTGTGTGTCCTGGCAGGAAAGTTTCTGTGAATGTCTCAGCTAGAGGCTAAACCCAGAGATTGCCATGTGGTCACACAGGACTGCTTGGGTAGTTTTAAGATTTCTGGAAATCTACTCCACAAAATCAATAGATCAAAGGATTTCCTATATCTAAAAAGCCTGACAGAAAAATACAAAAGAAATTCACTGGAAACACAATATGAAGAGCATCTCAGAGTCTGGTCTGAACTCAGAATTCTGCCCTCATCCTCTCCTTTACCATAGCAGGAAAGACCCATGAAGCAGGGGAGGGACCGTCATACTTACCCACAGAAGTCAGGGGTTGCCCGCCCTACCTGAATGTGAGAGCCACCTGGAGAGCAAGTAAAGAACATGCAAGTCCCGGACCTGCCCCAGAATAATTAAACAAAATCTTTAAGTAGCAGGTCCTAGGCGCTCCCCAGGATGAGTCCCAGATTTAGATGAAGAGAAATCTCAAAATGTGACTAGTCAAAGTTAAAAATATTTCTGAATTCAAGGGCTATCTTAAAAAAAAAAATCAAGGTATTAGTCGTTAGATCTGTGGTTCCGAGGATGGTAGGTGCGTGCACATGTTTGTGTGCGTAGGGAGTGTGTTTTATACAAAGTGCTTCCTCGATATTATTGTTCTTTTGTTTGCTTGTATTTACAAAATTGCTTTAGAAAATAAAAACGTGGGGCAACCTGCACATGGAAAGATGGAAAGGCATACATCAAAGAAATAAAAGATGCCACTTCCCACTAGGGAATGCTTTTGTTGCCTAGGAGGCAACTACTTTACCTGCCTGAGAATGCACACTCCCACCTAAAAACCTTGGCCAACCCTCCCGCGCTGGCTGAAAGATTCTACTCTGGGCCAGGAAGCATTTTCCGTTCCCCACAGCAACTGATTGGCAAGGACTTTGCTCACACATGCAGATTCTCTCTCTCAGGTCTCATGGCCAGAAGCTTTTTGGGCACTCTGAGCAAAACTTCTCCTTGCAGGCTTGCTCGTCTTCAGAATGCACATCTATATGCTCCACACACATATGTATTTTGGCAGGGAAGAGATATCCTTTAGGATTTCCTTTGAGGATGCATTTAAAGCACTCACTTCAGGCAGGGCCGAAATGATCTGTGGACAGAGACTTCTGGAGGCGAATTATATGTTCTTTCCACCTAGCACGAAATTCGATAGAGCATCCTTGGATCTGGGGAAAAGAGGGTGGGTGGAGAGCTGAGGAATGTCTTCATTTCCTTTTCTGTCATTAAGCCCCTCTGTCGCCTGGGCTTTGTCAGCTCCAGGCAGACTCCCATCTCCAATGTGAGGCCAGGCTGCTTTGATTTCACTTCGTTTGGGATCTAACTCAACCTTGTTATATGCCAAATACCCTCCAGGGTGTCCTACTTTTCTGGATCTTCTCCTGTGTCAAAGCCCCAGTGGCTCTGTCTTTCTGTCCTTTAGGAGAGCAGTGGCCCACCCTTCCAAAGAGAGAAAACACTAAGCTGGCTCGCCTGCTATTTAAAACCGTGCAGACTCAGGAGGTATGCACAAGTGAAAAATATGGAAAGTTTTTAATTATGATAAAATTATACCAGCCAGGTTCAAAAATAAATGGAGCATGCTCTGAATTTGGTTGGGAAAAAAAATGATTCAAATTTCATTTGGAAATTGGGCTAGGAGAGAGATATTCTCCCTTTACTTGCCCCTGCTCAAATTTTTCTTGGTTCCTTTCTTCCCTCTCTGTCCAAACCCAACTTATTTCCACTTCTAGTCATTCCTCAAGTCTGCAAAACTAATGGAGGTGGAAGTAGGTTTGTTTTGAGAAACTAAAAATATTTCAAACCATACAGGCTCCAGAAGAAATTATGGTGCACTGAAATTTCATGAGCTCTGTAGTTACACAGTCTCGAGGTTAGATTCTTGATCTGCCACAAAATAACCATGTACCTTGAACAATTCTCTTGATCCCTTTGGGCCTCAGTTTCCTTGTTAGTAAAAGGAGGACAATATTTCAGAGTGTTGTGATAGCTTTTCAATAAAATAGCATGAGTTATTAGTATTCATGAAATATTATCATTATAAAATGCAAGGAGTAAGGACTTGAGAGCTCAAATTCCAGCTTTTGAATTCACTGGTTATATAACCTTTGACAAGTTACTGAACCCATCTAAGTCCCAGTTTTTCCAAATATTAAATATCAATTTAAACTTTAGCTCATGATATTTGGCATATTATAAGTACTCAAAAAGCCATAATTTTAGAAACACACTATTTTAAAACTTTCAGATTCATAAAGATATTTATTATATTTTTCTAAAAAGATAGAGTTAACTCTATCTCAAAATACTTGCTTCACTGGTGCTTGGGAAATTCACCGAAGACTGTAACTGTCTCCCTTCATACAGTAATTGTGTTTATGTTTAATTATCAAGCCCTTTTTTAATGTGGATTATTTGTTTCTAGCATTTGAATCAAAGAGAGCTGGCTGATGATAAGTAATGGGCACTAAAATCTTTACGTATAACGAGTTCGTGTTGCCCCTATACAAGACAATCAGCTACTCCATAGTTGAACTGACCAGCAGTGAGGATCTTAGGGGTGAAAAATCAACACGTGAAATGTCTTCATTGAGTTAAGAATTTTAGTGGTCCAGTGGGAAGCTTGTCTGGTTTTGATAGGAGCTTGGCAATAGGGGTGTGGAGAAGTCGGTGCAGTAGGACGATTGTGTTCCAAACAGGAGGCAGACCAGACCGCACCGCACCCTGCCTGATCAGACAATGCCCCGAGACCCCGCCTGCCCCCAAGACTTCCTGTTAGTGGAGATACAGTAATGAGAGGACATGATCCGATTTTGCTTCTACATCAGCCCCATCAATCCCAAGGGGAGCATGCTGAGGGGATTAAAGAATCTGACCCTGTAAACAGAGGCAGGAGAGTGGGAACAAGCACATGGCAATGCTGCTTCTTTTTTTTCTTTTCTTGTCTTTTATTTGCAATTTGTTTGACATACATGGATAAATGGGCACAAGGAGAACTTCATGTGACTTGAAAAACTCTTTGGATTCTGCCAAGTAGGAATTTCTGTCATTATTTTCAGTGATTAATTCATTGCTGAGTGAAGGGCAATTAACTCATCCAAGCACTTTTTTTTCTCTTACCACATTCCCCTGACCACCCATGAAAATGTGTACAGTTGCACACACGCACACGCACATCTTTCCACAGAACCCCTCAAATCACCTCAGGTCAGCAATTGCTTATTTTATCTTTACTACAAGTAAATGCTTTCAAGTAGCTATTGTCTCTATTCTCACACCATGATGCACTGAGCACATCAGCCCCCCACCCCACCATGACATCTTTATTAAACCAGAGACTGGTACTTGCTTATTGTTATTCCATGAGTTTGCACCATGCCTGATATACAGTAGACATTCACTAAAGTGAAGAAGGAAGGAGGGGGGATAAGGAGAGGAAAGAAGGGGAAAAGAGGGAGTGAGGGAAGGCGGAAGAGGGGGAGAAAAAGTTATTACAGTTTAATTAACAATAACTTGCCCAACTTCAATCTTTAGCTTGCTTCTTTCTCGTTTTTGCTCTAATTTCAAGGTTCCAGGGGGAAAGAGTGATTGAAAATTAAGATCAAATATTTTATTGTTCAAAATAAACATATTTCATAAAAGAAAGGCTACAGATTGACAGATGTTATGTTATCCAAATACACATGAAGGATTAAAAATCAGAACTCTGTTAAAATTCCACTGTAAGGAAATGATTAAGTAAATATGGCACATCTACACAGCAGAAGACCATGTCACCTTAAAAAACTGTGTTTTAAAGCAACATTTAATTGCATGGAGAAATTATCACAATATATCTTTAAGTGGAAAGAAAAATGTATGGTAGATCCCAATTTTGAATACATATATGTGTGTGTATAATTATTTCCATGTACATGTATGTATAGTATACATATGAAAGGATAGAAGGGTATATCCCAAAATGTTGAGAATGATTATTTCTGGGTAATAACTTAGAGATAATTTTCTTTTATCTTCATGCCTTTACATATCTTCCCCAAATTCTTGCAAAATTTATATGTTGTAAATTTATAATCAAAAAGGAAATTATTACAAGAAAATAAAAGCTATATGAACATTAAATGAGAAAGAAATGATTTAAGAAAACCTCTGAATGCAAGTCAAGATTCCAAGAATGTGATGGTTAGTACCAGATGCCATAAAGGCAGGAAGGTTTGTTATAATTATTGTTTTCCAGATCAGAATTCCCAGAAACTCTCATTGCTATGTGATTACTTTCTGATTGCTTTCAACAGCAAACCAAACTCTTATTTTTACTGCTCATTTTCCAAGCTAGGCTGACCATGGTCATGAGGGAAATTCATGTAAGTTTATGTTTAAGTTGCCCTGAAAAATGAAATGCCATCGAGTTAGTTTTGTTGTTGTTGCTGCTGCCGCTATTGTCTGCTTATTTGTTTCTTTGTGAGGACTGTACAAACACAGACCCACACTCAGACAGGAAACCATAAAATAGCAACCTCACTGTTTGGAACTTCAGGAAGACGTGTATCTGTGTATACCATGATAACATCTGCTTCTAATTGAGATGATTTATCAAAGTGGCCATCAGCAAGAATGGGTCAGCAAGTGCATAAATCTAGTGCAAACACTTTCAGCTCTGAGTCTGCAAACAGAAAGTCTGGCCTTGTTCCTGACATTAAGTAGCTGGCTGACTGAGCCCACGTAAATCAATTAATCTCTCAACAACTCAGTCTCTCCATCTGCAAAGTGGAATTAATATTGGATATTGTCAATTTGTATCTCTGGCCACAGGGATACTTCCCTCTCACTCATTTATCCTCCCGATGACTATATACTAGGAGTCTCCAATGTGCCTTATGTTAATCCTCCAGAGCTCCTCCATCCCACATGCTTCTTTCTTCCCACAGACAGGTTGCCTAAGATGCCTGGGTCCCCTTAAGCCTGTGCTCACGCTGCCTGTCTCTTAGGCCACCAAAGTGGAAATGGAGGAGGGAGGGGGAACACAGGAAGAAGTCACAGTAGGTGGCTGACGCTTGCAAGGGTGTGTTGTGCCGTGACAGATGACTGCCTACGTAGCTGAACACAGTTGGGTGTCTCTATAACATCACCACAGAAGCTGAGAGCTGGGTGGTCCTACCTGGAAATGATTAAAGTCTTTCTTGTGTTTTGTTTTGCATCTGTTTGTTTTATTTCCTCACTATGTTTTGGCTCTGTCACTGAAAAGTACTGAAAATCACAAACAAATACGCAGTAAGCAAAAATATGACCCTGTGTGTCACAGTAAGGTCAAAAGAGGGCTGGTTTGGCTTCTTTTCACTAATGTTAGAAATACTTCCCTGGTCTCACCAGCAGGAGGAGAGAAGACAGGGTATGTTTGGGGAGGTGCAGGCACAGCTGTTCTCCCTGAGCAGGAAGGTCTGACTGACACTGGTACCCTTGACTTAACATCTCAAAGGAACCCTGCTCTTTGGATTTAAAAAAGAAAATCAATTCTAAGATTTCTGAATTCTTATGACAGCACAGGGGTTGCCACAGGGGTTGTCATAGTCATAGTCATAGTCATAGTCATAGTCATAGTCGGTGAGACGAGAGCCCTTTCTGTATAAACAATGGGGAAGTTTGATACTAGTTCAAATAGTATCAGTAGCCTGGCACAGGGTGGAGGCATTTCCAGAACATGAATGAAACAAATAGCACTGTGCTGGTTTGAAGTGCCTCATTTTCCACATTTTTCATGTTTGGGTGAATCCAACCCAAAAGCTCAATTCCAAAATTTTAATTTTATGCAATAAGGACTTCTTAATTGTTTCCCAGAATAAAGGGGAATGGACTCAAGGTGGAACTGCAGTCTTCACATGTGTCCTGGACACCAATCCCCATGAGCAGGAGGGAATTGACATAGTGATGTAGGCAGAGCAACAAGAAACAAGAATGTATCACATGGAAAGTGGTCAGCATTAACCTGTAGAAGAAAAGAGCTAGCCAGAGAATTACATGAGTAAGTACATAGTAATGGGCTACATGACTGCTAAAAAATGTATACCTCCTGGTTCATAACAACATTATTCACAAGAGCCAAGAGGTAGAAGCAACCCAGGTATCCAACAATGATGACTATATAAACAAAATGCAGTATAAGCACACAATGGAATAGTATTTAATCCTGAAAAGGAGGGAAATGCTAACACATGCTGCAACATGGATAAACCTCATGGACATTATGCTAAGTAAAATAAGCCAATCACAAGTGAAAAAAATGCTGCATAATTCTGTTAATATAGGACACCTAGAGCAGTAAATTCAGACACAGAAAGGAGAATGACAGTTGCAAGAGGCTGGACAAGGGAGAAATGGAAAACTAATGTTAATGGATTCAGAATTTTAATCTGGAAAGATAAAAAGTTTCGGGAAAGGGATAATAGTGATGGTTACCCAACACTAAGAACTATTTAATGCCATAGGATTATAAACTTAAAATGCTTAAGTTTTATATTATGTATATTTGCCACAATAAAGAAGAGTATTGAATGTCTTTACCGAAGTTAGAGTAATAGTATTTTAACCATGAAGATTTCTGTAAACACTCATCAGGAATTATTTTGCCTGTAATGATGATGTTTTACTTACTCTCATCTGACAGCTTTCAGACAAGAGAGTGGATGTAAAAAGATTATCCAGATTGAAGTATTAAGTATCTTGCCATAAAAAAAAAAAATGGGGGGTCGGGCCTCCCTGGTGGTGCAGCTATTGAGCGCTGCGCTGTGGAGCTGTCAGTAGCACGTGATGCGAGTTCGATGCCCAGCTGGGGAGAATCCCACACGGTGCGGCAGACCTCTTCTGACTCTCCCGCTGCTCCCCTCAGCAGTGTACTTCTGATCTGCCTGTTCTTCTCCCCACTCTGTCTCTGCTGAACCCTCTTGCCGCCCCACACCTCTGGCCTGTACCCCAGCTTGTATGTATAAATAAATAAAATTTTTAAAAATGGGGTTCTTTTCTCCTATGCCTGCAAAGCTTTCTCATACATGTGAAGGTTGAATCTCTGATCTTTGTTATACCACATCCTATTATTCCATCACCTTTATCAGCCAGTAGCACTAAGTGAGCATCTACAACAAACAGGACATCTATTAAGTAAGAGAGGAAATTATAAAGAAATGTGAAATACAACCTCTACCTTTTACCTATATTGTAAGACACATGAACACTTGCGACAATGAGACACATACGGGGCGGGGGGCGGGGGGCGGAATGACCAATAAAGGAAAACATTTAATAGCACTGAATCAACTTGGCAACCCTAAGAAATAAGAAAGTAAGAAACATAAAATGTGGGTGGGGTCAGCGAAGTAGTTTCTCCAGGAGTTATAGAAGATTATAGGCACATACATTTTTGCACTCATAATATGTGTTTATTGAGTTTGTCTTGTGCCAGGGACTGTGCCTTTTTATAAAAATTTTCTCATTTATTCCAAATAAGAACCTGTTAAGGTAGTTATCATCATCCAATATTACAGAAGAGAGATGGCACTTTAATGAAGCTAACTGTTCCAGGTAACTAACATTCCATGGGAAAGTAGCGTTCTTGTCCAAGATCTGCCCTTAACTCCTGTTCTCTATAAAACTTTGGTATCTTGCTGTATATCCGATTTCCTTTTTTTTTCTTTTTTGTACCCTCTAAATGGAATTTTGAATTGCCATTGGCTATACAAAAATACAAAATATTTGGTAGTTTTAATTGCCGAGCATATAAACTATGTTAATCATATAAAGTAAATGATATTCAGGTTTGGATGCCCAGAATCACATATGGACAAAGAACCAAACAAACAACAACAACAACAAAAAACCCAGGTTGTGATTTTGTACCATAGAATGACAATTAGCATTCCAGTAATCACCCCAGCACTAATTAATCATGGATGTCACTGATTGCTCTAGGACACATGGATAAGAAACTGCTTTTAATATCCAATTCCATATTAAGGATAGTCTTCCTCATGATTCTAGGAGAAAAGATAGGTATTAACATCTTCATAATGACACCCATTTATTACAGCACATAGAATGAGCTACAATTTGAGATTCTGAGTGCTGATTTTATAAGGTGTATAGAGACTAGCCTCTTGCTTTCAAAAGACTCAATACAAGAAAGGTCTCTGGATTCCAATATCTCACCCACCAATAAAAGTGATCATTCTTCCACAGCAGCAATTAAAACGATACTTTCAGCAACAATGACCAGAGTATGTGGTTTTCATCATTTTTGTAACAGAGAGCATCCGGTTATGCTGATTCATCTGCAGGTTTTCTGGCCAGAATCCCCATTGGCAAAGCCCTGGAGCCTTCCCTTCACTAGTTCTCCGCTCCAGCCATCCGAGGTAATTCCTTCCTCTCCTCTCTCCTGATCTGCCAGTTGCAAATAGCATCTATCCAAGGAATAAACAAACCTTCTGAAATGAATAAACAAGGCTGCTCTGAGGTATATATGGGAAGAGTCTGCAGGGATCACAACTGGAACTTGGGAGGGGACTGCCTTTCTCTACCCCGACTCTCCTCTGGCAGGACTGAAGGCAAGGTGGAAAAGACAAAGACACCAGAAAGTAAGAGAAAACGTTTGCTACTGTGGAGAAAAAACATCTAGGTTTTTTTCAAAATCTATTTCTGCTCTAATGTGTCCTAAGTGTTTTTTCCCTGGGTGACCTTTTTATTATAACAGGACTCAGAGACAAGTTTTTTTTTGTTTTAATATATATTTTTATTGTTATTTATGTCTTTTACATTTTGTATTCCCCTTGGGTAACCCACCACCAATTCACCCGTGATCTATCTCCACGGTCCCTTGTGTTCTTTTCTATTCCATTTTGTGCCAGAGACAAGTTTTTAAGTGAACTGGACTTTGAGTCACACTGCTAAGTAAGCAAAGAGAGAAACAACACAGGTGTGAATATGTGTACGTGTGTATGTTTGAGAACACAAGCATCTGTATGCTAGTGTAGTCACACATGTTTTTTGTTTGTTTTTTTTTTATCAGCAAAACTATGTTTAGACACAAAGTTTTCAAAGGCAGTCAATGATTACAGGGAGATAGTGAAGTGAGAACTGTTAGAAATATGCTACACTGTACTGTTCTCTTGACAACTTGAGCTTCAGACAAGAAAGATACACCTGGGTCAGACCCTGAAGAAAAGAAAAGAAACCAACTTTTATTTAGTAGTTACTGTGTGCACAGATGACACACTCATGGCAGCTGATTAAATCCTTCAGAACGCCTTTAAGTTAGTATTACTCCACTTTGTTTGTGGAAACTGAATCCCAGAAATGTTAACTTACCTAGGAGCCACAGAAAGTAAGCGGAAGATACGGAATTCAAACCAGGTGTTTCCCTGTTCAGCAGGGGGATGCTAACTGAACAGGTAGAGAGAAAAACTCAAAAAAGGTTCTGCTCACTAGCTAACAATCAAAGAGAGCATGATTTTTCTTGACAAGTCTGACAACCATTGATAGTCAAGGAAAGCACTTTAAAGGGCACTGGACATGACACCTGGCACAATGACCATAGAGGTCACATAAAAATCCTGTAAGATTCAGAACCTAATGACAGAACAAGGGTTAATTAAGGGCTATTGATTTTTAAGTGTTTATACAAAAACATTTGATTTTACTAAAAGATTCATATTTAATATCTTGCACATTTTTAATTAAGAAGTTTTTTTTAAGAAAATATATAATCAATATAGAGCAATAATAATCTGTTAATAATCTTCATTAGTCAGACCATAAGTCCACACCTCAGCAGCATGTAGAAACCAGTGTCAATGAGTCTGATTTAGAAGTAAAAGTCTATAGGCAAAAATAAATCCTACGTCGAGCACTGGAATTAAAGACAGAAATTTATGAAATGACAGTTTGACATAGATCAAAGATGGCCACAATTCTTTTTAAACTCCTCCCATCAAAACTCAGTTTATAGGCTAGATTTACTTGAATATAGGTGAACTTGACTACAGAAGTGACTCTGTCCATTCCTGAGCCTAGATCTTAAAAAGACTAACCATTTCTTGGAAGCTAAACACCATGTTATGAGGAAGTAAGAACTGTTGGCAACATGCTACCATGTCATGTATTGTCTTCTTGACAACTTGACTTTAAGACAAGAAGGATGCATCTGGGAAAGGCTCTGGAAAAAAGAAAGGAAAGAAACTTTATTAAGTAGTTACCGTATACACCAGTAACTCATTTAAGGTAGCTGAGTCACCTCGGAGAGGCTTTGTTGGGGGAAAGGAAGTCCTGAACAAACTCCACAAACACAGGTTTTATGGACTCCACCCTCACCCCAGACCGAAGAGATACAAGACACTAAGAATTACAAATCCCATAATGTCATCACCACCGAAGGGAGGATTGCTGGGAACTGAGGGTGGAGTTAAGTAGCCAGGTTTGTTATATAACCAGACTTGTGGGGCCTTGGAGGGTCTCTTGGCTTTTTGCTGGCTTTCAGCGTGCTATTGGGATTCCAGCTCAGCGGAATTGGCAGGACACATTTACCAATTTATCTCTCTCGTTCTCCCTGAGTTATTCATTTCATTTCCATTTTTTTGTAAATAAAACCACTATTACCTCTTTTTATGTGTATTTGCAGTTGAGTCTTATTATAAGTCTCCTATAAGCACGCCAGTGAGGACAAACAGTCAGACCAACCCATTTCACATTGGGGTTGCCCTGTCACAGCTTCATAGAGAGCAAATGTAGCCCTTGGCCATAGCCCCAGCTGAGCTTGCAATTGACAACCAGTAGCAAATACGTGTGTCACACCTTAGACCCTGTCAAGCCTCCTCAGCTGGTTTTGTGTGGAGTAAAAATAAGCTATTCCAACTGAGCCCTGCACAAATGACAGATTTGTAAGCTAAATCGAGGACTTGGCTCTTTGAACTCAATGAATTGCAATGTGAATGAAAATGCAGCAATAGATAACAAAACACATTTTGTTGCCTCCATAGCATTTAACAAAATTGGAAATTGCATAGTCTTATTTATATTTGTTTATTGTCTTACTCTCTAGAGCATAAGCTGCATGAGGGAAGGTACTGAGTCTGATTCATTCATTTGTCTATACACAGCACAAGGCAATTGTTTTGCCTAAAAGAGACACTGCAATGTCAGTTAGATAAATAACTGAGACCAGCATCGTGCTTCATATTCTACACTTCTTCCTTTTCTGATTTAGGATCAAAACCATAAGTTAGAACCATTTAAAATGGAGGGCTTCCTTTGTGGCCTAGGGCTTAAGTATCAATGCAATTGCCACGAGGGCCTGAGTTTGATCCCCGGGCAGGGAACTGACCCACATTGGGCACAGCAGACCTCTCCTGCCTCGCCCGCTGCTCCCCTCAGCAGTGTATTTCAGTAGATCTGCCTGTTCTGCTCCCTACTCTGTCGCTGGTGAATCCTCCTACCCTCTGCACCTCTGGCCTATACCCCGGTTTTTCTGTGCAAAAATACATAAATAAAATTTAAAAAAAAAAGAAACCATTTAAAATATACTTCTACAAATGAACTACAAACTGCAACAGAAAAAAATGATGACTACCGGAGGGGTAGGGGTGGGGTGGAAGGAAAGATGAGAGGAGGTCAGTTTGATAGACATGAAAGTTACCAGAACTTTGGAGGTGGGTGCAATGTAGTATAGGCATAGAACACTATATAAAACTATACTCCTGGAATTTATGTAGTATTCTAAACTAGTGGTAAATCAGTTAAAAAAAAACACCAATAAAGAAAAAAAACAAACATATTTCTAGTATGAGATTTTTATGAAAAAAGAAAAGTAGCAACTAGGAAAGATGAACAACTGGGCAAATATTAAACTCCACCCACTGTAAGGTGAGAACCCACAGGTATCTGGTCATGGAGAGAAGAGCCATGAAATATTCAAACATGGCCACAGTGTCCACCTCTAAGGTGTTAAACAGCCTCTGTTTCATCGGTTGTCACTCAAATCCTAACAGCATAATCTAAAAAGGGGAGGTCCATGTGCCCTGCCCCACCTACTGAAGGGTGAAGCAGAGTGACAAGGAGAAGCTAAAAAATCCTTGGGAAGAGAAGACTTGCATGAGACACATGGAACAGAGAGAGACATGCTTCTTGGCCTTGAACATGTACCAGGGACCTGAGGGACATAGAAGGACACACTTGAAAGAAACATGAGAGAACTGTGGAGAGGCTGACAATGGCGGCCTTTATCTTGACCTGTATTTTATTTTGCTCTTTTCCTTCTAAATTTGCCTGCCTGGCCCCTTCTGCCCCTTTTCTATGGTTCCCCACCAGAGGGTGCCTTAGACTTGTGGCAAGCTTTTGGACATCAACAGTCCTGCTTTAGGCCAACCATATTTGGCTGGGCATTTACCTGCAAGGGGATGGGTAACTTTGGTGTTTAATTGGAAACGATTATCTTTTCTTCTCTTCTTTCTATTACACACTAATTCTATTAAAGTTATTTTCTATTGAAGGTCTTATACATCAGTAGTATGTTTTGTCATTAAGGGGTGGATTGCAGAATCCATTTAGAGTGTACGTGTTTGACGGTTTAAGGGTGCTCCTCAGTCTGTCCTCTAACAGAATGCCAAGGCAACAAGAATGAAAACAACACGGGATTTGGTCCTTGGGCAAGTCATTTAATCTCTCTGTGCTTTACATTCAAGGTCTGCAAATTCACTGTGTTTAAAAAAAAAAAAGTCCTATTTAATATGATTGTTACATATTTCAGGTGAAATAATAGTTATAAAAACATTTCGAGTTATAAAATGCAATTTGATTATTAGTTATCATCATTATTTTCATGAAGATTGATGAGCTAATATTTGCGATGCATTTAGGACATTGCCTGGTAGAGAGGAAGTGCTGTGCACATGACTGTTTAATGTAATAAAATAGATAGGGTCATCTTGCATCTGGCCTCACCCTACTTTCCTCCTGGCTCATTGCTTCCCAGAAACACTGGCCCTCTTTCTATGGTCTGAGTTTTTTCCCACCTCCATGTCTTTGCGCTACCTACAGAATTGTTTTCCTGGATCTTTCTGTGCTTCCTTCTTACTCATTCTTCAGACCTCAGCTCTTCAGAGAGATTTTCCCTGACCACCGTATGTAAGTCAATTACCTGCCCTTTCACTTAATAAATCACTTTCCAGCACCACATCCCATTTTTATTTTTCCTATATGTGATTATCTTATTTCCTTGTGTACTGCTTTACTGTGTATCTCTCTCCACTAGGGCATAAACTTACTGGGAGAAGGGGTCATGTCCTAGGATATGGGAAATTTCCAGGCACCTAATAGGTATTCAATAAATATCTGGCGAATGAAATGAATGAAGCCTTTTTTCTGGCTACCTTCTAGTGTGTCTACAATTCTTATAAAGTACACTATCCAATACTGGAATCAATACACTAGGTGATATCAGACGAAGACTCACTAGAAATACTAATAACATCTATCAGTACAACCAGAGACCAAATGAGCTATTTAATCTACTGTATTGTAATCTTGACTCACATCAGGTTTTCAATTCAAATCCCTGAGTCTTTTTTCTATGTGCTACTCCTAGACATAGTTTGCCCTTTCTGTGTTTATGCTTGTCCACACCTGGCTGGTGCCTTTAACTGTTCCCTCCCCGCCCATGCCGAAGGCCATCACAGCAGATTAAAAACAGCACAGCACCAGCAGCACAGGAACTGCCCCAGGCTCTGCCTACAACCCTCCTCCCACACCCTTTTCCACACTGCTGTCACAGATCCCTGCCCTCTGCGCCCATCCCCCACATCTGAATACTACCATCAAGTCCAGGCTTCAGAACCCAACCATCCCTCATCTGGGAGACAGCACTCCACAGTGCTGGTGTGTGTGTGTGTGTGTGTGTGTGTGTGTGTGTGTGTGTGTGTGTGTGTGTTGGACCCAATGTGGAGCTTTACATTTGTTCCTGTTGAAGTCTATCTCAATAGATTTCACTCATTGTTCCAGTGTTTCTGGATTTTTATTGTCATTTGATGTATGTACTAAACTCATCCTGCTTTCCATTCTCAACAAAGGTAATCAGTGTGTCATGAATAACCAAAATCAAACAGTATAGATTAAAGACAGACCCTCTTCAAACATCCTCCAGGTTGACAATGATCCTTTAATCAGCATTCTCCATGAACTAGTGGTTCCATCAATACTCTATAAGAGTCATCCAATCCACATTTCTTCAAATCCAAAAAAGAATTTGCCAAACGTCTTGCTGAAATTTAATAGTTTGTTTGCCCGTGTAGTTCTTATACCACACATACAGGCGGTGTACTGTTAAGAATTAGTAATACTCCTGTGAGTGTTGTAACCGCTATTAACTTTACCCCCATCCACCCACCAAGAAAGAACATGGGTAGGCACTGAGGTTTCAGGATGGTATCTCCTAAACCATCTACTAAGAGGGGTCTCTGGCTAGAGAAAACAATACCTACTTAGTCATGATGGACTCTCTCCCCACCTCTCAGAGGGCCACAGAGGATGCAGATGGATTCCCCTGCCTGTCCTGGATGGATTTCTTGAGGACAGATTGGTCACATACCCATATGGCTGTAGTTCAAAGCACTGAATTAAGCACCAAGGTGCCTGGGGGAGGATGTCTTTGTGCCAGAGCAAGAACACAGCCAGCTATCAACTTCTAAGTCAAAACCCCAAAATGCTACTCAGTGGTGTAGGAATGGGGAAGGCATTAAGGAGAGTCAGTGTTATCTTTTGAAAGGGTCTTGTTCTATAAAGTAAGCATAGTTAAGTAAGAATTACTTCCTTTAGAGAAGAGTAGAAAGGATGCCTTTAATCTGACTTTCCTCACCCTCTGCCTCTAAAAGAGAAAAAAAAAAAAACTCAGAAACTATTTATTCATGATAATATGACTTATTGGTCTTATATTGACATTTTATTGATTTTTTTCCTATTGATTAGGTCATGCTGGTAAATGACCGATACATGTCTAAACAAAGATATCAATATCTAAAAAATAATAAAGATTAGCATATTCTCCTACTGTTTAAGGAATAAACCAACTATTTGAGGATTTAACATATTACAAACACTTCTTAGGTGACCAACTCAACAATGACCATTTGGGGTGAGTAATATGAAAAATGTGGTCAAAAGCAGTTGGAAAATTATCAGGAGCAGAATTTGTAGCCCAAACATATTTTAACCCCACTTCCTAAAATGTGTCTAATTTGGCTATTCACTAAATTTACAAAAAAAAAAAAAAATAGGACTACCCATTGTCCAAGTAAAGACTTGTGGGGAAATCAGATTTTCTTTATTAACAGAAAAGAAATTATCACGAACCTATTAACTACACAAATAGAGCAGATGTATAGGTACCTGACATAGGAAGACATGAATCTCAGTCCCCTTTTTTTTAATGTCAAGAACAAGCATACTTTTGTTCATTCCTTCAACAAATTTACTAAATGCAAAATCCTTCATTGAATACTTTGAGGAGGATGCCAAGAAACCACCCTTCTTCTCCAGAATTCTATCATGTTTTTACAGAGGCATGACAAAGCCAAACATTGTAACAATGGAAGAATGACGTACAATAACACAACGTTATTTTTTTTCATGTTTATATCAGTTATCTGCTTTTATGTAACAAATTACCATAAACTCAGCCATTTAAAATAACATATTTATTATCCCATAGTTTTCATGAGTCAGAAAAGCACAATTTAAGAGAGTCCTCTAATTCAGGGTCTCTCACAAAGTTACAATCAATGAGCCAGTTAAAACTGGAGTCTCATCTGAAAGCTCACTTGGGGAAGAATCTGCTTCTTAGCTCACTCATGTGGTAATTGACAGGAATTGGAGTTGTTGGACTGAGGGGTTCAGTTTCTAGTCGGGCACTGATCCTCAGATTCTTGCCATGTGGGCTTCCCATGGCAATTTGTTCCATCAAGCCGGCAAGGAAGAGCATCCACTAACATAACTGAAGTCACAACTCTTACAATCTGGTCACAGAATTGGTGTCACCTCAAGACTGAGATATCCTATTCATTAGAAGCACTTACTAAAGGAGAGGAGATTAGACAACACAATGAATATTTGGAGATGGAGTTGTTAAAGACATCTTAGTTTAAACTACCACAATGTTTAAAAATGAAAAGTAGCAAACTAAAAATGGAGCTACCATATGACCCAGCAATTCCACTCCTAGAAACGTTACCCAAAGAACACAAAAACATTAATTCAAAAGTATACCTGCGCCCCTATGTTTACTGCAGTACTATTTACAATAGGTAAGATATGGAAACAATACAAATGCCCAAAAATAGATGACTGAATCAAGATGTGGTATATATACACAGTGGAATACTATTCAGCAATCAAAAAAGATAAATTCTTGCCATTCACAGCAATATGGATAGAGCTGAAAGGGGTTATATTCAGTGAAATAATCCAGAAGGAAAAGAAAAATATCAGATGGTTTCACTTACAGGAGGGATACAGGGTAACCAAATAAAGGATCAGGAAAATAATAAAAATAACAATAATAAATTTTTAAAAATTATCAAGCAACTATGAATCAGAGACATTCTGCAAGGGGGAGTAGGGAGAGGGATCAAAACAAGAGTGGGAAAAGCACAAGGAACCATAGTGATAGCTCACAGGTGAACTGGTGGTGGGAATTTTACAGGGACTACACCTGAAAGGAGAAAGCAAACATTGTATAAAAATGAACAATGATGTCTTATATATATATTTTAAAAAATGAAAAGTAGCAGGTATAGGACTAAAAAAAAATGTTATATATTCAAGATTGGTCAACATTTTTTTTATTTCAAAGCTATTTTTACACAGAAAAAAAAGTGATTTTTGCTATTCCCTGGTATTAGAAAGATAAGGAACACAATTGTCTTAGAGATGTCCCTACATGGGGAAAATACAGAAAGAGATAGATGGGGGAAGAAAAGAGACTTTTCTAGGTGCTGCTCAGGCCAAGCACTATAGAAAGCGCCACCTAACCAGCCAGCTCTGCAAGAAACTTGACTGCATAGCACATCTTCTAGAGGAGAGAAAATGGAAGGAATTCTTTGCATTGCTAGAAAAGCAAACATCTGGCTTGAAAGTGTTTGACACCTTCCACAGTGAGAGATGACAGAAACCATCAAACTTCCTAAACCTGGAGCATTAGATTCCACCTAAAAAGACATGTGTCACATCAACTTTTCATGATTTAAAAGCCCACACATGTACTCATTATTCCTTAGTCCTGGAATAACTGAGCCTAATTAAAATACAAAATGGATAATTACTTATATTGTCATTTTGTCTTGTTATGTCTTCTATTTAAATGAGTTATAAAACACTCTGTACCCTATACACACATTTTAATTTATCTCTGAAAATTAAGTATCTAAATCAAGATAAACTTGGTACTAAAGTATGTGATCAATAAATTTTACATTGATTACAAAAAAAAAGAACAAAACACTAGTTTCAACCCTTTGGCTCCAACAAGTAAAATGAAATTTTTTAATCAACTAGTGAAAACAAAAGCTAATAATAATGGAAGTAAAATTATCATCCCTGACAAAACTTCTCTAGAGTTGCTCTGTCAAAGATGTTCTGGTAATATCGAAAGTGCAATAAACAGTCTTCAGTTTTTGGCTTCAAAAGGAGAAAACAATTTATGGCCAAGGAAATTGAGAATGTCCATTAAAATAAGATCCCACACTGTTAAAATCAAAATAAAGGGAAAAAAAAAAACCTGATACAGTTTCTGAGAATCAAGAATTCCAAGTTTTTGGTGGCAAAGATATTTTTCTCTTTCTCTTCAGAGCTTTGGGGAAAATAGTGTATTGTAAAAGAGCATCTTTTACAAAATTAGGCTCACTCCAATTGACTTCTCATCTATCAGAGTATGAGTGGGATACTTCATTTGTTCAACCTGCAGATGTAGTAGGAGGAGAGTTATCCAATTTATGTCTTCTCCAGAACTACATAGATCTCTTCATGGAAACAGATGATCTTATGAGAGCCGGTGAATTTCTAAGTTTTGCAGGTATCCTCAGTGGTGACTAGAACACACACTCTTTACTCAGATAATGCAGTGCATCCATAGCTAAAGGGGTGTGAGCTTTTCCAATAAAGCCTGAGAATTTGCTCATTCTCAAGGAGGAAGATCAAGTTTTCGATCCTTGCACAAGCCACAGTGGTATCAAGTGGTATCTAGCAATAAAAGCACTTTTTTTCTGACTTCTGTTTACCAGTTTTATGCCTCCCAACTCAACTGTTGCGATACCTTGCTTTGCTAATAATTCCAGTGAGAAATTGAGCTCAGTTTTCTTTTATCCAAGATATTGGGAGGTTTCCTCTGAAGCAACACTTTGCAACGTTAGAAATGGAAGCCCTCACTCCCAGAGAGCATAGAATGACAGATCTTAACAATGGAGCTGTGCCACAGCTTAATGGAGGTCAGTTTGATAAGGAAGCTCTGGGTGAACCCACTGAAACCAGTAAAGAGTTTGTGTTCTAGTCACCACTGAGGATACCTGCAAAACTTAGAAATTTTCTGGCTCTCATAAGATCATCTATTTCCATGAAGAAATCTATGTAGTTCTGGAGAAGACATAAATTGGATAACTCTCCTGCTATGTGTGACATTACTACTACGTCTTCAGGTTGAACAAGTGAAGTATCCCACTCATACTTTGATAGATGAGAAGTCAGCTGCATCTCTTCCTTTGAGTCAGAACAGTGGAAATGAACTGCCTGCTGCTACCCTCAGCCCTTCTCAACCCAGGAAGACTTGGAAGAAGAAGGCATGACCACAGAAGACTATGGGAGCAATGGGACACAGAAACCAGCCTGTCAATCACATTGCTATTGAGATTCATATTAGTATTATTTGGTAGTACTTTAACAGAGATAATATATTTCTCAGACGACTTAGAGTTTTCTAATTCTTCACATGTAGCATTTCAGCACAATGAACTGACTCCAATGTCTTCTCAAAGTACTTAGAAAAATCAAGCTTTCAAATAATCTCTTCATTTTTTTTCTCTCGTATATATTCAGTCATGTGAGTTGTATTGGGAGGGGTCAGTGTGCATGAGGTATGTTTGAACATTATGCCAAATGTCAAAAAAAGTGAAGTAAGAATTCAGAATAAAGAATTTCATGGGGATTGAAATAAGCATTATAAATAGTTTAGGATGCAATTATGAGTGTAGATAAACCCTGTGCCCTAAAAAAAATGTTCTTCATTCTAAAGAGGTCACTTAGATACCATCTTGTCTGATTCAAGGGTCATGAAGACTAGTTAAGAAAGTCTACGAGACGAATGAGAAGTGTCCAAATCTCCAATGACAACAGGAAAAGAGGAGACAAATAATTGTAGGCATTACCTTAGAAAGCAGGATTCGGTAGCTAACTCAGTATGTCCTGACTGTCTAAATTGAGCAACAAGGTGAGTGAATGGTACCACATTAACTGCAGCGAGGCATATCTGAGGGGGTACAGGCATCCAGAAAAAAAGAGAAATCCATCTGTGCACCTTATTTGACGGAACTTGACAATTACCCCAGTTATAATATTTAGTGAATTCTAGAGACGTCCCAGGATCTGCGAATGAGCGGCTGTCATGGAGAGATTGTCTGAGTGTCCCCTTATGCCCTTGACTTTCAAATCATAGAACCATTTTTGGTGGCTGCTAGAATTCTTGATTATGCTTTAGGATGATAACGCTTCTTTCAAACTAAACTCAGGAGAAACCAAAGAAAATTCATCCCTCAATGCCTGCTGGAATGTTGACTTACTCCATTCCCCAGCTCCACTGTCTGGGACCCAGAGTTCCTGTGACTCACACAAAGAGAGCACTTGGATGGACTATCCAGGCCCCAGGAGACAGATGGGGGAGGGGCGTTGGGTTCTGGGTCACGGTGCATCCACATTACGTCAAGTATTAAATTACTCGGTGGCAAGCAGAGGAGAATGAGAATGGGGAGTTTGAGGACCTACACCTAGAACTTCAGATCAAAAACTGGTTCTCTGGAGACAACTTTTCTTGACCTGGATTAAATCACCCCAGGCCAGTCAGTAACCTGTGTCACTGGGAGGGTATCACCCCACCCTCTGCTCTAACAAAACAATGAAAACAGTGGTTTAAAATGCCGGAAAGTTAATTAATTCTTCACAAACTTCCATGTTATTTTAATATTCTGTGGTCATGTTGGGTGTTTTTTTAATTCTAACAAATGCTTAAAATTTTGTCAGGACAGAGAGAACTGCAATCATGCCTTGTTATGCTGGCATTATTCACACTTGCTAATGATTAACTCCCTTTGACACTGCAGCATTGTAGACAGCAGAGTTGAACAAACAGCTTCAGGGGGCCCAGAAATGAGTTACACTAGACTGGGCCAAGTGACTTGGAAGCTCTCCAGTGCTATTTCCCTAGTTTAGACTTGTCCTAAGGGGCATTTCCATTTGGGGACCTGAAGTTCTGGAATTCCTTCCTTTTCCTGGTTCAACAAAACTAATTTATTGACCTTCAGGGCACAGTGTAAGACATCTGTTAAGTTTGGCATTTCCTTGACCTGAACAGAAATTCTGTTGAGTAAAAAAAGATCTGCTTTTTTAAATTTCGGGTTTAATATTTACAGTGTATATATATCCAAGCTCTGGTCTAAAGAAGGTATGGTGTGTGTGTGTGTGTGTGTGTGTGTGTGTGTGTGTGTGTGTGTGTGTTTGTGTGTGTGTGTGTGTATGCCCAGGAAACAAAAGCATGTTGCTTCTTTGTGCTAAAATTACTCCCCTTGGAGTATCTGATCAATGCAGTCTCCACTTTCAGTGTGACAAAACTTGAAAAATAACCAATAATCCTGCTAAACAATTGTTTTATGGGTACTGTCTAGTAGCTCAGATTCATGTGGGTGAAAGAGATCAAGAAACATGGGCTTCCCTGGTGGCGCAACAGGTTAAGTCTCAGCACTATGAAGCTATCCAGAACTACTACAGCACAAGTTCTATTCCCAGCCGGGGGGAGCTTCCCACATGGCACAGCAGACCTCTTCTGTCTGGCCCGCTGCTCCCCTCAGCAGTGTATTTAAGTTGATCTGCCTGTTCTGCTCCCCACTCTGTCTCTGTTGAATCCTTTCACCACCCCACACCTCTGACCTACACCCCAGCTTGTATGCATAAATAAATAAATCTTAAAAAAAAAAGAAAAAGAAAGAGATAAAGAAACACTGAAACCAAGGAAATCAAATGCTGAGAAAGCTCCCACCCAGCTCCTGCTCCAGCTAGGAACTGACAGCTGAGCGAAGCGTGGCAGATCCCAGAGATGGAGGAAAGAGGCTACAGGTGACACGTTCTCCACTGCAAATGAGCAGTTTCCTGGGTAACACTTAGATTACTTCATCTCTGATTTCGTATTGCCAACCTTTGCCAGAATAGGAGATGTCCAGGGGATTTAAGCTGAAAGAAGCCTAGGGCGATATTTCTACATCCTCTGTCAGCTAAAGAAAGATGTGGGAATCTTCATCAGGGGCTGGTGAGCTCTCAATCCCGTTTTATCAGAACAAGTTCCCCTGACTTAAAAAAAAAAAAAAAAAGCCAAGCTTTTATCCCAAAATAAGAGACTTCTTTTTTTAGTATATCCAGATCAAAAGGGGAAATAATTCCAATTTGTTTATAGAAAATGTAGACATGCCTGGGGGTTATGATAAATTGAGATCTAGGTTTCATGTGGGATTTGAGTCTGCACAGCCTACAATAATTCTAGACTGTTTGCAGTGTCTTTAATATGGGAAATGTCCTTAGACCTGTCAAAGCCAGTATAATTGAAAATCGTAGGCAGGAAAAGATTAAGCTGTTTGATCAAGGATAGAAAGAGATACATTTTCATTCACGTTTAAGAGGAGATAGGAAGTTGAAAGAGATGACAAAAAAAGTAAACACAAATTTCAATAGTGAACACATATCACTCTCCAGATAATAGTTCATTATCTAATCACCTAAAATATAAATTACATCCATGTTAGAAGGAAACAACATTTTACATTTTTTATCTACATGAAAGTATTGAAAGAAAAAAATTTATATAACTGTAAATAAAACATACGATTTTAGATTTTTATGTGTTTTCCACAGTACCAGGTGAGTTCCTAGAGAAAGAAGAAAGGGAGTCAATTGTGTTTCACATAAAATTGCTAACAATAGGGCCGCCCCAGTGGCGCAGCGGTTGAGCGCTGCGCTGTGGAGCTGTCGGCAGTGGCGACATGAGTTCGACGCCCGGCCAGGGAGATCCCCTCAGCAGTGTATCGCAGTCTCTCTGCCTGTTCTGCTCCCCACTCTGTCTCTGGTGACCCTCTCGCCACCCCACATCTCTGGCCTGTACCCCAGCTTGTGTGCATAAATAAATAAATCTTTAAAAAAATAATAAATAAATTTAAAAAAATTGCTAACAATAACAAATATTAAACTTGGTAGAGATACTGCCCCAGTGGGTCATTTTCTTCTAGATTTCAGACAGCAACATCAAAACTGCATTGACCTGCTTATACCATTTTTACTAAGCTACCCAAAGACAGGTACAATCAATAGATTGAGAGTATGACTACCTGGCACCTGTCAGGCCTGAACCATCAGCTTGGTTTCCATGGAAATCCTTAATTGCACCAGACTCAACAAACAAAACAGAGCAGGACAGTCCCTCTGTCTCCTGTGGCTTTTGCTGATCAAATGCAAACAAATGCCAGGTCCTTCTTAAACAGCTTAGCCTAAACCCTGTAGCCTTTCACAGTGTTTAAAAAAAGATGTGAAGCCAAGATTTGTCTGATTTTAAGAGTTGTTTCAACTTTTTATGTTCTGCACCAAATAGCAATTTTCATGCTGAGGTGCCATGAGGGCACCCCTGGAAGAACCCAGGCGGGATCATAACACAGACTGGGTGACTTAAATAGCTGACAAACAGACATTATGAGAACAAGGTATCTGTAAGGTCATTTCTTCTGAGGTCTTTCTTCTTGACTTATAATGACCATTTTTTCCCTATGTGCTCACTTGATCTTCTCTCTGTACTTATGTGTATCACTGTCTCTGCTTCTTATAAGGACACCAGTCATATTGCATAAAAACCCACCCTGGGTGCCTCCCTGGTGGCACAAGGGTTAAGTCTCAAACTATGAAGCTACTAGCAGCCACTGCAACACAAGTTCAATCCCGACCAGATCGCTAACCCACATGGCGCAGCAGACCTCTCCTGTCTCACCTGCTGCTCCCCACAGCAGTGTACTTCAGCCGATCTGCCTGTATTGCTCCCCGCTCTGTCTCTAGTGAATCCTCTCACCACCCCACACCTCTGGCCTACACCCCAGCTCTTTTATGCATAAATAAATAAATTTTAAAAAGAGAAAAGTTATGCATTCTATTATATCTATTTTTTTAAAAAAACCCACCCCGATGATCTCATTTTAATGTAAATACCTTTTAAAAAATTCTGTCTCCAAATACAGTCACATTCTAAGGTAATGGGGAGTAGGACTTCAACATATGAATTTGGGGGAGAAAAAATTCATTCCAGAACAACAGTAAAATACATTAATATACCCACCAGATATTATATTATGGCAAGGAAGGAAGAGAAGTACGCATACATAAACTTAAAGTACTCTATGTGATTTTTTTGAAACAATTCAATCTTCCATGGATGGAAATAAAAATCTCCTGCACTTTTCATGGAAAATGAAGAGATTTGATTCCCCCACCCCATCCCCTCAAAAAACTCTCAATTTATTCTGTGAAATTATGTTGGAGAGTTTCTGAAGTAAACAGGGCTACAAAGAATCATGTTTCACCCTTTCTCTAGACTGGAAAATGTTTTTTCAGTTTCCTTCCATGCTTCCCCTTTCATTAGTAATTTATTAAATAGGATGTATTCAGAAACTGTAATTTAAATAAATGATCATTTAAATTATGAAAATAAACTAATAATAACAATAAATTAATTAATTGAATTCATTAAATAAATTCCAGGAACTACATTGCATACCAAAGACAATAGACTTAGAAATGTGTACACCAAAGGTAGTATCTAACCTTGAGGTGTTCATAGCCTAAAAGATGAAACAGACATAAAAACATATTGTTAACCAAGTAACCAAATCTCTAAGACAAATGGGATAGTTACTTTTTTTTGTCAACGGGGCTGGGCCCAGATGCCCATATATTTGATCAAATATTTGGGATGTGTCTGTGATATAACTTTTGGATGGAATTAACATTTAGATCAGCTGACTTTGAGTAAGCCATATTACTTTACATAATCAGACCTGCCTCATCCATCACTGGAAGGTCTTAATAGAACAGACTGACATCCCCCAAGCAAGAGGGATTCTGCCAGCTGATGGCCTTTAGACTCAAGCTGCAATTCTCTGAGGCTCCAGCTTACCTGTCTATTCCTTCAGAGGCAGCCTACAACTGTGTGAGTCAGTTCCTTAAAATCTCTCTCTCTCTCTCTGTCTCTCTGTCTCTCTCTCTCTCTCCAAATAATGTAATGAAAAGGGAATCCTTACACACTATTACTATGTTAATTAGTCAAAATACTATGGGCATTATGGAAAACAATATGGAGGTTCTTTGAAAAATTACAGTAGATCTACCATACAATCCAGTAATTCCTCTTCTGAGTATATACCCAAAGAAAATGAAAACTGGAGTTTGACAAGACAGATGCACTCCTATATTTGCTGCAACATTATTCACAATAGTCAAGCTATGGAAACCGTCCAAACGTTCATCAATGAATGAATGGATGAAAAAGATGTGATATATATACACACAATGGAATATTATTTAGCACAAGAACAGATATTCTGCCATTTTAACAACATGTGCGCAAGTTGAACACATTAAGTGAAATGAATCAAAGTCAAGTATTGTATGACATTGCTCATATGCAGAATGTAAAAAAGTCAAATATGTTTAAAAAAGAAAAAAAACAGTGGTAACAAGATAGAATGGGCATGGGAGGTAAGAATGATGGTGTTAAGGGTACAGACTTGTACTAAATAAGCCTTAATATACAATATTGATTATTGACAATAAATGTCCTGAAAGGTTATAATCAGAGCAGAAAATAAAATAAATGAGCAAAGTAATAGATTAGCATGTGCAAAAATTTAAACAAACATTGACTATATAAAGTATTGGGAACAATAACATTAACAGGAGTGGGTGCTTTTAAAGAACTCTAAGGTCTTTGTATTTTAAAGAAAATGGTAGAGATACTGATTACTTGTATATTTGGTCTGGTCAAATGGTCATTTTAAAAATTTAATGTTAGCCACTGAAAGAAGTCTGATAGAAGATAAAGGGAGGATTATTTTTTAAGCAGGAAAGGTGGTAAAAAGAAGTAAAGAAAAAGTAGACTGTAATAGGAGATGGTAGAAATCAATTTTAAATATCAGTAATTTTAATCAACATAAATGAGTCAAACTCATCAGTTAAAAGACAGACTTAGATTGGATAATTTCCATTCAAGGAAATGCAAGGAGTCTTAGAACAACATAAGTGATATCACAAAGCAAAATAGACTTCACAAATGCAAAACATGGGTCCTTGGACAGAAAACTCGCTTGTCTCTGAAATAAGCCAAAAGCATAAAAAAAGGAACTACTTTATATTAAAAAAGATCTAAGAGACATAACAACCACCTATATACATTGACCTTGTATCAATGCTAGTTCAAATTACCAACTAAAAGACAGCATAATTATATTCAAATTGAATTAAATTCAAATACATGATAGCAGGTTATTATTTATTCTGTTGGATGTGATAATGGTATTTTGTTACATTTGAAAGAACATGTTGGTATTAGTTACAGATTCATATCAAGTACATAGAGTGAAGTGATTTGCTATCTGGGAAATGCTTTAAAATACTTCTGTAAAGGAGCCAAACCAAAAAGTAAAAAAAGGAACAGTATTCAAGGATTAAGAGATTAAAAAAGTTTAATATAAAACAAAGAAAGTAAAATGGTACTTACCCTACAAGGTGTGAGTGTAGAGGGTAAGCTTGATGTTGTTTAATGATACAAACTTGCATCAAATGGCAAATAATTCACAGGATCTAACACATGGTGAATTAATATGGACAACAATATTGTGGTATTTTTAATGAGGTAAATAACAACAATCATATTACAATATATAAATGCACTTGTTAAGGTGTATACATTATACACCTTAAATTTAAAGTGTTGCATGTCAAATAGATTTATTTTGTTAAGGTGGAGAAACAAATGTGATAAAAATCTCGATAATTGATGAATCAGTTAATGGGTGTATTTAGTTCATTGTAACATACTCTCTGCTTATGAATAAATTGTCAAAAGATGTATTTTAAAAAAGGAAATATAACTACAAGCTGTTTTTACAAAAAAAACTCTAAAAGATGATTAAAAATTTAAATAATAAGAAAATCATATAACAGAAATATCAACCCAAAGAAAGCTGGAAAAAATATATTCGTATCTAGATAACTAAATCTTAAAGCAAAACAAAAACAAAAAAAATTGGGACAGCATAAAGAAGGTCATTACATAACGACAAAAGGGACATAATCAGGGGAGAAAAACCCTGAACCTGCCAACACCTAAGAACATCACCCCCAAACATACATAAAATAAAAATTGTCAGAAGCATAAGTTGAAAATTGATGGCAGTAACGGGAGATTTGAATAGTGAAAAACGAATTGAATGGAGTCCACCTAAAGATATGCTCACCTCTGACCCCCAAAACTCATAAATATGACCTTAAAAGGGTCTTTGCAATTATAATTAAGGATCTGAAGATGCGATCATTCGGGTTTATCTGGGTTTATCTGGGTTTATCTGGGTTTATTCAAATGACAAGTGTCCTTGTAAGAGAAATAAAACAAAGACAACAAGACAGAGAGGACAGGGGCAGTGATGACAGTGACACAGCCACAAGCCAAGGAAAACCTGGCAATAAGAAAACAGGAAGGGAGCCTCTCTGGTGGCACAAGGAGTTAAGTCTCAGCTTATGAAGCTATCACAGCCACTGCAGCATGAGTTCAATCCCCGGCCAGGGAGCTACCCACAGGTCGAAGCAGACCTCTTCTGTCTCACCCGCTGCTCCCCTCAGCAGTGTATTTCAATTTATCTGCCTGTTTGGCTCCCTACTCGTCTCTGGTGAATCCTCTCGCCACCCCGCACTTCTGGTCTGTATGCCAGTTCTTGTATGCATAAACAAATCTTTAGAGAGAGAGAGAGAGAGAGAGAAAGAGAGAGAGAGAGAGAGAGAGAGAGAGAGAGAGAGAGAGAGAACAGAAAGGAATGGAAAAGGGAAAGAGTAAGGAAGGATTCTCCTCTAGATCTTTAGAGGGAGCCAAACCCTACCAGCACCTTCATTTTAGCCTCTGGCCTCCAGAACCACAAAAGAATAAATTTCTGTTGTTTAAAACCACTAAATGTATGGGAATGTTATGATGGCCCTAGGAAACCAACACATATGCCTCTCTCAGTTGGTAGATCACACAGATAAAAAGTAATAACAATACATAAAAGATTTGAACAATATAATTAGCAATTTTTATCTAATGTACATATGTGCAATTCTTTACTCAGTTACTTTTAAAAATATACATTCTAATTGCATGTGAACTGCCTACATAAATTGTAGTAATTTGATAAAAGAAAACAATTTTAGTCAATACTAAAGAGTTGAAATCAATTTTTGCCCTCTGAAAGAGCAGGTGCATTGCCCAAGTGGGAGAAAAATTGGCTTAGAACTTTCTGACCCTTTAATCTGCTGGAGACAGCTTGCCTTCTTTGTGCTTAGGAGAGAATATAGTTCACTAATTAGTCACAAGTAAACAACTACATCCAGGCCTTTATTTTTATCTATTTTGGACAACTCTTACAGGAATTAAAATTTTCAAGGACACATAGATTCCATTGTCATTTCAAAGCAAGCACTCACACTGGAGTCATTGTCATCTTTACTCGCAGGATAATTACTCTTAAAGTATCAGTCCCCGGAAGCAAGAAAGGGTTTGTTCTTTTTTCTTTCCTGGCATTGCTGATCAACCCTGAGGCTTCATAAGTAAATACACACAAAGTTAACATGCTGAAATAAATTTTGCACGAATCAGATCATACATTTTATATGCCTCTCACAAAATGAAGTAGGTTAACAAGTGTAACACATTAGACATCTAGAAGTCAAAAGTAAAGATAATTTTCAGAAAAGAGTAATACCTGTCTTTCTTGACTAGCATGCCAACAGAAAACAAAAGTCAGAACAGAGCAACAGAATGGGAGGTTCCTGTTGATGGCAGCTGCCTTCTCCTTTCTTCTTGAGCTGAATCATCCACACCCTTTCTTCCCGGAGCAAGGATGAGGTTCTTACTTGGCACGATTCTGTTTAACCATGCAAGGCGTGTACACTTCCAACTTGTAGAAATGTTAGATCATATTTTTATTGAAAGAAAGAAAACTCTTTGCCACTTCTGCAACCTATTGTGCCTCCTGCCCTGGTGAGGGGAGACATCTTCAAAACTAAAACCATTTGGAAGGAGAGATGTTTGCCCAGTGAAGCATAAAGTGTGTCCCAGGATATCTGGGGAAAGTTTGGGGTGCCAGGATTTCCTTGTCATCAACTGTATCTGTCATGGCGCTTCCTGGAGGGATTATGTAACGTATGTGGACAAAGACCTCTGGTTGCCCACTCAGGGAAAATGGAGCTTTAGAAAGAAACAGTTAAGGCATAAAAAGATAATTCCTTAAGGCAACTTTGTAGATAGAGCCACAAAGTCTGATGACCCATAAAATACTTTAAGTTCTAACCAGCTCTTGCCACAGAACAGTGTAGAATCTCATCTCACAGCATGGGCTGCATCTGCCAGCAGACATCATGTGATAAGTTCCAAATTTCTGTAGAATTCTCACTCTTCCTCACACTGTGGTTTGTGTTTGAACTAGATTGATTTCTTTTGAATCCCAAACCTACAGACCTATGCTGATTTGGATGGCTGCCTGAAAGGGATAGAGTGATAACTTCTGAGGAAGCATCTAAAATGTTAGCTAAAATCAAATTTTTCGTGCCAAATTTTCAGAGCAAAAAGCAGTGTTCTAATTTCCTTTCTAGAAACAATAATTTTTGAAATTTTCTTCTTTTTTAAGAGATTATCCCAGGCAATAGCTAAACAGCTGAATATAAACGAATGTGTGATGTTATCCCTTGATTTTCAGAAACAGAGCTGTTAGAACCAAAATCTTGAATTAATTACAGCATGCAAATGTTTCACGGATACACAGAAGCATATTATTTTGGGGAGGCAGATATCATAAGCCAGGGGATCTTAATGGGTAAAGAGAAATGCTTACATCTGTGTGGGAGAGACAAAGGCTTTCAGTAAAGGGCTGCCTTCCACCCCGACACTCAGTAGGCCCACAGCTGCAGAAGTTGCTCCTGCAACTTGACTTGGACCCTTCCAAATGTTTCTGCAGAAGAGTCTTAGTATCACTGTCGAAACTGTCTTCCCCATTGCTTTTAACTCTCCACACTTTTCTGAGGACCCTACTCATTTCCCATTGTCCTAGGCATCAAGACATAACCTCCCCTTCAAGAAATTGGGCCCTTATTATGCTAGCAGAATAAATCAGAAAGAAAAATAAAAATATCACATGGTTTCACTTATAGGTGGAATACAGGGAAACCAAACAAAGGGTCAGGAAAAAGGCAAAACTTGCCAGCTGAGCACAGAGCTGAGGCATACAGCAGAGGAGGCCGAGGGGTCGAAACAGGAGAGAAGAGCACAAGGGACTCTGGTAATGGTTTATGGGTGCTACGTGGTGGAAGAAATACAGGATCTACATACACCTGAGTGGAGAAATCAAATATTGTACAAAAATGAACAATGAAAGAAAATAAATAAATTTAATTACAAGGGAAAAAAGGAAGAGACAGGGCCCTATCATTCAACAAAGACTCTACAATAAAGTACCCAACGTTCAAAGCCCCTCAGGAGCCCACAATGGATTTTCATCCCTTGACTCTCTCTTCCTTCACTTACTCTCTTCTCCTTTTACCCCACATCCCAACCACCCCAAAAAGAAAAATAAGAAAGAAATGCAATGCTCCCTAACTCACGTGTAAATCACACTGACTGGGCCTCCCTGGTGGCACTATGGGTTAAGTCTCAGAACTATTAAGTATCAGCAGCCATTGCATTATGAGTTCTAGCCACAAGCAGGGAGCTTCCCACATGGCGCAGCAGACCTCTCCTGCCTCGCTCGCTGCTCCCCTCAGCATGTATTTCAGTGGATCCCCTGTTCTGCTCCCCCCTCTGTCTCTGGTGAACCCTCTCACCCCTTGCACCTCTGGCCTACACCCCAGCTCTTGTATGCATAAATAAATAAATAAATAAATAAATAAATAAATAAATCTTTAAAAAAAATAAATCACACTAACTTCAAAGCATGAACATTTAGGCTAGTTCTGCTCTCTCCAAAGGTAAATACTTCCTGAATCTTTTGTCTTCTTTGCCTGCTCGATCAACTCCTTAAGAGCTTTTGCTGCCCAGCACACCCTTCCTTGTCCCTCGTTATATCCCATCTCACCTCCACTCACTAGATTTTCCCATCCCTCAGCTCTTCAGAGGCGCCTAGCAGAGTGCCAGGTGGTGCACAGCTTCATCAGATGGGCATGGGGTCTCTCCCAAGGGTGATGATATTTCTCAAGTTGAAGATGGGTGAAGATGAACTGGGGAAGAATTAAATAATACATCTCACTAGGTTGAAACATTGCTTCGGCATTAAAACAAATGCAGATCTATAATGGAGTAAAATGTAAAATCCACATTAATGTTTAAAATAAAAAAGATGACTTCAAAGAATTTTAGCATCTGTGGAGGGTGCTGCTGGCGGCACCAGCAGATTTCTCTTCTTATATATTCTCCCTCTCCTCTACCTAAGGCTTAGCAGAGATTCCAGAAAACACCTGTCAAATCCCAGGCTTAACTTATTATCAATTTCTTCATTCACCAAATAAAATGTCTACTATGTGTCAGGGCTCTGAATATAAACATGATTTAAACACAGTCCCTACCTTCAAGCAGCTCACAATTTAGAGAGACTAAGGTAACTAAGTAGATATAATAGAAGGTATAACTCTTCTCTGTTTTTTAAGATTTATGTATTTATGCATACAAGAGCTGGGGTGTAGGCCAGAGGTGTGGGGTGGTGAGAGGATTCACCAGACAGAGCGGGGAGCAGACAAGGCACATCAACTGAAATACACTGCTGAGGGGAGCAATGGGAAGGCAGGAGAGGTCTGCTTTGCATGTGGGAAGTTCCTTGGCCAGGGATTGAACTCGTGCTGCAGTAACTGCTGATAGCTTCATAGTGCTGAGACTTAACCTCTTGTGCCACCAAGGAGGCCCAGAATGTAATAACTTTTCTAATAAAGGTATGTGCAAATGTTATGGTATCACATAAAAAGTAGCAAGTAACCACTTCAGATAGAACCAAAGAAGTTTAAAGTCTGGTAATCTAGCCGTGCTCCTGTTACACAGAGGAATTGTTGCACAGGGTAATCTCCATAAAAAGGGGAGGCTTCATGTTCCCGGCCCTGCCTCATGAAGGGTAGAGGAGGCACATGGAGCACAGGAAGTCTCGCTTGTGTCTCAGCTTTGGACTTGCACTAAAGATTCAGGAAGACACGGAAAGAGACATGGACTTGAGACATGGAGAGACACTAGGGAGAGTCACATGGAAATGGCAACCGTTACCTTGTTTTTTACTTTGATTTGGTCCTTTCATCCCAGACTTGCCTGGCCCCCTTTGCCTGGCCCCCTCTGCCCCTTTCCTGCGGTTCCCTGCCAAAAGGCGCCTTAGACTGTGACAAGTTTTTATGGCTCAGTGAGCCCGCTTTGGGGCAACCATGTTTGCTGGGCATTTACCCATGACTTTGTGTGTTTTATTGGAAAATTATTATCCTTTCTTTTCTTCTCTATACACACTAATCCTATTACATTTCTGTCACATTAAGATTTTGCTTTGTCTGCATTGGTGGCGGGTGGCAGAACCCCTTTAGAGCAAGTTTGGGGGTCCTGAAGAATCCCTCAGTCTTCACGCTAACACTGCTTATCTTGTATGTATTTTTCTACCATATCTTCTACTATCAACAAACTTTGCTTTATGCATTCCATTTCTGTGCCTAATTTACTTTGCATAGCACCAAGGACATATAGAACCTAATGTATTATTTTTATGCTAGGAAGTGGTAGTGGTTGAACACATTGTTCTGGTCTGACCCCCTAATACTTGCTCAAGTCCTAACCCCCAGGACCTCAGAATGTGACCTTATTTGGAAATAGGGTCTTTATAGAGGTAATAAAGTTAAAATGAGGTTATTAAAGTGACCTTAACCCAGTATGACTGGTGTCCATATAAAAAATGGGCAATTTAGATCAGACACACATTGAAGGAAAATGATGTGAAAACACACGGGGAGAAGATGGCCATGTGACAGGAGAGAGGCATCTATAATTCAGAGTGCCATGGATTGCAGGCAAACCCTGGAAGCTAGAGAGGCAGGGAAGTATTCTTCCCAAGAGCCACAGAACACCAGGTAGAACATTGCCCTGCTGACATTCTGATCTCAGACTTTCAGTCTCTGGAGACAATAAATTTCTATGGCTAAGCCACCCAGTTTTGTTGTGTTTTTTTTTCCCTAATTTATGCATATAAAAACTGGGGTCTAGGCCAGAGGTGTTGAGGGGGTGTGGGTGAGAGGATTCACCAGAGACAGAGTGGGGAGAACAGGCAGATTGACCGAAATACATTGCTGAAGGGAGCAGCGGGCGAGACAGAAGAGGTCTGCTGTGCCATGTGGGTCGGCTCCCAGACCAGGAATTGAACTCATGCCGCAGTGGCTGGCAATAGCTTGATAGCACTGAGACTTTTAACTCCTGCGCCACCAGTGAGGCCCAAGCCAGCCAGTTTTTGATACCTCTATGACAGGCCTAGGAAACAAATACATCCATCTTCTCCATTTAGTGTTAGCTTATAACCTCTTTCTAGCAGTAAACTTCAGATTTATCTTCTAGGCAATAGTCTCTGCTCAAAGCTAGCCTCTAAGTAACATTCTCTATTGCAATGACTCTTAAAATGTCATCTCTAGAGCCTGGGAGGGACTCATTAGAACTACAATCCCCAGATCCCATCCCAGACCTACAAAATATCAGAAACCTTTTGGGAAAATCTCCAGTGGTTGGAGAACCACTATTGGACCGGTGTGGCAATCAATCCACTTTGCCCCCATCTCCTATTCTATTCCAAGTACTGAGGATGATTAGCTATTAGCGTTCATTCTCTAAAACTGCAAAACAATAAAAATAAGCTACAACTTTTATATGATTGCTTCCCAGTTAAACCTACAAAGACCTAAGCAGTGCCTTGGTAGCGCCTTTAATCCTATGATAAATAAAACTGGTAAGTAAATGAAGTGTAGAGATTTTTTAAATTTTCTCCCAACCTTCAGTACTGGCCTTCTGCCCCCCAGGTGCCCTGGCACCCAGAGTCCCCATCTTCATCATGTCTTCCCAAATTCCCCAGAATGCCACATCCAAGACTATCCTTTCCCATGACACCCCATGAACAAAATTCCCTCCCCTCTCTCCTCCTAATAAAATGTCCATTCATTCAAAAGAATAGTCTCAACTAAGTACTTGAAGGAAACTATTTATTAATTTAGAGTTAAAATATTAATAGCAATCCACCTTCCCCCTTTAATTAGTGCCAGCTGTTCTTTGAAGGTGATTTTTCCCTTAAAAGAATTCTGTTTGGGAAATCTTGAAGCAGTGAGAATAACATAAAGATCTGTTTGTTTGTTTTATTTTTGACAGTGGGGGTGAGGAGTGGATGGCCGTGCTCCTTAAGTGACAAGTTCATGGAACAAGCACAGCTCACATGAGGTCAGTCCTGTTTGGCAACAGCCTCACAGTCCTGGCCTCCCTCCTGCCAGCTTGCTGACCTTGAAGAAATGGCACCAGGCCTATCCTTCTACTTTTGCCGCATTCCACGTTGGGTGGTTTTTTTGGATATTTCAATTTCTCAACAGGAAATTTTAGCTGCTGGCTTGAATCTAATTGAGGTATTTTGTATGCATACCCTGAGACCCTCAGGCTAGGGTGTATTTTTAATAAATCAAACAAATAAATTCCAAGCTTTATACTAACTGAAATGTCCTCACGCCTTTAATGGTGGCCCCCTAAATGAAAATATTGAGAAATGCAGAAATAATGCTTCCTTAGTGGCAAACAAACCTAATGAAGGAGGGGAAAGGCCCAGATTATAAAAGAGACTGAAATTCATAAGATAAATTATCCTGGAAATTGGCCCCCAGTTCTCAACTTGCAAAGATTACTCTGAACCTAAGGCTACAGAAGGAGGGGGAGAATAAATGTTTAATGAACACTGTGTGCCGGGTACTTTCCTTCTATTATGGGACAGTTGGGTTAAGAGACTGCAACCAACCAAACATAGCCCTCCCCAAAGGCAAACCCAAATCTTGGTCAAACTTTAGGACTGATTAAGCTTTACCTATACAAGGGATCTGTCAATGTTAAATAAAAACAAGATTCATTCTCCAGCTAACTCCCTAGCTTCAAACCTAAATGGAAACCCAACTAGCCATTCAAGGAATGGCATTTAGGCCACAGTATCAGTTAGGACATTTTTTTAAATAATCAAGAAGTTTGTGACTCTTAAAATTGACATGTCAGTGGGAAGATGGTTTTCAGGGTCTGTTTGATTGAGCAACTAAACAATATCAGTAAGCAAAGAGCCAAGTCTTCTGCATCCCTCCACTCTACATTCCACGGGTCAGTCAAGTCAAATGAAGACAAGACTTCAACCCAAGTCTTTGTCATGGTGGCGAAGTGGGAACAACAATCCTGGGCTTCATGCTGACAAGCCAAGTGGTCAGAAGACTGGTCTTCTCTGATACCTCTCTCAGAAGACTGAGGTATCTTTTTCCCCAGAGTGCTCCAGTTAAACTTCTATTTATTCCTTGAATATTTACTGAGGACCCACCACATGACAGGCAGTTGGGATTCACCAGAAAACAAAAAGAACCTGCTCCCATGAAGCTTCATTTCTAGAGGAAGTTTGCATTTTCACGTCTCTTGAATATCATGCGAGCTGTGTCCCGAGCTCTTTCGGGTAACCCCTCTTCCTCCCTTTTGTCCACCAGCCTTCAGTGTGGTAGCTGTTGTCAGCTGTTCACAGTCTCTGGTTACTTTAGGTTGCCCTTTTTGTTCTTTCAACTTTTGAACATCTCTGTGATGAATCCTGCATATTAAATTCCCTGTGTTTGAAATAACAAGCATGTATCTCTTTCTAGATAAGACCTTGACAGACACAGGATGAAAACCTAAGGGTCTAGTTATATCTGGAAAACACTGTGAAGTGAGAATGCAGGCACATGATCTCGAATCACGGATTATTTCTCACCAACTGAAAGGCTTCCAACCAAAATGCCATGAGTCAGCAATTCTAATAAGAAATTGTGACTTCTGCAAAAGTGGCACATGCCTGAGCAGAACTGGTGAACCAATCTCCAGGCATCTTTCTGCATGACTTGATTTGAGCTAAGTGGAAGGAGATCTGGTTGAAGAGGTTTTCTGAATAAGCACATAGAGGCAGAGAGGTACCAGAAGAGGGAGGGAAAGGGAAGAAATTATAGGAAAATAGCAGGATGATGCTTCCTTTCTCTGTCCAGTCGAGACAGGATGCAGGTCCACACAGGGAACCAGCAGTGCTACTTAAAACCCGGGTGATAATTGACTGGAACATTCTCTTGCTGTACAGAATGCAGCGAGCTCTTGCTCATTCTCTCCTGGGTCTACTCATGTTTGAATCCCTATTGTTCCACCAAAATTATTCTTGTGAAGGTCACAATTAAGCTCTGTCTTCCCAAATCCATTGCTCAACCGGCAGTTCTCATCGTATCTCAGTATCAAGACTGCTAATCTTTTGTGTTCTTTTTCAAAAGGTTTTATTTTGGAGACATCCAGCTGCTCTGAATGAATGCCAAACAGCTAATCCACCTAATAATTCAACTAACAATAATGGTCACAATAATAGTTGTCATTGCTGAGCATTTACCACGTGCCAGACACTCTTTTAAGCACCTTATGTGGATATAATCTTCACTCTGGTCCTGTGAGATTAATAGTATTATCATCTTCATTTTACAGCTGAGGGCTGTCAGGTATTGAAAGGTTAAGTCATTTGCCTAAAGTCCTACAGCCACTGTGCAGAGGAAGTGATAGAACCAGACAGTCTTCATACTCCTATTATTGGACCTTAAACAAACCAAATTCTATACTGGAATTTTTAAACTGTCATCTAGACGTTTTAGAATATGAAAAGGCAAGAGAAATGAGCTCAAAGAGGCCAGATTCTTAGAAAGATCTCCACACTGGTTTACCTTCTCCATATACTGGCTTAGCGCAGGCCATGGCTGGCCATGACATACTAACCCACAGACAGAGTGACCCCATCCCCACTGCAGGAGCCAGGAGAGACCTGCGGTTCAGCAGGCAGAAGGTCTATGGATGCATCAACATTCAAGAAGCCCAAGTGCAGAGTACAAAACAACAGGAAACCTTGGGAGTAGATGAGGTTCTGATCAAAGGCCAATTGAGAAATCTACTTAAGGGTCACAAGGACCCAGATACTAGGTAGAGGTTTAAGGGTAGAGCTCTTAACCTTGAAAGAGGAATTGGCAAGACAAAGCAAGACAATATCACTAAAGAAAAAAGATTTTGTAGCAGATTCTGAAATTTGAAAATCAGGAACAGTGAATAAAATACAAAATTATAGGCGTCAAAAAGTCAGACTTCTCTGTTCCATACCACCATATCTCACACATAATCTGACACAGACCCCAGGTTGACTGAGTTCCAGTTATCCAATCTCAAGCCAAAGACCCTAGCATCACGTTCAAGTTCATATGCAGTGAACCTTGAGTATATACACAGCAAGAGTTTCCTTCTTGCTGAATCTAAGAGAGCAAGGCTAGTATTTCTGGAGTATCTCCAGCTTAAGGATATACAAGTATAAATGAATACTAACTCAAATACTACTAACAGAAATTCTGTACAAGTAATAAAGACTAGGTTGAGGAGGAGTCTGCAGTTTGGGATCTTCACTATCAAAAGTAAAGGAATGTGGAGGACAGAAACTAGAAAAAACAAGCAATTCTCTTTTTCTTACCATAAGCATTCCTCATATTTCTAAATTTCTGAGTAGTTGTTCATTCAAGTCATATGCTGACAGAGGCTAAATGTACCACCAAGCACTCCCAGTCGGATAAAAACTGATGGGATAGTTTGATAATTTTTGAATAACCTTAGCAATGGAATCAATTAAGATCAGAAGCAGATTATTTCCAAAAATATATTTTCCCTTTGTAAATACCCTTTATTTATTGATTTTAACCTGGCTGAAATGTTGCTTGTATATTTTTTGACGCTTGTTGGAATTCTCCATACAAATGATTGACTACTAAAATTAAATGGCATCAATGCTCAAAAACAATTGAACCAATTAAAAAGGGACTCATTTATATGAGTACAAAAGCACCTTTTGTTTTTATTAAAACATTGATTTCCTATTATCCAAAAATGCAAAATTATGCAGAACTATGAATTAATTATAGTGCATCTTTCTAGGAATCTTAAAATATATTTTGTTTCCTTGTGACAAAATTTATAGGTCTTTCTTGAAATTTTATCAGCTGATGAATCATCAAATCCCAGGTTCAATTACTGACACTTTATTTCCAGAAAGACCCTGCATCAGGCCCTCCCGTGGCATAGGGGTTAAGTCTCAGCATTATGACTGCGATGGCCTGAGTTCCATTCCAGCCAGGGAACTGATCCACATTGGGCACAACAGACCTCTCCTGTCTTGCCTGCTGCTCCCCTCAACAGTGTACTTCAGTAGCTCTGCCTGTTCTGCTCTCCGCTCTGTCTCTGATGAATTCCTCACTCCCCCACCTCTGGCCTACACCCCAGTTCTTGTATATGTAAATAAATAAAAATAAAGCTTAAAAAAAACAGAGCCTGATCACCATACAGCTCATGTCAACCAAAAGATGATGTTTATAGTGAACTGTCCTTATTTAGACTCCATTGCAATCTTCTTCATTGCCACATCTCTTACAAAACAACAACAAAAAACTTCTAATATAAAGAAGGATAAAAAGAAGGAATAGATCAAAAAACTTAAGTCTTACACTTAAGTGTATAAAAAGAATACTTTAAAAAAACTATGAGACAATTAAAAATGAGCATATTGGCAGGATATTCGATAGTATTATGGAATCAATGTTAAATTTCTTAGGTATGATAATGATATTACATGTGCAGCTTTTTGTTTGGGAATAATGTAGAAATTACATGTGTATGTGCATAAAATAATTGTATAATATTTTATATATGTATAAAATAATTATCTTTTTTCTATAATAGAATATAGAAATATAATAGAATATAGAATATATATATATTCTATTATAGAAAAAAGATAATATATATCTTATATATATATCTTATATATATATAATATATATCTTATATATATATCTTATATATATATAATATATATCTTATATATATATATCTTATATATATATAATATATATCTTATATATATATATATATATATATAGAGAGAGAGAGAGAGAGAGAGAGAGAGAGAGAGATGTTGAGGAAGGTTAAGTAACTTTTCAAAAAAAAAAAAACCTAATGAGAAATACCTAGTGAGAAACAGAGTCAGGATTGAAACCAGTGATGCTCAGGTTATTCCAGGTCTGCTCCCAACTGCTGAATGTCGCCAGGGGGACACACATGCAAGACCACAAATCCACAGTGGGTTTTCCACTCTACTGGGAAATCCTGCTACACTCCCTTATTTAGTTCACTCTCTCACTTTCAAAAGATAATTCACACATTTTCCTTTCAGCTCACATGTCATAGCAACCTCTTCCCATGGCCTCTCTCAGAATTGTCGACTTTGCTTCATGTTTCCTTAGGAAAATTAAAACTGTCCCATGGGAATTCCATTGTCTTTCCCAAACAATTCTCTCAGCCTGCCCACATCTTTGTCAATGCACTGTGTCCTTTGTCCTTACTGAGGAGACTTCTATAGGACAGACATGTTACAGGGCAGGGAGAGGGGCACCCCAGGGCCCCCAAACCTGCCTGCTCTAAATAGGTTTTGCCATCTGCCACATCGAAACAAAACATACCCTAGTGCATAAGACCTTTAATGGAAGGAACTTTAATACAATTAGTGTGCAATAGCAAAAAGACAAAGAATATAGTTTCCAAATCAAGCACCCAAAGTTACCCATCCCCTGATGGGTAATGTCCAGCCAAACCAGACTGGCCCAAAGCAAGGCCCGACATCCTGCCACAAATCTAAAGCACCTTCTGGTGGGGCCCCTTAGAAAAGGGTCCGAAACAGCCAGTTAAGTCTGGGAGGAAAAGAGCAAAACCAAAGTCAAGATAAAAGTTGCCATTGTTAACCTCCCCGCGGGCCTCTCACCCACATCTGTCTCAACCAGTCCAGGACCAAGAAGCAAGTGCAGCTTCTTCACATGTCTCTGCTCCCTGTGCCTCCGCCAGGTCTCCTTCGGGTCTCCATTCTGCTTCCTTCCTTCTCCCAGTCTCCTCTCCAGCTTCTTCTCCTTCCTAATCAGCTCCACCCTCCCTTGGGTGGGGCAGGGAACCTAGAACCCCCCCTCTTTTACTGGGGACTACCCTCTTACAGATACACTGTGTACAAACTCTCCTCAGCCCTTGCTGCTGGAGGAGATTGTCTGTCACAACCAGTTCTCGCCAGCGTCTCACAGACGCCACTCAAGCAGCTCACTGGGACAGAAATATGTTCTGGTCTCTACTGTCTATAATAAACAGTAAACCAAATAACTCCCCTGCCTGCACAGCAGTCCTCACCTGTCTCACCCGCTGCTCCCCTCAGCAGTGTATTTCTGATCTGCCTGTTCTGCTCCCCGCTCTGTCTCTGGTGAATCCTCTCACCCTCCCCCCACATCTCGGGCCTACACCCCAGCTTGTATGCATAAATAAATAAATCTTTTTAAAAATAATTATAATAAAATTAAAATAACGCTCCTGCCCTTCACCATGCAATCCCCTCCAGCTGCTGCTCTATTTTTCTGCTCTCCTTCATAGCATAACACCCTGAAAATGTTGCCTCAAACGGCATCCTCCTCTCCCTCCTTCCTTTTTTATTTTTTTTTTGTCAGCACTGTTTTCTCTAGAGTACTCTTTAACAGAAAAAAAAAAAAAGATTTATTTTTATTTATTTCTGCATACAAAAACTGGGGTGCAGGCCAAAGGTGCAAGGGGTGAGAGGATTCACCAAAGACAGAGTAGGGAGCAGGACAGGCAGATCAACTGAAATACACTGCTGAGGGGAGCAGCAGGCCAGACAGGGAGGTCTGCTGTGCCATGTGGGAAGCTCCCTGGCCGGGGATAGAACTTGTGCTGTAGTAGCACTGGATAGCTTCATAGTGCTGAGACTTAACCCCTTGCACCACCAAGGAGGCCCTCTAGAGTTCTTTTTTTATAATTCTTTTTTTTAATTGAAGTAACATTGATTTATAACACTCCATATGATTTAGAGGTCTAGGATCACACCCCTTCAGAGTATGTTAGCACACCACTTCTCCTTACCCTCCTTTTGTCACCTCTACCCACCACAATGAGGCTTTCATTCCCTCCAGAGAAGTTGCTATTGTCAGAGACTTGAATAACCTCCATCTTCTCAATGTTAGCACATGAGTCTCTAAATCTGCATGCTCTGACTCTCGAACTCTCAGCACAGGTGGTGGTGTCCTCCTTCTGCGATACCAAGCCCTCCTGGCTGGGACAGGGACGAGGTGGGTGTGTTCAAGCAGCAGAAAGCAAGCCAGTGTGACTGGAGTGTATAGACAGGAGAGTGGCACAGCATGTGGTGGAGGCACTAAGAGAACACAGCCTCACGCAGGGCCTTTTAGTGAGGGAAAGAACTTAGGAGGATTTCAGGGTATATTAAGCAGGTGGCCAACATGCTCTTATGTTTTGACAGCTCACTCTAGTTGTCTGTGGAAAATGGACTGTGCAGGCATGAAAGCAGAAGCAGGGTCAGCAATTAGAAGACTCCTAGCAAATTCAAAAGTAGTGTTTGTTGATTTGAATTAAAATGAGAAGAAGAAAGGAAGGTGCCAAAAAGCAGAAATGTCCGGAGGACAGAAATAGAGTCAAAGAATGAAACTCCAGGGGGCAGATGAAGAGCTCCCAGAACTAGTGAGGGGACAATTTGACCCATGGGATTTGGCCCAGTTCCCAGCAAACCTAAGAAACTGCCAAATAAGTCTCCCTGTTGATATGTGACCATGGAGTGCATTTTCTCCTCCAAAAGATGAACACACACCTTCTTCAGCACCTGGAGTTCCTTTTAGGCTGTGTTCTGCAGCAGGGAGATGGGACTCATTACCTTCCACTGTGACTGTCATGTCACGTCTCTCCTCAGGACCTGACCGAACACTCTAGAAGCAGGATGCATTATGACTGGACCCCAGCTCTCCTGTGGTGTTCTTCATTAGAGGAACCAGCAAAGGCATGAGCCAGGGGTAACCCTCTTTGTACTCTCCCAACTCTCTCCACAACTTCATTAGTCTCTTGATCTTTTTGTGGTTGTCATTAGGGGCTCAGAGTTTTATGTCTGGGTCAATTTCCAAATGACAGCTTTTAGTGTTAAAGTGATCAAGGAGAGCAGCTTTCCCCTCCCCGCAGTGACAGCAGTAGACAATCACAGGAAATTGATCATGTTGGATAAACTCACCTGATCCTAAAAATGATATTGGCTCCATGCTCCAGGGCAAGGCAAAAACAACTGAAAAATAATTGCCAGTACACACTAGAGGGAAATTCTTTTCCTTCCCCAAATTTGGCAATCAATCTAACCCAGTGCATGTGACTAAAAACCACTACTCTAAAGAACATAATTCCATTTACACACCAAAATACTGTGGCAATTTGGTTTGAATTGGGGGTCATTCAGTCTGGGTTTTTATTTTTCCTTATGAAAGACAATATTTATAAGAGCATCAAGGACTTACAAAGTGAAAAAGACACCCACAGTTAGAACAAATAAGCATGACCTACTGTATTTCCTAACAAGCCATTAGATTAATTAGTCTTTAGACATTTTTTGATTACCCCCTCAATATTGAAAACATTTTTTTAATAACAAAACTATGTGGCACACTGCAATGTTCTTTTCCACTAGGTATCTGAGTTAAATGTGTTAGCTATCTTCAGAAAACACACCGCATTTTGTATTATTTTAGTCTTTCACAAGTCTTTAGAATGGGTTTGTTGACTCTTTAGAAGGAAGGAATCCAACCTAACTAATGTAATTCAGGGAAAGGCTTTCTGTAACCAGGAAAAATAGTTTGCATTCCTTTACATTTAACTGTAATCTTTTAATCTTCATACCCTTTGAATTTTTAGGGAAGTACTGGGGAAGGCACTTTGGGTGAAGCTGCTCTCTGAATTAGTAGGAGAGCCTGCAGGGATAGGTTGTGGCTCTCTAGCATGCACTGTCCTTTGAAGATCTTGAACTAATTAGGGCATGTCTGCTCACCACTGCCAGTACTGACCTTCCATAGCAAAATGACCTGGTGCTCATTTGTATGTTATTTTGAATATGTTCTATTTGTAGTTTTCCCTCTGAAGTCTCTGCTCTCTCCCCCAAACCCTCCACAGGCCAAAGGTCCTCAGTCACCAAGCTTTCCCCTACAGAGCCACCTGCCATGTCAGTTTGCCTTTACACATCCTGCCCACTTAATTCCAACTAGATAAATGGTCCTCATTCATGTGCAAGAAACCAGGTCATTTAGAAAAGGAAGACCTAGTTCCCACTCACAGCAAATGAGTCAAATTCCAGAACTGTCTATCCTAGACTCTACAAGAAACGCTAAAAATGTTCAGTGAGAAGATTAACTGATAAAGGACAAGGGGGACATTGAGGAACAAAAAGCAAGCCAACTCATCCAAACAGCATCTAGCCATAAGCAATTGTGTCAGTGGTAGTTCTCACCCACAAAATGTAGTTGATTTTTCTATATACCTATGTACTTATTTACAAGATGGGTATCTCTGTTTTTCCTACAGCTTACCCTGGATGTACAACTTAGAAAATAATCGGAAATTATAAGTCGTGCATGCTTTGTGTTGGAGGTCTTCACAGTCAAATATTTTTGGCAAATCTAAAGTTAAATCTACTTGGGTCTTGGGTGATATAAGATCTCAGGATGAATGAATCTATGTCAACTAGTTAGACAGTGTGGGTTTAGGGAGTGACCAAGCTCCAATTGCTTTATCATTGATTTCTTTGGGCAGCCTTCCTAGTCCCTTTGCAGTTCAACATCACTAACTTTCAATGGTCTGATAATAACACACCCGGGTCATTATGAGAATTTTCTGAATAATATATGTAAAGCAGCTATCATAGTTCCTTGATCATTTTCAGTGTTCCATAGTTCCTTTCCTAAATTAGATGTCTAAAGATTTATAACAGTCCAGGTTTATAAAGTTCTTAGAATTCCATGCTTACATACGATCTATAATAACTTTAACATAATTATGAAGTGTATTACCTTTATTCCAGATCCCACTTTAAATCTTGCTTATTTGAAGACTAAAATCAGTGTCCAGCCATTCCTGTACAATAGTCACCTGTAGCAATTGAGTATTTAAAAAGTTGCTAGCATAATTAAAATATGCTGAAATTATAAAATGCAAAGTAGATATGAAAAACTTGGTGCCAAATAAAGAATGTAAAATATCTCATTAATAATTTTATATTATATTTTAAGTGATAGTATTTCATGTTACGTTAAATAGATTCAATGATTAAAATTAACTTCAACTGTTTCTTTTTTCCTTCTTAATGTGGCCAAGGGAAGTTTTTCTCTCTTTTTTTAACTACCCCTGTGGCTCACATTATATTTCTATTGTACAGAGCTGACCTAGAGGTCAGCTGACCCAGATATAACCCAAAGGAATCACACAAAATGAAATGTTTGCCAAGTTCTCCAAGTCCTTAAGAGCCTGACTCCAAGAATTCAGGGTCTATATGCTTATTTCACTCAGTTCTCCTTTCACACAGACACATCACAAAAAGTGCTTCACATTAGGCACAGCTGGTTTTTGCCCTGCTTACTTGCTTTTTCTGACCACAGCAAGTAAACCACCCCTACTGAAAAGGCATAAAGCAACTTTGTCTCTCAGTCTGGGTGAGTCACACTGCAAGGACTCCATAATCACAGATGCCTAATGGCTACTGTCTCAGACATCTCCGCTGCAGACTATAGTAAGTCCCTTACCACTTCTTTTTTTTTTTAATTTAAGATTTATTTTATTTATGCATACAAGAACTGGGGACTAGGCCAGAGGTGTGGGGGATGACAGGATTCACCAGAGACAGAGTGGGGAGCAGGCAGGCGGACTGACTGAAATACACTGCTGAGGGGAGCAGCAGGTGAGACAGAAGTCAGCTGTGTCATGTGGGTCAGCTCCTTGGCCAGAGATCAAACTCGTGCCACAGTGGCTGGCGATAGCTTGATAGCACTGAGCCTTTAACCCCATGCACCATGAGGGAGGTCCACCCTTACCATTTCTTGATAGAAAACAAAAGGTACCACCTGGTGAATTTGAGGTGAATTATCAAAACAACAAAAATAAAATTTCCCTAAAAGAGTCAAGTTGAAGCCATTCCTCTAATTCTAGTCAGACACTACATTTTTATAGTTTAGAATAATAATCTTTATTTAAATAATGACTTCTGTTTAATAATTTAGGATTGGCCGCCCAATAAGTGGTGTTCCTACAGTAGGGTTACAAACCAGAAAGATATACAGTCTGAGAGAAAGTAACTTAATTTCCCATTTGTCACTACTTAGCAGATGTTGCATTTTTACCCTTGAAGAATTCAGAGGCACACACCTTGACTAATTGCAAACTGGGTATGGGACATCATTACATGGAAAAGATTAGCCACATGAGGACTCTTGAATAAAAGGGTCTTTCATAGGATTTAGCTGTTATTCTTGTCCATCACTAGATGACAAAAGTCGTGTTTTGGTTTTTTTTTTAATTACAAAACACCAATCATTGCTTTTCTTGGGTTTCTAAAACTCTATTTGTAGAGTAGTTCTGTGTCTACACAACCACAGCAGTTTATTTTGTACTGGAGATTGTAGATGTAATTTGGAGTTAACACCTTCAAAATGCTGGGAAAATAAAGGTTAACCCTTTCTATATGAAATTCCGGTAACTAATTCTTACAGAGTCATTAATTTCTTATTGCTTTGGAATAAATGAACATTGAGATTTTTCCCCAAAAAAAGTGATGAGGTAGAGACAGTGGCCATGAAGAATTAGGAAGTTATTGTAAATGCTGCCATGCCGTGCTTTGAGGAATAACTTTATTTCTAACCATTTCTTGCTTTCACCAAATATCTTAAATTGATTTATCCACTTCATGAAACGTGTTCATTTTAGAAAGGCAAATATGTGATTTTTTTAAAGAGCAGAATGTCACTTAATTGAGTCATTGGACCACACAGGAAGCACAATGGGGGCTAGAACAGTGTGATTAGGGGGCTGTCCTCTTCATTTCTCTCAACTCTATCCAAGTAACCATGGACTAATAACTTAACCCCTCTGGGCCTCTGTTTCCCATTAGTAAATTGAAAGTCATGACTCCGACGCTTCTCTACCACACAGACATTTGGATGGCTAGCATGAATAAGAATCTGACTTTTTCCTCTGCCTTTGCCACACAGGAAATAGAGACTTGACGATTCATCTCATTCCCTAATCCCCCTACTTCTCCTATCACCCCATCATCTAAAGAAAAGAAGCAGCAAGATTTGTACAGCAAGATTCATTGAGAAGAGGTAGTAAAATGAATAAATCAACCATTAATGAATCACTTAACCAAATTCTTACTAAGATAAATAAAACATCTATCATGTCTACATAATAGGTGGTGGGCTCTAGAGGCCAACAACAAAGATAGTGTTTTTCCAGTTTCTGAAGCCCCAAAGGACCCCCATTTCTTCTCTAGCCACATCTGGACTCTCCATATTGATACAGACATGATTCAGTGGACCAGCTCCCAGCTGGACCACCCATATAAGGCCATCAGCAATCCAGCTTTCCAGGGTGATTTTCACCAATCTACAGGGCATATAAAAATTAATCACAGACAGAGGATTGACTGGCAACATTACTATCTAAGGGGAATATCCAGGCAGGGAAAAAGGTAAAAGCTTAAATCATTAAAGGAAAAATATAGAGGGAAGTACATACATTTAAGCATCAGACAGATAATATTTTAAAAAAAAATACTTAATGGTTTCCAAACAATTCAGAACTCCTAACTAATTTGATCTAATTTCATAAGTCACTAAAGGCCCATTGCCTTTTCTGTCTCCAATGTTATACTAGCCTCTGGAGAAAATGCAAGGGCCTCTCACACATGGTCACCACAGATTATTTATAGTCTTGCCATGGAGAAGACATTTATTCATGAATCTAGCAGAAAAATTTATGGGCCACTTTTTTTCAAATGAGGTAAAATGTTTTCAGCTCCTGCTTCACTATAGTTCAAAGGATAGAAGGAGAGAGAATGATGACTATGACTAATTTCCCAAGGGGGTAAAGGGAGTGGAGGAAGTATAGTGGGGTTCTGCATAAACCAGTCCCTAAAAATTCTTTGTGGAGTAGTACAGAAGCAAGATGTTGGGTGTATCCAAATAGTGAATATGAAGAAGTGATTTAAAAATAAAAATTATGGGCGCCTCCCTGGTGGCGCAGCGGTTGAGTGCTGCGCTGTGGAGCTGTCGTCAGCGAGCGATGTGAGTTCGACACCCGGTCGGGGAGAATCCCACATGGTGCAGCAGACCTCTCCTGTCTTGCCCACTGCTCCCCTCAGCAGTGTATTTCTGATCTGCCTGTTCTGCTCCCCACTCTGTCTCCGGTGCCCCACGCCTCTTTGGTGGAAGTTTTGAGAACTTGATTTTCTGAGTTTTTCTAATATCAATTGTCACTGAAGTGTTTGAACAGACAGATGCTCATGGAAACACAAGGAAAATACGCTAAGCTTCATTCTTCTAAGAAACAAATGCGAAGAATTCAGACCAAAGAAAAGGACCACGTGATTGTACACTGGGCCAGCCCTGTAGCACACAGTATGAAAATATTTTAATGTTTCTCAAAATACAAAAAAACATTTACCATATGATCCAGCAATTCCACTCCTAGGTATCCACCTGAAGAATGAAAAGACACTACTTTGAAGGGATATGTGCATTCCTGCGAGATCTTGCCATTTGCAACAACATGGATAATACTGAGCAAAGCAAGTCAGAAGGAGAAAGACAAATACCAGATGATTTCACTCATATGGGGACTATGAACAAAGCAAAGGAATAGAAAAAAACAAACAAAGTCTCAACGTCTAATTGTAAAATTGAGACTACCAGAGGGGGAAGGGTAAGTTTGGGAGCAAGGGGCAGAGTGCCCAGTGGCCTGTGGTAAAGGATTATGTGTGCTTTCAAAGTGGGTATGGTGTATAGTATGCATCTGAAGGGGTGTGCGCCTAGTTAATAAATCAGGTGCAGTATGGTAAGTCAACGTTACCTCACTAAAAAATAATACAATTTTTAAAAATTATTTCTACTGATATTGGAAGCTTAATCATTGAGGAATCAAAATTCCCATTAAAATGTTCTAGTTACCAGGCAGGGAAATAAAAAGAATAAGACCACCTATGTGAGGCCATCATAAGCATCGGACTGTGTTAAGGAATGTTTGTGGAGACAAGTGACACACGTCCATGAAGAAGATAAAGATAAAGTGTGTGATAAAGATAGCCAACTCACCTTCTTTATGTTCAATCTATTTGTCAATAGAAATTGTATGTGTAAATTTCATATACATGTGAAAATGAAACCAAAAGCTTATTTTTGAAAGATAAGCAAAGTTGATAAACCAGCAGTCTGATAAAGATTAAAAGAGTCAAACAATGTATCATCCACATCAAAAATGAAAGACAGGAGGCCACTACAGATTCTACTGTTAAAAATATAAAAGGGCATATTTTGAATTTGATGGTAATAAACTTGGCAACTTAGATGGAAAGGAAAAGTTATTTGAGAGACACAAACATAATCCACCTGTAGCACAAGAGATCTCTCCTGTCTCTCCCACTGGTCCCCCTCAACAATGTGTTTCGGTAAAGCCAGATGTTCTGCTCCCCACTCTGTCTCTGGTGAATCCTGTCACTTCTGGCCCTGCACCTCTGGCCTGTACCCTAGTTCTTCTGTGCATAAATAAATAAATAATCTTTTTTTTTTAAGAATCCATTAATGAATTCTTCCAAACATATAAGAAATAAATAATACACAGACTACACTAATATTTTTTCATAAAAATAAAGAGGAGGGAATATTTCCCATTTCATCTTAGAAGATAAGCATTACCTTAGTACCAAAACCAGACAAGAAATTACCAAAAAAAGACGGACTAATTTCCCTCATAATTATAAACATTACACTCTTTAACGACATTTTAGAAAAGCAAATCCAATATTACATTAAAAGGATGACACTTAAGCAAATAAATACAATCCAACATAAAAAAGGTAATGTCTAATGAAAGGTTTATAATTAAAGCCACTGTGTTCTCTAGACTGAATTAAAAGCCAGACATTTTCTTTCACAATTAAGAACTGAACTCTTTTCACTAATAAATTTTTCTTGAAGTCTCCTATTCCTCCCAGGAAAATTTTAAAGGGTATTTACTCAGACAAATTAATTTAGTGTTAGATTTTAGAATGAATGATAGGTAGGTAGGTAGGTAGGTAGAGGGTTGTTTTTTCTTATTTTCTAATGTTTTAAAGGAATATTAGACTTTTCTGTGTCTTCATTTAAAAGCAACGAAACTAAAGCCTAGTACATAAGAAAAGCTTCCCCTGAGTTGACCGTCCAAAATTCTGCCTTAAAACTCAAATGGAAATACATCTGACAGCTTTTCTCCACCCTATTACATAAGTTCAAATTCTCAAAGCTCACTTGGCATCTCCCAGCAAAGAAAAGTGGGCTCTCTGCTCCAAGCTGTACAAAATTGTTCCACACTCACCTGATTGGCGTCTACTCAGTTGGGCCTGCAGTTGCTGGTCAGAGGTTTTCTCAGGACAAGAGAAAGTGCCAGAGGAGAAAGAACTGGCAGGCAGCCCATGTGGAACCGCCGGCAGGAGCCAACACCCGAACGGTGCTCACAAAGACAAGATTGGGTTGTGTGGACAGACCTGAGTTACACTTGCCCTGTGTTAAAGTTTGGGTTCCAAAGTGGCAGTGACCATTTAAAATGTCAACAAGTAAAACCTGCCGTGCACAAAAGCATGCAAATATCAGGTCTAACTGCCAACTATATTTAGTTAACAAAGGCAAGGTTGAACTTGGCCAAAATTATTAAACACAAAAACCAACCCGCAGTCATTTCAACGTTCCAGCAATTGCTGGACAACGCCCACAACCAGGAGACAGAACGAGGTCAGTGATTCACACCACTGCCCACCGGACGGTTTAGTCCATCGAGCTGAAGTGAGACCAGTTGTGACAGGAACATTTGCTCAGAGGGCTTCCAATGCAATAGAGAGCCTGTGAATATCGATTAATAGAGAGTGGCGTTCCTTATATAGTGTGGGTTTTTAAATCCAGCCAGCCGGAGATATAGATGTCAGCTCTGGTCAGGCAGCTTTATCGCCCACGGACACCACACTGCAGCACCTGTCCGCTCAGCAGGCTGTATGCCTTGAAGAGGAGGCAAAAGCATGATTCTTCCCCAGCCTCTGCTCCCCAGGCAGCTGCATGGAAAGGGGGCACCTCCCTGCAGTCTGGGCCAGCACATGGCAAGCAGTCAGGGGAGACCACTTATAATTATTTGATGCAGATGGTCACTTCATTAGCATAGACACCAAGCAACCCGTGGAATACCTACCAACCCCCCTTCTGAGCGAGCCTCAGGCTATCAGGCAAATAGTTTAAGCAAAAAAGAGCCTTCACTCCCCACTCTCGAAACCCATTTTTTTAGACAGATGGAAGCATTTTAAGAAACCCTAAAAAGATGATAAGTTCTTGGATTTGTGCAACTGAAAGCCAGATGCAGAGGCAGAAACTCAGCGCTTCTTAAGTGAGTCATCAGGATGTGTGGAAATGGTCATTCAATCTGGTAGTTTTCTCAGCCCCTGGTCCATAGGTTTAGACCAGGCAAGTTGGTAGCAAGTTCTGAATTGTAGAAATGGGATCTCACAACACTGAGCTAATGCCCAATGTGCTCGGCTCAACAACTCACCTCTCCCAACACAAAGAAAGGAAAGCATGTGGCCAGAGACAGCTGGAAACTCAGGTCTCTGAATAGTAAAGTAAAAAGGAAACTTAGACACACAAATCCTGTGGCTTTTCAACCATATTTAAACAGGCACATCTCATTTTGCAAAGAACACCTTTGAGTGAGTTCCATTGTACAGAAAAAAAGCAAGACTATTTTAAAGGAGGGCTTGGGATTCATAGCTCCTTCCATGTGCCCTGGCCCAGGATGCCATAGGAACACTCAAAGCAAACCCGGATCTCTGCAGATCGAAGCTGGGAACACACCAATTGGAGAAGTTCTGATTGCAGAGGAGGACCCGAGCCCCACGGAAATGAAGTGACTTGCCCAAGATCAAACAACTGAACTCTTCCAGAGTGCCAGGAAAAACCTCAAGGCCTGTATGGAATCTCCCCGCCCCTCTCCCCTGACTGGCAGATGTCCCATACTGACCCTGAAGTGTTATTAACAAAAGTGCAGTGACCTCCTTGAACAAACAACAATTCAGTTCACCTTCAGCCCTGGCTTCTCTCACACATACAACGGGATCCCCACTGAGTGGTTATAACACAGACGTCATTCAGCACAGCCTGCAAAACTCCTGGAAAAGACACTGCCATCTTACCAACAGCCCTGCCTTCCAGCTTCCAGCGACCAGAAACACACACCCCTCCCCAGCTCATGCTACATAATTTTTGGTGAATTTGTAAGTGCGTCCCACCTCTCCAGGGAAAAAGAAGGTGGGGAGGGGGAAGGGCATCTAAGCCTGATCAATAAGGACAGCCGATCTATAAATGTAAGGCCCTGCACTCCTTCCCGCCCTCCCCTCAACAGCATGCCCGAGTTATCTAAATTATTACACTTCTCCTGACCTTCTGTAGACTCAACAGAGAAAAGTATTCCTAGTCATAAATGGATATTTCCCCAGATTCATATCACTGTAACTTCTGTGCATTTTAAAGACTTTTGACAACTTACACTGTTGTTAAAAAGTCCAGTTCTCTGTAAAGGACCTCTCAATCTTGGAGTATAAAGTCAGTTTATATGCCTAAGTGATCCTGGAGACAGTCTAGGAGCCACATCGATTCAGGGGTTCACATAAGTCTCCTCGCAGTGCAAGCCCAACACATCCTATCCAGTCACCATCTGTGTCTTAGAAAACAGTAAGTTTCTTTTCTTGGGACTTGAGAATAGAATTACTCAATTCTTATTCAACTAAATCACCTTATTTCCTTGTGTGCCAGGCTGCTCCTGGCTTGTCTGGGGCTGCTATCCTCACCTGCAACACCTCTCCAGGGGGCACCACCTGTAACGATCTTTGACTTCAGGCACTGGTGACAGTCTCATTCATAACTCACAGTAATTCTGGGCCCAATTTATAAATGGGGAAACTAAGGACCTAGCAATAACAACAGCATATGAGGAAAAAGAATATGTAGTATGAGAGAGTCATAAAGAATAATATCTTTTGCGGTATGTATATACAATGGAATACTACTCAGCAAACAAAAGAGATAAACTCATGCCATTTGCAGCAACATGGATGGGACTGGAAGGAATTAAGCTCAGTGAAAAAAGTCAGAAGGAAAAAGGAAAATATCAGATGGTTTCACTTATAGGAGGAATATAGAGAAACTGAACAAAGGGTCAGAAATAAAAAGGACAAAACTAGCAGGCAAATTATGGATGGGAGGCCTATAGCAGTGGATCGGGAGGGAGGAGTCATAACAGGGGAGGGAACCCTGTGGGTGCAAGGGGTTAAGTCTCAGCACTATGAAGCTATCCAGAGCCACTGCTGCATGAGTTCGATCCCTGGCCAGGGAGGTTCCCACACGGCACAGCAGACCTCTCCTGTCTCACCCACTGCTCCCCTCAGCAGTGTATTTCAGTCAGTCTGCCTGTTCTGCTCCCCACTCTGTCTCTGGTGAATCCTCTCACTCCCCCACAGCTCTGGTCTATACCCCAGTTTGTATGCATAGACAAATAAATCTTTTTTAAAAATGATCACATCCTCATGAATGTAACAAAAACACTGTACTATGTATTTTAACATATATAGTGATTTCTGTGATCTGAAAGTGATACCTCAACTGAAAAAGAGAGAGAGGAATGCGCTCCAAGATTCAATGACAACTGATTCTCCCCCACTCTACTGTCAGGGCCCAGTAAGGGCTCCCCAGGGGCCCTTTGCCTGTTTCTGCTGCTTCAGCTGCTCGCAGCAGGAACAGGGGTCACTCTGAGGAGCACCCACCATTCCTACTGCAGAGAAGCTGGGGGAGAGGACCTGGCAGAATGTGGAAGCAGGTGACATTTATCTCCAGCTCCCAGCTGTCTTTTCTCTGAACCCTGGTCTTGGCCGCATCACACTTGCTTTTTGACGTTAGACAAGTCTTCATACTCTTTCAAATAGGCAAATTCTTCTGATGTGTTGCCTTAAATAAATGGATGGGGAAAAGAGGGGTCCTCCCCCATTTTTTTCTCTTCTCATATGGCAGCTGCCTGCCTAGCCTTTGGTGAGCTAAAAAATCAAGCAAACAGCCTCAGGATATGAATGTTAGGCCCATTAGCATTCAACCTCCCAGTTCTAAGGTGGTCAGCAGCAGGCCCAGAAATCTCCTTCCAAGGAAATAAACCTGCACCAGGAGCATCCCAGGAGGCTGAGAAACTCTGCTCAGGAAGAGCCGGCCGGGCGCTCCGATTCATTAGGCCGTAGATCTTCGGGGCTGGAAGGGTCTTCCAGATCATTTAGTTTAGGCCCCTCGCTTTATAAATGAGAAAACTGAGCCCCAGGCACTTAAATTCCTTATCCCCAAGTCACAAGCTAATAGAGGCACAACCCCATTCTCTCCTGCCTGCTGCCCAGGGCTCTTTTTAACCCAGCACACTGCTTCTCTTAGAGGCATCCTTGTTTGTAGAAATCCTGTTCTCAAAGTGGTCAAAACACATCTGTCCTAACCCCTGCGTCAGGTCTGATGCTCTCTGAAGGTAGCCTGGACATGAAACTTTGCTCATACAGGGCTTGTGTGTTTGTCCAAACAGTACAGGACCTCAGTACATGAAAACCAACAGAAGTCAAGGAGTGTCATTTAGAGGAAATGCTGCCCCTAAAATAATTGTCGGAGCCTTAACCTCTGAAGCTATTTCTCACCATCATGACATCTGTTTCTTTGATTAAGTCCGTATTTGTTTACTCGTTTTTCATGAGTGTGACTATTAGAACTCCTGATTGTGACTAAGCAAAAGTGCAACTCAAACTAACTTACGTAAAAAAACTTTTTAGCACACAGAAGTGTATCTTTGGTAAAGCTTAATTCGTCTTTCAAAAATGTTAACAAAGATTCAGGGTCCATGGAGAGGGGTTCTGCTCCCCTCCATACTGGCTCCATGTTCCCCATTGGAGAACACTCTTATCTTCAAGACCACTGGAGAATAATAAGTACCCACTTCTCTGAGAACTCCAACACAAATCCAAGAACTGTGTCTCAATGCCTTAGATTGTTTCGGCAGAGATTTTTTTCCCCTTCTTCCCTAGAAATATTGCATTTTCATTCTCTCTGTGATATTGTAGATGAATTAATAAAGCACCACTAAACATGAAAGAGAATTCTGCTATTATTTGTCCTATATTAATTCCTAAAGAAATCTCAACATCACATCCTACCTTCTGAAGGGTGACTTCTCTGTCAGCGCGGACACCAAAAGTCATTAAAAGGGAAAAAAAAGAAAAAGCTTACGAAAATCTTCTACAAGGTCCACACAATATTTTCCTCAGACTAAGATTAGTCTCTGGAGGTTTGCATTGCTAATTATAATACACAGTTTGAGACCTTGAAATTGTTCTAGTATGAAAGCAAACTAAAACCTCCTGCTATCTCAGATGATTCATCAAAGCCAGAAAGTGTGCCGTGTCACTCCCCACAAGAGAAAATTGCTGGAAAAACATGTATTTTTTTAATGGAATCATTTGGCTCAACAAATAGGTTTGAGTCAGTCAGGGTCAGCCTCAGGCAAAGTGTGAAATAGGGGAAGTTGTGTCTTCACAATCAGCAGTACCATTCACCCCAGCCTCCTTTTTAAACAAAACTTTTTCACTATCAGTACCCTTGGTTATTTCCACACCCACTACAGCCCTTGTGTTGCCCCTTAGATGCCCAGAATCCCCTGTTTGGAGCCTGGGTTTCCCCTCTCCGGCAAACACTTCATCATCCGTATCAATAAACATTCATAGAACACCTGCTATTGCAAAGCATGTATGGAGTAAGTTGGAGATCTGTTGATTTTTGGCCACTTTGTATCACTTTCTTCAGGGACCTGCCTCTTCTCCATTCCCTGCAATTCTTGTGGTACTGTCAATAAAGAGAAACAAATAGGTGAACCTGTAAATCAAGTTGGCCAGTGAAAATAGATGACTGTGTGACCCAAGTGAGATCAAGCAGAGTTCATTTTTGAAATTGCTATGAGGGTTAAGACAGTGAGATTATCTTTCATCGACCACATGATCACATGATACAGGAACCACATAAACCACAATGTCCATCTTTGGGCCTGGGAATAAAACTAACCTAGAAGAGAGGAGAATTGGAAATGAGGGAAATAACCTGATGGTATCACTTGGGTACTGTATTGAGCTGCACCCAAATTTTATCTCTAAATGTTTCATTCACCTAAGTTATTAAATGGTCTTTAGTTAGGTTAGCCCATATCATTTTTCTTCCTTTCAGTCTAAGAATCTTAACTGATATAATAAAATATCAAGACGTATATGGTATCAGCACCCAAAGAAGACCATGACCATAAGGCCCAAGTAAGAAATTCAAAGCTCGGGCCTCCCCGGTGGCGCAGCGGTTGAGCGCTGCGCTGTGGAGCTGTCGGCAGCGGCGACGCGAGTTCAACGCTCGGCCGGGGAGAATCCCACATGGTGCGGCAGACCTCTCCTGCCTCGCCCGCTGCTCCCCTCAGCAGTGTACTTCTGATCTGCCTGTTCTGCTCCCCACTCTGTCTCTGGTGAACTCTCTCGCCGCCCCACGCCTCTGGCCTGTACCCCCAGCTTGTATGTATAAATAAAATTAAAAAAAAAAAATCTTTAAAAAAAAAAATCCAAAACTCAGTAACACAAGTTTCCTGACAGAGCTTTTTTGCACCCCAGAATTCTGTAACCAGCTGTTTGATCCTTGCAAGGTCCCTATTCTGTAAGTTCTTTCTTGATTATTAAGTCTCCATGCTGATTACATCACACCCACACACACCAGCTCTGTTCATTGCTTTCCTTTGAAAACTTCGTTGTGGGTCATTTTGAAAGACTTTTGGCTTTTCTCAGCAGAGCACAGACTTTCAGCTTTCATTCTTCCTCTTCAGAATGAACAAAAGCTAAGCCAGGTTTCCTCCAAACAGGTCTCTGATGCATTCACTCACACTATAGTCATTAACCCCCTGAATCACTACCAACCCCACTCCATTCTATTTATCTCCTGGGATATCTGGTCCTAGTCTGTGCAGCACAACTCCTGAGACATGAAAGAACTCTTATGTAAGATTTTTCTACATGATTATTATAATCAAAATCACCATCAATGTCACAACAGCTACCATTTATTTGCTGAGTGCTTATTTTTTTTAAAGATTTATTTATTTATCTATGGAAGAGTTGGGGTGTAGGCCGGGGGGCGGGGGCGGTGAGTGGATACACCAAAGACAGAGGTGGGAGCGGAACAGGTGGATCTAATGAAATACAGCACTGAGGAGAGCTACAGGCAAGACAGGAGAGGTCTGCTGCGCCATGTGGGAAGCTCCCTGGCGGGGATTGAATTCGTGCTGCAGTGACTGCAGATAGCTTCATAGTACTGAGACTTAACCCCTTGTGCCACCAGAGAGGCCTTTGAGCACTTATTATGTACAGCCATGCTAAACAAGTGACATGATTCATCCCAGTTTGTTCCAAGTAACACAGCTATAAGCTTTCCAACTTACTGAAAAGAATGCCAGACTGAAAGTCCACATCTACTAAAACAGACTAATTCTTCAATCCACGACCCACTCTCCAACTTCCCTTCTTTCCATGCCCTCTGTTGTATATTGCATTGTCATTACAGGTTAAGTTTCAAGGAACAAAATTCATTATATGGTCTCTCAGCTATAGATTCTCCCACATATCTCATTGTTAATGAGAATCAGTACCACATTGGGCCGGTATAAAGACTTCAAGCATGAACTTAAGCTAATGACAAAGGACCAACAAAGGAAATAAACTGCCAATAGCAGACTTCTACCTGCTAGCTTAAAGCCTGAGCGTAATTTCTGACAAGCCCCTCAGAACTAATAGGTAATATTTACTGAAAGCTTACTATGCACAAGGCATTCACTCTCCATATCATCTCATGTACATCATCTCATTTAATTCTCACATTAAGCTGGGTGCTATTATTTTTGCCTTTTAATACTGAGGAACCCAAGGCACAGACATATTAAGTAGTCTGCCCAAAGTTATGTTGCTAGTCTGCTTCAGAGTGCTTGCTATTAAATGAGGTAGTAGCACTGAATGGCAACATAAATCAGAACATCACCCTCTTGATGTGTTCATCCACATAAATACTTGGTTGAGGTTGGCCTAAAGGTGAAGCAACTATCAGTGGTGTCCATTTCTACCATTGTTCTATTGCTGTATAACAAATTGTTACATCACTGGGTGTTTAAGACAACCTACATTTATTATCTCATAGTTTCCACAAGTCAGGGGTCTGAGCACAGCTTTGATGGAGCCTCTACTGCAATTAGTCAAGGTGTTGACCAGGATCTAGGTCTCATTGGAGACTTAGGGCTCCTCTTCCAAGTTCCTGCAGTTGTTGGAAGAATTTCTTTCTTTGCAGCTGTAGAACTCATTATGGCTTGCCTCTTACAAAACTGGCAGAAGAATCTCTCTGACCTCAGGCGGGGCTCTAGTCTCTTTTAAAGGGTTCATCTGATTAGGTCAGGTCTACTCAGGATAATCTCCCTTTTGACTAACTCAAAGTCATCTAGGCAAAGACCTTAATTACATCTGCAAAATCCTTTGCCATGTAAGATAATATCACAAGAGTGATGCACTCTCTCTTTTGCCATATTCCATTGGTCAGAAACAAGTTACAGATCTTACATCCACTCAAGGGGAGGAAATTTTACAAAGACACGGATGATTGGAGATCATCTTAGATTTCTGCTTACCATACCATCCATACCAGATCTTGGGTTGGTTGAATAGCTAAACTTGCTGCCCACAAATTGGACCATTATCCAATGACCTGATTCTGTTAGCATTTCAATCTAAAGGTCAGAACCTGAGACCAACTACCCTGACAGAACCAGAACATATATTTTTGTGACCAAGGAGCCAAAGCCATAGAGATTTCCAGGTGGTCCTGCTACCTGTTATCCATTGCACAGGTCCATCCAACAGAACAGAGTACAACTACTCCACTTGGCAGAACAGCTCTGAAATGATTCAGTGCTTGATGTTGATGCCTTGTGGGGCCTCTGGATCAAGAAATTAAGGACTCCGTGGGCAATAAAACCAACCCCCCAAGCAGGAAGTCATCAAGCCAAAGGTACAAGACAGAGTTCAGAATCGAAGTGAGGGTCATGAGACAACCCAGGATATTCTCATTCCCACCCAATTTTATATTTTCTCTTCCTCCAGGTCACGAACCTGACTTCTGAGCCCTCCAGGAGCTGACACCAAAGTTGTCAAATAAGATGTGTACAGATGGAAAAAAAAAAAAACTACAACAAAGACAAGACTTGATAAATACAATGATACAGGGAATGAATGTTAGGAATTCAGATGGGGAGAGCTCACTCTCAAGTAGCCCAGAAAATACGGCAAGAATAAGATGAGAATTAAAGCAGACAGTGAGGAAGAGTTGAATGTCAGTGGCAACAAATGTGCATTTAAAGCAATAGGATATACATTCACGAGAGCACAGTCACCACGGCAGAAGGGCTATTGAAAATACTTTTTTCAGCCCCTTTTCCAATCAAACTAGACCTCCTATCTCCCATTCCTTGGGGCCCTAATCTTTTTACTCAGATCTGATAAACTAATCCTTGCTAAGGTGCAAATGGATTGATGAGTAGCATATTTGCATTTTAATAGGGACCTTCTGGAAAAAGCCTTAAACCAAAAAAAAAAAAAAAAAAAAAAGGTACAAATACAAGTCATCTCTGGTCCTATGATAAACCTATAAGGGAGAAATTATATTGCAGGTAAGTTTTCATTTTCCCTCAAATCAATCTTTTTGTATGTAGATTTGGTGCTCATTTTAGGGTTTAGAGTTTAATAAAACTCAACTTATCTGGTAAATCACATTTATCATGGGAATGTTAGTTTTCATGTACCAGGCACCAAAAGGATAACTAATTGAGTAAAGGTTACTCACAGATCCCTGGTATTTTCAAAATGTTCCATAGGCCAAATGACAATTGTATACTGGCCAGAGATTTTCTTTGTGCCATGGACCGTCATCGCCACTGGACAGGATGGGAAAATCCCTTAAATAATTTAAAACACTGTCAGTATAACAAGTTGGGATTTTTTTTTTTTATTCTAAATGTTCTCAAGTTTGAGAACTCTTCTGTAGCAATAATTAAACAATAAACACAAATCACAAAAGAAATTTTCTTCATAAGAAAATTATGTGACAAGCATTTTTTTAAAGTTTTCTCTTTTTTAAAGTAATTGTGTGGCATTACTCTGGAAAGTAACTATGATCATATTTACAATTTTCTTACTTTAGTTCTACTTTATTTCTTTTAAGCACTAGTACTTGTCATCAAACCAAAGTTAAATATTGTATCAATGATACGGAACTAAATAGATAGATGATGCAAAAAATACACAGAATTATCAGAGGCCACGGCAGAAGAACCCATGAATTAATTTTTGAGACACGAGAAAAAGGTTGGCTTGGATTCTGCCTCGACTTCTTTTGTGGCATGAATGGGTTCTTTAACCTTTCTAGACTTTACTATTCCCCCTAGCAAAATGTAGGCAATGCCTGGTCAACCACAAAGTAATGTCATAATAGCTTGCCAAATGGTCCCTTTTGAAGATTCAACTAAACACAAAGTTGAAAGTATTCATTATTTTGTATTATTTCGTTCATTACAATTCAGCTTTAAAATTTAAGGGAATATATACAAGGTTACTTTTGTAGGCATTCTAGAAAGACTTCAAAATGAAAGAATATAATTAAGTATATAATTAACTTTTACCACATCCATATGATCAAAAAATTGGCCTCCTTCAGTGGACTTTATTGGAAAGCTGATTAAAGTGGAGCCTAAAATGGCTGTTGTTAGCTGCAGAATAGTACCTGATATTATGTCAAGTGTCCCTGGTTCTCGACATGTTGATACCTTTAAGGATTTTTTTTTCTTAAGTCCCAGAAGAGCCTTTGTAGGCTTATTTTCTCAGGAGTTTAACATATGTACAATTTCAGACCAAACACATCTCTTTAAAAAACCCACATATCACAATTGTGCACTGCATCTTAATGCCGTCTGAGCCCCAGTATATAATTTGTTTGGGGTTTTTCTGTTGCTTTTTTGTTGTTGTTGCCTTACTTTGAATAAGTAAATTAACCAATGAATGCCTGAGGACACGCAGCACATGTTCAGAGTTTGTGACACAGGAGGGCATAAAAGCAAGGATGGTAATATCTGCTAATAGAACTTCCCATCCCACGAGGGGGTTTTCATTTCTTTTGTTTGCACAATTTAAATAGCAAAGCTACCCCTTTAAATGACACGAACCTTTTGTCCCTATGAGATTTCAGTTATCAGGCCACAGTCTGTCAGTTTGAAACCATTTCCTTCCCAATTAGCTTGCAGTTGGGTGGTGTGTCGTGCTGTTTTGCGGTTTCTCTACCTTCATTTGACCTTCAGCATCATCTGCAGCTCGCTCTCTTTAGCACCAAAAATCACAATCAATGCAGAGAGGCACCTGGTGTGTTTGCTCAAGAATTTTGTGCTTGAAACCTTATAGATTTAGAGGACTGCAAATTGTGGTTTGCCGGTAGTTGAAGTTTTCCTCTGTGTACAGGAGACTTTCTCTTCCTGGGACTGCAGGGAATAAAAACCAAAAAAAAACAAAAACAAAAACACACACACACACAAAAAAAAAAAAAAAAAAACAACTGCTATACATTTAAGGCATTTGTGGCAGTGTAAGGGGAAACACCTTTATCTATGGATCCCATCTCTTTCACTCTTCTCTTCCTTTATCTGAGATTTGGGCTATTTCCCCTGAAGCCAATCCTCTCTAGCTATTCCTACTACTCTTCCTTCCTGTTTCAAAATGATTGCCTGAGACACAGTACAAGGACCTAAGCATTCTTTCCACACTCTTTTCTCTCTCTGCCACCACCACCCAACTATAAAATGCAACTGGACAGGGTGGAATAAAAACGTAAGTAGTGGGGAAAATCAACAAATCTAGTACAAACACATAGTCTCTCTGAAAAGATCCCAGAACCAATGCAAATAAATACCTACCTTCACCCCAGCACCTCCACTTTCAGGTGAACTCCTTCTAACAGAGTGAACTCTTAGCATCTGAGAACACTCAAGGGCATAATTAAGGAAACCTTCAAGTCAAAATATAAAAGAGAGACCCGTCTCCATAAATATATCAGGGTATCATTAAGGTATTGGAAGGGGTGTAGGAAATATTATAGGATCACTTTCTTAAAATTGTTTTTAATTAGATTCTTTAGGAGCTTCTGGGCTGAACAGGCAGAGATTTTGGGAAGTGTGGAATAACTGGGAAGCACCTGGGAGCTCACACCCATTCCCCAAACCTTGTGCTGTGCATCTCATCCATCTGGCTGTTCCTGAATTATATCCTTTTATTAAAAATGTTGACCTAGTTAAAACAATAGAATTTTTACCTTAAAGCTTTAAAAACAAAATTTTTCTACACAAAAGTTTGTTTAGAAGAAAGTTGTTTTGTCTTTTGAAATTTCAAAAAAAAAAACACAAACTGAAATATCCTGTGTTTTAAACTTGTTCTACAAATGATAACACCAGGACCCCAAGAAGTCAAGGCATTCAATCAAGATAAAGAAATAGCCAAACAGCAGAACTGCACCGCTAAGCGGAAAGAGCATTCTAACTCCCAGCTCGTTTTTGCCATACCATCCTGTGGCATCTAAAGCAAATTAAGAAGTAAGAGTGGTAGAAAAGAGAGGTCTAAGTCTTCAAAATTGTTTATTCTACATTTTATTTGCAGTCTGCCTCTTTTGACTTTTAAATCATCAACCTTTTTGCAGGGTGAAAAGTCTGAAAAGGAAGAGAAATTGCAATCTGGCCTAAGTTTGTCTGACAAAGAAGAAAAGCTAAGAAATGTCATGAGGGTTAAAGCCAAGCATCCAAGCTACACAAAGAAACCCTAAGTGAGCTTATTGTACTGGGAGCGTTAGCCTGAAAATCAGTACTGCCCCAAGCACTTCCATCTGTCAATCAGAAAACATTAGGGTGGATACTTAGAGAGCTGAAGCGAGGAGTTTCCAAGTGAAATCTAAGGACTTTAACTATAATCTGTGCTAAAGAGATATCTATCACTCCATCACAACTGTCATCATTGCTATCAACAACAGTTTTCTACTTAGACCCTTATCAGAATGGGTACATTTAAAAAGACAGCTAACACCAAACAGTCAAGAATATATGGAGCATCCAGAACCACTGTGCATTGCTGCAGGAATTACGAAAGGCTCAGCCCCTTTGAAAAGAGTCTGACAGTTTCTTATAAAACTAAGCATACATCTTTCTTATAATTGAGCAAATGGTGATTCCCTATGGCTCTGCAGTGTTTCTCTGGGGCATTCACCTAAGAACAGCAAAAATATATCCACAAAAAGACTGTTCATAACAATGAAGTCCTAAAACAGAAAAACCTGTGATTGGGAAAATGGATAAAGAAATAGCTGAGGGGTGGGGTGGATGAAGTTGATCAAGAGGTACAGTTTTCTAGGTACAAAATAAGTAAGTCAAGGGCCTCCCTGGTGGTGCAAGGGGTTAAGTCTCAGCCTATGAAGCTGTCAGCAGCCACTGCAGCATGAGTTCAATCCCAGGCCAAGCGAGCTTCCCACATGAAGCAGCAGACCTCCCCTGTCTTGCCCACTGCTCCCCTCAGCAGTGTATTTCAGTCAATCTGCCTGTTCTGCTCCCCACTCTGTTTCTAGTGAATCCTCTCACTGCCGCCCCATACCTCTCGCCTACACCCCAGTTCTTGTATGCATAAATAAATAAATCTTTAAAAAAAAAAGAAAAAGTAAGTCAAGGAGATATAATGTACAACATGGGGACTATAATTGAAAATTACAAAGAAAAAATAGTACATAGACATCATAATGATCATTGAGCGATGTATATGAACTGAATCATTATGCTGGATACCTGAAACTAAACTAATGTATGTCAAATACACTTCAGTATAAATAAACAGAAACTATAGCATAGTCATTCAATAAAAAGGCACAAACCAGTAATATCACAACAATATGAATCAGTCTCAAAAACATTAGACTTAGTGGAAGTAGTCTCACAAAAAAGTTTCTTGGTGGAAAAAGTCAAAACAGAATTTGCCTCTGTTCATGGAGGAAGGGAGGTAGGAACGAACTGGGAAGAGCTGTGAAGGAACTTTCTGAGGTAGTGGTAGTATTTTTATCTTGAGTGGACATTAGGTCACACAGATATATGTACTTATCAAAACTTAGCTAAAATGCACATAAATCTTACACCAAAAGAAAAGAACCATGAATGTATATTGAACTTAAAGTATGTAAAATAGTAAGGGAGAAGTGAGTTGATATCTGCAATTTACTTTGAAGTGCATAAAAAAAAGATAGAGTCCTCCATGATAGGAGGGTGGGTGGGTAGGTGGGTGGATGGATGGATGGATGATAAAATAAGTATAGCAAAATATTAATGGCAGAATCTAGGTGGAAAGTATACAATTGTTCACTTTATCATGGCAGGGGCGGGGATTGCAGAACAGGCAGATCTACTGAAGTACACTGCTAAGGGGACCAGCGGGGGAGACAGGAGAGGTCTGTGGCATCATATATGGGTTAGCTCCCCTGCCTGGGATTGAACTAAGACAGTCGTAGTGATAGAACTGAGACTTAACCCCTAGGCCACCAGGGAGGCCGTACTAGTGTTCACTTTAAAAGTCTTTCAACTTTGCCATATATATAAAAAGTTTTATAATAAAATGTGGGGAACAAATCCTCCTCCATGTTCAATCTTTAAATCTTTCTCTCTCTCTCTCTCTCTCTCTTTCACACACACACACACACACACACACACACACACACACACACACACACACAAAATGTCCTGTTAGTTAAGAGTTTCCAATCCCAGATGTAAACTCATTCACTGGAGAGTGAACAGATTAGTAAGAATGACCTCTAAGGGCCTTTGCAGCACACGCAGAAGCGGTAGGGAGACCCACAGAAAGTTGTGCGATCTGCTTGGGCTTGGACCCTGCACCCACTTCTTCGAAGTTGTCTACCCTTCCGAGCTCTACTCTTTCCATCTATAAAATGTCTCATCATCACCTACCTCTACCAGTTGACCAGAGGGCTAGAGATGACCAAGGTGACCCTGGTCCCCAGCCAATCCCTGACCCCTCCAAAGCGCTCATCATACGCACCCTCATCGAGCTGAACATGCAACAAGCAGCACCTGATTCAGTTTGACAAAGGTTAGCTTCAACAAGAGCTCTTCATTTAGGGAAAACTCTGCTTGAGAAACGCCCTATTTGGAACACTGTTTTAACAACCTAACTTCTTCAGAGTATGTCAAATATAACAATCTGGAGGCGACGTGGGCTTTGCATGAAAAAAAATGTCAGTGTGCTTTGTACCCAGCACAATGCTCCATAAATCAAAGCAGACAAAACAGTGCCATCCAGCTGGGGGAGGTCAGGGCCTAGTGTTTCTTGTTCGTTTTATAATTTTTCTAATTTTAGATGCACGCACGGACACATGCGCACTGTTGCCTTTGCACGATGGGAAAGAGGATGTCTTGAAGGCAACCCAAACAATCTTGCCCATTTGTTCTCTTATTTTCTCCCGCGAACCTTCCACCCCACACCCCTCCACAGAGTGTAACTACTTCATCAGCGTTTCCTTGGTCGGCACAGCGCCCTGACATGCTAAACAATAAGCGTTCTGTTTCTCACCACTGTGCTCTTGCCAAAAAATGAAAAAAAAAAAGCCCTTTGTACCATGCCAAGATTAAAACCTTCCCCTCGTTTTATGCGAATGCCTGTGTTTCAACATTATGAATTCTTAGAGGAAACTATACCAAGATAGCCTGAATTGTATATGTCATACTTTTTGAGGAAGTATATTGAAAAAATATTATCCTTGGAGCCTCAGCTCCCATCTTCTTTTCTTCAAAGCCAAAACCCCCTCAAATAAGAAGGCTTGGGGATGTTGGCAATCATAAGCCAGGCCACCAGCATGCCCTGATTAACCCCTGGGCAGTTTTGTGCATAGTGTGCATTGCTTTGGGACCAGTGCCTCTACTGAAGATTTTGATTATGGGTTCAAAAGAGAATTCATAATCAGAAAATCTGAGAATTGAGAACCCAAGTAGGTTGGAGTAGCCATCCACATAGGATAACTTGTGACTGAATATAAAACTACATGTTATGTGAAGCTTTTTCTAGAGAACTTATGCAAGTTTTCCCCAAAACCAGTGGTGGGTGAGGGGGCATGGGAGGGAGACTAACTGAGCCTCCCTGCGGGGCAACCGAACCATACACATGTATCCTGCCTATTCACCTTGGCACCATCCTACCCAGCACAAGAAGGGCCCTCGGCAAGTGTGGGTTGGACTAAATGATAAGGCTGCATGGAGATGCCGGGTTTCCTGTCTCAAATCTTGGCTCTTCTGTCCATTAGGTATGCAAACTTGGAAAAGCTCTTTAACCTCTGTCTTCCCGTTTTCTCATATGTAAAATGGGAATAAATACAGAACACCAATCTCAAGGTGTGAGGCTGAATAAGTTAATACATGTAAAAACACAATGAGCAACATTTAAGTTATGTAAGTGCTATACAGCTATTAGCTACTATTGTTATTTTTATCAGAACAACCCTCCACCATAGTCCATTGTGCACCCTCCCCACTTTATTTTTCCCCTCCCCTTCCCTGTCTTGTAGCCTCAATTCTACAGTCAGATTTCTAGGTTTGTTATTGGTTTTGTTTTGTCTGACCCCTTGTTTTGTTTCTCTCTGTTCCACATATAAGTGACACCAGTATTTGTCTTTCTCCTTCTGACTTTGTTTAGCATGAGTCCTTCCAGTTCCATCCATGTTGTCACAAATGGCAAGAGTTTATCTTTTTTTTTTTACAGCTGAGTAGTATTCCGTTTTGGGGGGGAGGGATGTATCACATTTTTCTCTTCTCCTCTGTCCTTGGGCACTTAGGTTGTTTCTACAACTTGGCTATTAAAAATAGAGCTACAGTGAACATAGGAGTGCCTATATCCCATTATTCATTTTTTTAAAGATTTTATTTATTTATGCATACAAGAGCTGGGGGGCAGGCCAGAGGTGGGGGTGGTGGTGAGAGGATTCACCAGAGACAGAGTGGGGAGCAGGACAGGCAGATTGACTGAAATACACTGCTGAGGGGAGCAGCGGGCAAGACAGGAGAGGTCTGCGGAGCCATCTGGGTCAGCTCCCTGGTCGGAGATCGAACTCGTACTGCAGTGGCTGTGGACAGCCTCATAGGCCGAGACTTAACCCCTTACACTACCAGGGAGGCCCCCATTATTCATTTTTAAGTGATAAGTTCATCCTTTAGTTATGTTAATTATGCTCATTTTGAAACCAATGGAAGGACCAAGAAAAAAACTTGTCTCTTCTGCTTCATTTCTTGATTGAATCTCTGGACTAAGCTCTCATTTTACAGAGGAGTATGGAGTCCTTACAGTAAGCACCAATGGGAAGAAAGAAGACATGGGGTAGTTGGTGAAATAGTGTTCAAGTCAATAAGGAAGAATGTGATGGATCAGACAGTGCCGCAGGACCCAGAAGCTACCTGGAATGTGAACAGCTGGGCCATATGCATAGGTCAGTTAAATCAAGCTGTTGGTTAGAGAAGGACTGATCTTTTGAGAGTTAATTAGCATTGTCCCAAAATTTATTCACCTTCTTTAAATATCATTATTCCTGCAACGTTTCTGGACATAAGTTCATCCCTGAAGCAGCAGTTCTCAAACTCTTTGTTCTTAGGACCCCTGTGCCCTCTTAACAATCATTGAGAACCTCTGAGAGCTCTTGTTTATAGGAATTATACCTGCATTTATTTACTTATTTACTGATTTAAGAAGAGGAACAACTGCAGTGGTATTTCAGACTGTATCTTTTTTAATGTAATATATGAACTGACGCTAAGCAATACTTAAAAATACATGCAATCTCTCCAAAAGAAAATACATGTAGGACAGATAACTTTTAATGTAAGTAAAAAGATACACAATTTTAAAATTAAAGTCATGATCAGATTTTTCACAGCAAAACATACAGCAATTTGCAAACTTCCTGCACAGAGCAATGTAATCTTTACTCTTGAGTGAGGTATTCAATAACATGTTGGTAATCTTCCAGAAGTTCCTGAAAACCTTCTTCCAGTTGTTACTTATTTCTATTTGCTTCGGCTAGTTTGTCAAGTCTCTGGTCTGAGACATTTTCTCATCTTAGCAAAACATCTTTGCTTTTTCCCATACAAGCAAATTAGTTTTCTTTTAACACCCAGTCTGTGGCCTCTGGATGATCCAGCATCACTCATGTCAGGTACCAGTAGTCAAAAGAATTCCATAAACACATCTAGAATATCACTAATTTACTTTAAACTTCTGTAGCGCCTTTATTGCCATAGCTTTATTGATTCTTTGCATTAATTTTGCTGGGAAAAGCAAGACAAACCTGAACAATGCTTCAGTGGTACAAAGTCTCAATTTTACAGAGCTTTTGGGTGGATCTTCCATAGCTTATCAATTTTTTTTTACTTTTAAAGATATGATTCAGGAATAGCCAGTTGGAAAAGAGGGGTAGGCAAGGTAGGTGGGGAGAGCTGCCAAACTTCCATGCTCTCTGGGCACACTGCTCTTCCCAAATCTTCATATGTTCTCCCACCCCGGAGTTCCACCAATCTTTAAAAATATTTATGTAGTAGTTTATTTCAAAAGAAAAATAAGCCCATTGCATGTTAACATAAATAACAATTTGTATTTAATTTTTCAAAATTGTGTTTTCAAAAAATTAGTGAGAGTAGTGATAGTGTTTCATATTTTTGCAATTATCTTTGTCCTAATGAAAGGTAACTAGATTCTCATATCTGCTTCTACATTCAGTTTATTGCAATATACTGTTTTAATCGACATATTTGAAGAAAATCCAGCTTTGGGAATACGTACTTGGAAAAGAGTGGGCCTCACAGGCCCCCTGAGAGCGTCTTGGGCATTGCCAGGGAGCGGGCCCCAGACCACACTTGAGGACTTCAATATTCATGGACTCTTGAATTCATAAAGGAGAGAGACAGGTCAGTTTTCTCTCCCACCCTCCTTCCTCTGAGTGCTGCTCTCTTTGATCTCCATTTCTTTCTGTGTTGTCTTCTCCTTTATGTAAGAATGAAAAAAAGTCACATTAGAGAGTGACTTTTCCACCTGAGAGGTCTCCCCGACCTACCAAGCGCCAGACTTCCAAGCAGACTGTGGATACAACAAAACTTAAAATTGTTCTTTGCAATATACGTCCTCTGGGAACCCAGGACAACAGCAGGCAACTTATTGAACATGCAACCATCCGGACACTGGTTGTGTCTTTTTCTATCAAAAATGTCACCACTTCCCCTCATGTGCTTTTTCTTTGTTAATATCATCCAACAGTCTTCTCAGGTATGCCTATGAGCTATTGTGATTTTACAACACTTAAGAAATCTTGGGTGAGACTCATCTGAAAAAATGAACTTCCCCAAAAAAGAGACACAGAAACCATACCGAGAAATTAAGGAGAAACAAAGGTCAAGGGTTCAAGAGGAGAGATAAAGGAAATAGGGCCTGTGGAGTGTGTGTGTGTGTGTGTGTGTGTGTGTGTGTGTGTGTGTATGAATTTTTCATGGGTTTCATTATAATTTTAAAACAAATATTTTGCAAATAATAATTTTATGAAAGGAAATATTTGTGGCCCAAAGTAAGAATGAAAATTCTATTTCATAATAGCACTATCCACATCAGGGCCCGTCCCATCTTATAAATAAGCAGTCTGTGTTTACTTGCCAGGTAACCCTTGCCAAAACTGAGACGATGGGCAATCAAGTCATGTGAATTTTTCTCTGGTACTGCTAACACTACAGTCGGTGTCTACATCTATAGGTGGTTATCACTGATTTCCGTACACGAGAGGACCCTTGGCTTTCCATTCACATTGAATGTGTAGCAGAATGATTAAATGATGCTAGTTCAGATAATCTCAGACAAGGCAATTGGTGTCTGCCTCAAATTCTCAAATGATGGCACCTACTATTCCCTCTATAGAGTATGATGGCTGAGCTATCAGGAAGTGCTTCAACTCAAAACAGTGGTTCTTTTTTTTTTTTAATATTTATTTATGCATACAAGAGCTAGGGTGTAGGCCAGAGGTGCAGGGGGTGGTGAGAGTCACCAGAGACAGGGTGGGGGCCGGATAGGTGGATTGACTGAAATACACTGCTAAAGGGAGCAGTGGGCACAACAGGAGAGGTCTGCTGCGCCATGTGGGTCAGTTCCCTGGCCAGGTATGGAACTCCTGCTGCAGTGGCTGCTGATAGTGTTATAGTGCTGAGACTTAACCCCTTGTGCCACCAGGGAGGCCCTCAAACAGTGTTTTTAATGACTGCATGTGTCTCAGCCACTCATGATAATCAAACCCTGAAGTATGTGTTCTCACACAGACATCCATCCACACAGTCTTGCTCTCGACAAAGAAAAGGAAGAAGTAACTTTCCTCCTCCTGCACCCATTTATATCAATCCTGCCAGTTTCTCCTTTTTGAGAACACTGCAACTTGAATCTTATAAAGAACTGTCTAAGAACACCCTTTCCAGCCTCTGCCCTGGAAAGAAGCTTCCAAACTCTCAGTAAATCGTAACGAGGTTAGAATGAAAAGGTTGAGCTAATTCTCAGTCACCTCGCACAGCTGCCACACTCAAGCAAGCACTTTTTATCAGCTCTCCCACTCCAACTTAAGAGAATATTGCCAAGCCTAAAGAGGAGGCTTGGGGGCTCCCTCCCTCCATTTCTAACAACCAGTCATCCGAGTTAAACCTCTCTTCATTCTGGTTTGTGGGTGAGAGCTGTACATTTCGCGTACTTGAGCACACGTATCATTGTCCAAGCACTGGGATTCCTTTTCCTAATTGCATCCTGTGCCAATGTCCCAAGCCCCAGAATCCCTGTGCCCCCAGGAGTTCTGGGTAGCCAGTCCCTTGCCCTTCCAGAGAGAAGAGCTCTGCTGCAGCAGGCACCTCTCCCAGGTGATACCTCATTAGAAGAGCATTCAAAGAACATTAGCTGACAGGGCTCTTTGAAGAATTTTTTCATTCCCAAAAGAGTATCTTCCCAAAGGGAGATTCAGATCACTGCCTTGGTTTGTTTAGTAATTTAACTTTAGTTTGCAGCAATCGGTTTGCAGGAAATCAATCAACAAATATTTAATCAGCACCTACTACGTATCTATCACTTGGAGAGGCTTCGAGTGAGAAACAAAGAAGACTAAAGCATAATCTTTGCCCTCAAGGAAAGCATGACCTATTTAGGAAGAGAAAGCTAACACAAAACAATTAAATGATACACCTGTGGATCTGAATAAGGAGAGCGTAGTAGGAAACTATATCCTAGAAGAGGTAGAATTTGTCCTCAGATTTGAATGATGTATAGGACCTAAACAGGGAGAGGAGAGAGGTCACTAAAAGAGAGAGGACATTGTGTAATTAGGGACTAAGGAGTCTGCACCAATTAAAAAAGAAGACAACACCCTGGGGCACTTAGGTGATGGGGTAGTTAGAGACCAGAGCATGGAAAACCAGAAACTTCAGTATATTCTAACACAATTCTGGATGTTTCCTGTATCTCATCATTTTAGATTTTCTCTTAGATTCTTTCCCTGAAAAACAGGGCATATTATCACCAGGTAGTGGTGACGGAAATATCTGGAATTATGCAGAGTATGTTTTGCCTGAAATTTAGTTATAACTATGAACAATGCCTTTTAAAGAAAAATATTAAGCATTATCAAAGCAGTCAAAAATATCAGATGGTCATTTTAATGATTCTTTAGGGCGATTGCTTTTACCCAGCCTCCTCTGCGCCCTAGAATCCCAAAGAGGGGCCTCCAGGGCTCAAAAGAAGGAGATAAGCTAAGGAAAGCCCTGAGGCCTGAAAGCTATTTGACTTTTATCCACATTATATTGGGTGTCCATTTAGAATTTTCAGACAAACAAATAAATAAATTCCTGGCACAAAGAAATCAGTGATCAGTCATTTGTGTGTCATCAACTGATTGGGGTTGAATCCTCCCTTTAAGGAGATATACAAACATAATCCCCACCATAGTGATACTCCTAGGGATGAATTCATTCCCAAGAACTTGCTAAAGGCCTCCTATGTACTAGACCTTACTAATGAACACCATGTAAGAGATGGCACCAAAGTGCTGGACTTTGGCTTTGAACGCCAGGATAAAGAAAGGGATGTGAAGAAGCTGGTTGACAACAATGGCGTGAAGATGATAATGAAGGCAACCCCAACACTGAAAACATTCTGTGTGCCAAGCTGTGTGCACCAGAAACAGCATCTGACTTAATTTCTTTTTTTTTTTTAAAGATTTATTTTCATTTGTGCATACAAGCAGGGGTGTAGGCCAGAGGTGTGCGTGGGGGGAGGAAGGGTGAGAGGATTTACCAGAGACAGAGTGGGAAGCAGAACAAGCAGATTGACTGAAGTACACTGCTGAGGGGAGCAGTGGGCGAGGCAGGAGAGGTCTGCTGCGCCATGTGGGAAGCTCCCTCGCCGGGGATTGAACTGGTGCTGTAGTGGCTGCCCATAGCTTGATAGTGCTGCGACTTTACCCGTTGCGCCACCAGGGAGGCCCCCTGATTTAATTTCTGCCACGAGCTTCTGACATATCATTAGACTGGTGTAAGGTCTTGGCCCTCAGTCATGCAACTAGGAGGGGCAGAGAATAACTTCAAAGGTCATGCTCTTAGCCTCTAGGATTAATTGATAGGACTTTATAATGAAAATCTTTCTTTAATATTTTGCTGAAGTGGGAATTTTCTGGCTATTTTCCCTACAAACTCACTCAAACTTATGGTTAAATTACCACCCAAGGATCCCTAACCAGGGAAGAACCCACCCGCTACCAGCCAATCTTAACTCCCCTACTCAGAGTCCATAATCAGCCAAGCCTGATACAGCAAGTCCAAACTAGAAAACAGGGAGAAGACTTGAAGATCATTTCTAGAGAAAGTAGGAAATACCAGGCTTCAACACTGTATATTTCTCCAAACATGTGACTATTAACTTCATCTCATAGCTAGTGACACACACACTGTAATGTTGTTAGTCCAGAACCCAAACTCAGAAATCACATTATTTGCTAACAGGATTTGGATACTTGCTGTTGTCACATTGCAATAAAAAGAAGTGAAGAAGTACCTCTAAATTGCTCCTGGAAGTGGGGGTTTCTCACAAAATTGTCCAGTTGTACCATAAGTTACCATTACTCTTACCGTCACTAGGCACAAAATCAAGCATACTTTGCAGAAGTCAGCAAAATTATCTGGCCCCTAAGCAGCTCCTTATGTGTTGGTTTCAGCAATGCATTATCAACAGAGGCAGGCAGAAGAAAATGAGGGTAGGATGTCACCAAGAAATTCCTTTGCTAGAGTTATTTCAGTACACTCTCAGTCCCACCAGAGAGCTTTAAAAAATATTTGCCTTTCTCCCATGAATCAGGTTGTATTGCATGAAAGCAAACCACCACCACCCCCAACTGCATTATTAGCATAAAACAATATTAGCATAAATAGAAAGGGAATCGGAATGTTTGAGGGAGGGAGAAAACAGCTCACATAAGTGGCCTACTCATTTCCGTCAACTTCACTATAGCTGATAAACTATGAAATTTCCATAATAATACAGAGTACAGAAAACAAACAGCAATTTTATTTGATAGGGAAATTGCATCCTGTTACTGGATATAAAATTCTACGGCATGTTCAATGATATTTTCCAAGCATTGAGAATGTAGACATGTGTTTTCATTTTTAAATGCAGTTGTAATATAAATAATAAATCCACCACAATTTGGCTGGTCCAGAGACTGCTGGCATCATTAACTTGGAAACCCAGAGATACAAACGCTCTACTTATCTTGCTAGGCCCTTAGCCAGAAGTCCCCTATAACTGCCAATGTTGATACATGCCTGCTTCATCTACATTTCTGTCTTGCTTAAGGGTCTTCTGGGGTTCCCTATTGCTACTTGTATCACATTTTAACCACTCATTGCTCCTTGATGCCCTTCTTTCTCCATTGCCTAGATCCTTTCCTACTTCTATGTTTACTCCTTCAACAACAAATGAAGCCAAACAAATTCCTCAGTTTCTCAATATTGTCCATTCTGGTAAACTTATTGAAAAATGCCCCCACCACCCCTCCCTTCCCTGTATCCATGTCCTTTGAAATGTGACTTTATCACCCCTGTCACCAAGAGGGGCTAAAGCTGTAATTTGCTTGCACCAACAGTAAGCAGTAGAAGTAACAGAAGACTAGGCCAGTGCTAATCGTCGGATTTCGTGTGTTTCCACTTTCTCTTGAAACTCTGTCATTGCTGTGGAAATAAGCTCATACCAGCCTTGCAGAGGATGAGAGACCACGAGGAGGAGAGTCAGGTGTTCCAACTAATATTCACCAAGCCCCCAAAACCCACCTCATCAACCCAGAGATTGCAACAGTCTATGGAGAAGACCAGATCAAAACTGAACCCAACCTAAATGACCAGGACCCCATAATCGTGTGTTGAATAGATGGTTGCCTTCTTTAAGCCACTAAATTTTCAGGTGGTTTGTTACAGGACAATAGCAAACTAGCACACATATTATATTGTCTTACTTTCTTTTTATTTCTCTGAATCCCTCACATCTGAAAGAACCCTTATTTGTTCCAGAAATTCCAGCATACCTTGAAAAATAACACCTCCAACCTAACAAATCAAATCTTCTACCAACTTCCAAATATGAATATGTGGGTAGATTGTAGTCAGCAAACAAAAGGGATATATATACACTAGCCCTAATTTCTACCGCTACCAGCTTACATCATCTTTTTTAGTTTCCTTATTCTTCCTCAATATACTTTAACACAGGAATAAACATTTTAACTCGCCTACTAAACTACTAAATATATGTTTACTATTAAAAAAATTATTTCAATATTCTTTAGAGATTACATGACATTCATTAAATGGTTTTTAATCAGGGAAAACTTGGGGTGTAAGGCAGTGGCACAGGGTTGAAAGAATTCACCAGAGACAGAGTGGAGAAAAAAAAAGGCAGATTTATTGAAATACACTGTTCAAAGGAGCAGCAGGGCAGACAGGAGAGGCCTGCTACTTATGTGACGTTCATTAAGCTTCCCAGTTTTACAGCTGTACAATATTTGCTCTCTTTCAAGTTCACCCAACAATATGATACCTGAGAGACAAACAGAATTTAGTCCATTGATTCCCAATGGATTTATTAATCTTAGCCCTGACAAGTAATTGTGGACTCTAAGTAATAGCTATTGCAAGACGGGGCTCTCAGGCAATGTCTATACCATTATGAACACTACTTATCCAAGCAGCAATATACATAATACCTTGCTTCTCACTCCTCTCCTAAAATATACAACATTTTACCTAAATATGTGATTTAATTGGTTTGTGATCCTACATTAAATTTGCGTGTTATATTCCTTCTTTTCATTGACAGACACCATTAGCCTAGCACAGCCCTGGGAGCATAGGAAGAGCTAAATCAGTTTGGCTTACATTGATTTCAACTTGAATTTTGCTCTGATATACAATATATTGGGACCTATCAATAACTTGTGGACTTTAGCCATTTCCAATGCCATTTTCTCACTCTGAGAAAACAACTTAATGTCTTATAAAATGCACTCTTAGAACTGCCATCAGGAAATACTAGCTAGGGTTAGGCTTGATGCTTCAAAAAGTCAGAATAACAATGATAAAAGGTAGAGTTGACTTTTTCTCAAGTAAAAATTCAGATGCAAGCAAGCCAGGACCATAGAGCAGCTTAGGGACCCAAGCCCTTACGGACCCAAGTTCATTTCAGCTCATAGTTTTCCCATTTCTGGATAAAGCCCTGCCATTATGGGATAAGGCAGTAGAGTTCCAGCTGTCACACACATGTTTCAGTTAGCAGGATGACAGGAAAGACCAAAAAAAAAAAAAAAAAGGTAGCACATGCCAGCTATCTTTTAAGAAAACTACCTGAAGGAGCTGGTTTAATCATTTTGGTGAAAGTTTAGTCACATAACCACACTGAATCACAAAGCCATCTGACAATGTGTTTTTTTAAAGTTGGTCATAAGCCAAGCTATAATCTGGAGTTTAAGCGTGAAGAATAAGTATCAGAGTAGGAAACAAACAACCTCTACAGAATGCATTCAATGTTGGGGGGATGGTCCTTATGTTTTTGCAGAGAATAAAATTTCTCACAACTTGCTAGTTTTCCATTTTGTCCTTGTTTTGCACAATGGCCACCTGGTAGGCAAGCTCTATGGATAACAACCCACGGCATGGAGAGGTGAGAAGACACCCTCCCCCAATCAGGACACTTCTCTACTGAAAATGAAAGAACACACCTCCAAAATTGGCTTAAGCTTTAAGGGAGTTTGTGGACTCAAGTGAAAAATACAGCATGATTCAGTTTGGGCTCATGGGTGGCACCAATACCTGCTTTCTGTCCATCTCTCTGCTGGGTTCTGCTCTCCGCCACAACTGGCCTTATTCTTGTTGCACATGTGGTAGCAACAGTAGCACCAACCTACATTCTCCCAGGTTCAGGTCCCTCAGGAAAGGAAAACAGTCTCATTGTACATGGCTCTGGTTGGGTCACAGGCCAGTGGAGAACCAATCACTGTAACCAAAAAGGATGCAGTATGTGGTTGCTTAAGCTAATAATCACCCTCCCAGTTTTAGGGACAATTTCATACCTTTTAAACCTATGAGTGGATGATTTCCCAAAGGGAATTTAAGATACCATTTTACCTTAAAAATGGTAAGTGGATATTCGACAAACAATAAATCTCTGCTATGGAGACGTATTGCACACACAATGTGAGATTTATTTGATCCCTCCCATGACTCAAGATATCAAGTCTTCGAAGATATTCCCTAGACTACGAACCAAGAATAAAACCAATGCACTAACTGGACATCATAAATAAATGGTATATTTAGGTCAGATTAGACCACCAGAAAATTGTAATCATCACTATTATTGATACTGTCATTCAACAGGGAATTAAATGGGAAAGCCCTAAGACAGGTCTTTTATGCATTTCCTTGTATTCTATTCTCATTTTGTCATCTAAAGTCTGTTTTACCAACTGAGTATTTTCTTTATCCTACTGTGTTACATTTTATGGTTCTCTTTTATGAGAATCATTATACTAATATTATAGAACAGTTAATTCCCTGTTTTGCTGGCCCAAAGTTCCCATTTCAGGTTCAAAGTCTTTACCACATTAATTTCTAGGTAAACTTGCTGTCTTCCAGCATAGAGTCTCTATAAAAATATCAACCATAGCAGGTCCCTGGAATGGCCTCCCTCTTTAATTCCTATGCATGTTTTCTCTCTTTCTCATCCCCCAAGAAATTTTGGGTGATGTATACATCTATACCTACACACACACATGCACATGTGCGTGCACACAATGGAATATTATTCAGCTATAAAAAAGAATGAACCCCCGCCATTTGCAAAATCATGGATGAACTGGAGAGGATAAATTAAATGAAATAAGTCAGAAGGAGAAAGACAAATGCAGGATGGTCTCACCTATATGTGAAATACAGAGAAACATAACGAAGGGTCTGTCAGAACCAAATCAATAGTAAATTCTTAACATCTGGCTGCAAAACTGAGGCAGAGGGTGTGGGTGGCAGGGTGGGAGTGGGGGAGAGAAGCAGCCCAGTGGATCATGATGGAGGATGGTTGGGGCACTGGAGGTGGGCAGGGTTTGAAAATGTACATTTATAGAGGTTTGAATCTATAACCCTCAGAGCAAATGAAAGATAGCAATCGACTTTACCTCAATAAACATAATTTGGAGGGAGGGGGGATAAAAGATCTGGGGTTAGGAAAGTGAATTTTTTTCCTAAAATCTGAACTGAGAAGACTCTGGTCCTCAAGAAATCCTCAGTGCTTTCAGCAAGGTGCTAGGCTTTTGCAGCAGAGTTCAGACAAGTGTTCGGTTTCTCGTTATGACTCAGTTGTTCCTGTTGCATGGAAGAGTTGATTTTCCTACTGCTGTGACACTGGCAGGCATTGTGTCAGTGCTGTCCCTGCAAGACGTGTAGCCAAGGTTGTCATGGTGTTATGAAGCTTCATGTATCTTCACAACATCTGTCCAGAGAAAACAATGTGAAAGGATCGTGGTTAATGCTGGGAGGTTTGTGGAAGGCCATCTTAGGGGAGTTAATAGGTTAACAATTGGAGAAACAGAACTGTGTGCTCGAGGTTATAACAATGGCTAGCTCAGGCATTTTCTCTTCACAATGGTTAGCTCAGGCATAAGGTTGTTTCTGTGCTTTCAGAAGCTTTGGTAAACAATTGCCTCTGATTTGTCTACTTTAAACCCTTAATATTTATTTAAGATAGATATTCTCACAGCAGGACACACCTGATACCTGCTTTTTCTAAATACTGAGAAAGTCAAATTGTCTCGTTATCACAGCTCCGACCTTCCTCTCCTCACTCCCCAACAAATAGAAATGGGACTTTGGGAATCATTCACAGCGATTTACAGAATAAAACAAACAAAATGCCTACTTTCATAAGTGCATTTCCCAAAGGCTGTGTCTAACATTCTAACAGGTAAAGGCTCTACAAATGCTGGGGTCCAGCACTGTCACACAGTTTGCATTCCTTGGGTACTGAAATCCTAGCCAGACTTCCTTTAGGTTTTGTGTTAAAGGATCCCCTTTGGGCGGCTGCCTTAATCAATGGGACTGCTTATTTACCAGCTCACTGCTTTACCAGTCACACATCATGGGAACAATTCTTGAGCCCCAAATCCTTCTTTTCCTAAACTCTCAGGTTACCTCCCATCCTACCTTCTGCAGTGCACCTGCGCAGGGCCTCGGGGTCCCAATACTTTGGGGGTTTGTTATCTGGTTTGCCGAAAGTAATTGCTAATTTCAGATTTTTATTTCTTATTTTGGGGGAGAGATGATTTGGGCAAGCATTGGTAAGGTGACTGAACAAAACCAGTTGAACAGTTAATGCTTTAACCTTGCGTATAATTTATACAATAAACAAAGTCACATGCTTCCCTAATAATTTAGATGTAAGCAAATGTTGATTTATTCAGGAAGGCTACTGCCAGAAGCAAAGCCTGCAGCACTGAAATTTGAATTAAACTAGGACAGAAGCAGGCTAGTCTATAATAACATTTGTATAATTTTATTTTTGCCCTTGGCTCAGTTCATTTCCTCTTACAGTAGATGCATGAAATTGGTTCTTCAGCCACCTTTAGCTGATGTTCATTGATATCCAAGCAACCAGGGAAGCAAGAGAATGCACCTTTCTAAAGCTTTGTGTTTTCAATCATGAGGCCTGGAATTCCTAGGTCATTTCTGACAATGATTATCTTTCTCTGAATTGTGTTTTTGGCAAATATCTCAGAATAGCTTCATTTAACCTCAAGATATGGTTTTCCCCTCTTACTGTGAGGGGGCTCTTAGAACTGAGACAGTTAAATAGATGCAAATGTTGTGCTGTTTTCATTCCTTTATTCAAGCCCGGGGGCATGAAATCTGAGTTCTCTTACTCTGCTTTCAGCAGTGAAATAAGGGCCTGAGGAAATTCTTTAAATGATGTTGAAAAATAAACATTAACTTGAAACAGTGAGGGACCAACCCCCCTTTTTACTATTAACCTTTGACTTAAATAAAAATTAGGAACTACATCTTACAACTTGCCCCTTTTGTTAGGGTCGGGACTCCTTCTGAGGGATCGGGTTTAAGCCAGTAAGTAATTTGTGAGCGCTTCTGAAAAGTAGGCAAAGTTTTCCATTCAAACAGAGGGAAACTTGGTTTTCCGGAATATTTCCCTGCAAGTCGACACCCACCAACAGGCACAGTACACAAAAGGAAGCATTCTCAAAGCCCACAATCACTTTAAATCTCTGACAATTTTTATCCCCCCTCTTCCATACTTGCTTTTTAGGCAAAGTAACAGCAATTTGAGGGTCAAAAGTTCTGAAATGAGAATTTCTTCCCTTAGGCCAGGAAATCAAATATGCTAAAAGTTCTCCCTAGTTTTTTGTCTAGAGGGAGCTAAGGGGGGAGGGGGGGACAGGAAAATCAGAAATGAAAGAAGTTGCACTTTATGTGAAATATCATTACCTCTCTTTCCATTCTTCCAACTGGGAAGGTAAATAACAGCCCTAGTGTTTTGGAGGCAAATATTGTTTTGTCCTATTCTTGGTAACAAAATCTGCTCCCAGGCCTTCTCCATCCCTGTCTGATTGTGCCCTGGGGCAGCTGCAGGCAGCCAAAGGAGCCTTTCAGAAAATCCAGGCCATGTTTTGACTTCATTACAAATTCCAAATAGAACAAGTTTTCGCCTGGCTTAGGCTTGGTTATGAAAGTTTCCCACAGCTCTCGAAAATATACAGAATAATAAATGGCCAGGCAGAGAAATAGAAGGCAATAGTAATTCCATCAAAGGTTTCTAGTCACATCATAAACCACAATTGCAGAGCCTGAGGAGCTTATGTCACTAGGACCCAGAGATAAAATGTTTTGCCTTGGGCCCCGAGGTCACGCATTGGGGCAGGAGCTTTGAGGTTCTGTCCTTTGTTTGCAGGCTGGCAGGGAGAAGGGCACTTGGTCCCCAATGACAAGGAAGAGAAAGAGTGCCTCTCCCCCCTGCCCTGCGCCCCTCTGGCCTTCCCTGGGGACTAGCTGCCTGGGGCTCAGAGGGCTTTGTGAAACCTTCTCACCCCAAGGGGTGGCTGAGAAGCTTCAAATGTTTTCGGGCATTTCCAGCATAAAAGCAAAAATTGATGAGTTTCAGTGGGATAAGCTCTGAGGCACAAAGGAAAAACCCCTAAGGCAGTGGGTGTGAGGAGGAAACTTTTTATTGTCTTGCTGTGGATTTCTTCTTTCATTTTTCTTTTCTTTTTCCTTTTGCTAGTCTCTTTATTAAGTCAAGATGTTAAATATTACATGTGCACTTTGGAGGGGAGCCCTTTCTTCCCCAGTTTACAGATGAGACTCCAGTTTGGCCATGTTCCTTTTCCCCAAGCTTCTTCCTCCAATCTCCCTCATTCCAGGTTGTCCCTTCTCTCATCCTCTTTTGGGGGGCGGGGGGAGGTCGGGAGAAGGAGGAGAAAACACAATGCAACATGTTACTGACAAGTTCCAAGAGGTGAGGCCTTCCCCTGTGAGAACTCCATATTGACCCTACCAGCTTCCGCAGCATGCCCCTCTTCTTCACACACTCTTATTCTAGAAAACATGCAGCATGTACTTAAAATAACTCCCACAACGTGGAGTTCACATTATTTTTTTCTCCCAAAGAGCCTATTAATATCTATGTCTTCCCTTAGAAGCAGATTTTGTTGACTCCTTATTTTCTCAAAGCTAGTAAATATGGTCCGACGATTCCTAACCCATCACAATGACATCAGATTGGTGGTAGGCTGTGGCTTTATGACATCGAAGCCATGGATTGTGGCTTCTCCCTATGCAGCCATTGCCATTATCCATACATTATACACCAGCCTCTTGGCACCACTGAAGTGATGGGAGAGACATGTGCTTCATAATCAATCACTGAACCCAAAATTGTCCCCAAACCCATTTTTTAAAATCTTTGAATGTATTATCAAAATGTTATGAATGAGCTTTGGCTGGAAAGAACACTATCATGTCACTATCTCTGTTCCTCACATCTAGTCAAACTTAGAAACTTTTCTTGGTTGCTTCCTTGGTAGCCATATTTAATAAAAACATTAGATATTCTACAAGCAAAAGCTCTTTCCCTTCTCCCACACCACCTGTTAGAGGACATACCACTTCAATATAAAAAGAGGTTTAGTAGATATTTCTTTTTTTCTTAAAGATATATTTATGCACACAAGAACTGGGGTGCAGGCCAGAGGTGCAGGGAGTGAGAGGATTGACCAGAGGCAGAGTGGGGAGCGAAACAGGCAGATGTACTGAAATATACTGCTGAGGGGAGCAGCAGGCGAGGGTCAGTTTCCTGGCTGGGGATCCAACTCTTGCTGCAGTGGCTGGTAATAGCTTCATAACACTGTGTCGTTACCCCTTGCACCACCAGGGAGCCCCCTAGTAGATATTTCTAATTGGATTCAAGTGAGATTATGTTAGAGTGCAGACTGAGGGTTATCCCAGAAACCCCATTCATGCAACTCGAAATGGGTTCTGCCATCCATCACATAAAGACAAAGCACACTCTTAGTGTGAAGGAACTTTAATAGCATAGTGTTCCTAGAGAAAGAAGAAAATTAAGGATAATGAAACACCCCAAATTACCCATCCCCTAGTGGGTAAATGCCCAGCCAAACAGGGTTGGCTCAAAGTGGGGCCACTGAGGCCTGAAAATTTGCCACAAGTCTAAGGCACCTTCTAGCAGGGAACCATAGGAAAGGGGCAGAAGAGCCTCCACACGGGTCTCTCCCCACATATCTCCTCCAAGTGTCTTTACATTTCTCAGCTTTACAAATATGTCTCCTTCTATGCCCCTGGTGCAAGTCCGAAGCCAAGAAACAAGCACACCTTCCTTCACATGTTTTTCTGTTCCATGTGTCTCCTCCTCCAAGTCTTCTTCTGTTTTTCTTCCCTGCTCTGCTCCACCCCTCCCCAGGTGAGTCGGGGAACACAGAAACTCCCCCTTTTTATGGCAATCACACTGTTACCATTATAACACGAAGAGGCACTGTTTTATTGAAAAATCTATCATTTGCAAGGGATCGTATGAGGGTATGTGTGCCTGGGTGCGAGCATCTATGTTAAGGCAATGAAGGAAAAACAGTGAGGAACAAGGTGAAAAGAAGTTCATTCACTATCTCAAGGAAATAAAGACCTCAGACTTTTAAAATGAAAATATACCATTGGCATCAGATACTAATCACAAGGTAATTATTTTTAGAGGTTTCCGAGTAACACACACACACACACACACACCCATGACACCCTCAGGCTAATATAGACACCTAGAGAATAAATGTGCCCTTAGTTGTATGTGAGTTAGTTGTCCTTGGAGTGAATAAAAGTGGTTTTCAGTGTTCCTTTACCCTCCTATTAAAAGAAAAAAAAAAAAAGGATGTGCCACTTCAGAAGATATGGATAAAAATGCATCAGATTAAAAAACACTTCTCGAAGGCAATTTGGATGAAAAGTTATGATGGGCAACATCAAACCAGGCCCCTTTCTGTAAAAAACATCAAAATCAAAGAAGTTTTTTGTTTTTAAGTTACTAATCTTTCTAAAGAATCTCAGACTCTATCAGCCAAACTGTTTCTTTGGCAAGAACAGTTTTCACCTATGTAAAAGCTGGCAAGGACCAGATTAACAGAAGCACCCAAAATATGAGTGATGTGGTAACATACTTTTCTATCCTTTGTCTAAGGAAAAAGCCTTTGTTCAAGGAGTTCTAAGCTAATAGAATTCCCATCTGGGAAGTAGTCCCTGTCAATTCAGGGGACTTGTTATTGGGGGTTTTTCCCCTGGGTTCCCTGCCAGTGGGTCTCCTCTGAGTATTTCCCCTCTGGCTCACACTCTAGAAACACTGTCGGGAAGAAATTGCAACAAAGGGTCATCTCCCCAAGACTCCTCCACTAATAAATCTTTAGCAGTGTGAAATATCAGATGCTGCACCAGAGGTTGTGGGGATTTTTTTCAAATGTAAAAGATAACTCCTGACTTCATTATGCTACATTTTAGACTCCAGAGACGTGTATATCTTCTAAAAAATTCAAGAGCCAAGCAAAGTTCTAAAACTCTTTTTATAGTGCAATCAGTGTCTGCGTTTATTCATTCGTTTATTCATTCCAGCACACTGACTGCAGACTCAGTGTGCCAGGCACTGCTTCCAGAGGCTGGGGACTCAGAGGTGAAAGAGACAGGTAATCTCTTTTTTTTAAGATTTTATTTTATTTATGTATTTATGAATTTATTTATGTATTTATGTATTTATTTATTTTATTAATCCAAGAGCTGGGGTGTAGGCCGGAGATGCGGGGAGTGAGAGGATTCACCAGAGACAGAGTGGGGAGCAGAACAGGCAGATCTACTGAAATACACTGCTGAGGGGAGCAGCGGGCGAGACAGGAGAGGTCTGCTGCGCCATGTGGGAAGCTCCCTGGCCAGGGATACAGCTCAGGCCACCACAGTGGGTCATCATTGTGATAGTGCTGAGACTTCACCCCTAGGCCATCAGGGAGGCTGAGATAGGTAACCTCTTTCGCAAGGATTTTATTTTCTGCCAGGCAGAGGTATCAACAAACCAACAAACAAATGAAGACAATAATTTCAGATGATGATTAAGTAAATAAAAATAGAAGAATGCAATGATATAGAGTGGGCTAATGTGATGGGAAGCCCTCAGTGGGGAGGTAAAGATGTGAAGCTTAAACCTGAATGTCTAAAAAAGCCAGTCTTGTGAATGTAGGAAGATAAACTCTGCCTGTTTCTTATTCAGGACATTTACTTGTATTCTTTGAGAGACTGGGCAACCTCACAAGCCCCATGGTGTCTCAGGAAACCCATGTCACGCCAAGCAGAAATCTTTGAACCCAAGCCTACTGAGAGTACTTACTTTTACTTACCAGCAGGACAGCCCCAGGCATTATTTCTCAGCTGATGACATATTTAATTACCAAATGCTCTGCAATTGTTCTCCAAATTGTATCGATAAAGCCATCTGCATTGCTGAATTTCAAGAGCTTGTACTTCTTCATTACAGAAAGGCCATATTCCCTCGCGAATGCCCATCTTCAGTGACCAACATTCATTTTTACTTACAATTATTTTCTTAACTTCGAAAAAACAAGGTGCCTGCAAAGGATGTTTGCTTTATGTCATTAGATACTAACTTCATTGCCACATGAACAATCTTATGCTTGAGAAAAAAATGCAGCAGTGCTGTGATTTCCCTGTTCGGGCAGTACACACACGCCACCCCAGCCAGATTTAGAAATGATTGCTTTAGCTTGTGGCTTACAAGAAAAGACTTCATATCACATATTAATTTTTAAAATGTTTTCTTAAGCCCTTTTAGCCTTTATGGCAAACCCCAAGGCCAGGTAAAAAATGAATTATTGTAATATGGTTTAGCTTAATGGCATGAAAGTTTGCCAGCGCCTTTTCCCCATGTCACATCTGGACACCTCCATTATGGTTACTTAGGTGTCTGATGGTTTGTCAGAAAGCTAGCCATAACTTAGGCAGAAAACTGGACTCCATTAAAAAAACATTAAAAGCTGAGAGGGAGGCAAGTTGATGTGGCATGGCTCCCAGCGATGAGGAAGCAAGAGTGCATGCTGGAGCTTAGAAATAGAAAGTGATGTCCTCATAAAAACGTGGCTCTAGGCTGGTGTGCCACTAGAAATTCTTCTGTCAGTTTAGAATATTTAGCTCTAAGGGATTTCGACTTTCAAATGTATCTTTGGATGCAAAGTAGGCTGCACAGGAGGAGATAGCATTGAAGAAGGGGAAGAAGCATTTGCTCCCAATTATGATCAGTTTATGTTAAACTAAAGTTTTTTTCCAGATAGAATATCAGATCAGAAAGTGGGTTAAGAGGAGCTACCTGGCTGACATCAAGCAATTCACAGGCCTTCATAACTAAAAAATGCAGCTCATACCTGATAGAGCTAAACAATATTAAAAGCTTCAGCACGACTGGTTATCAAGGGAAACTTTCAGCCTAATTGGAAAGCTTGAAGCTTCAGGCATCTGAAAATTTTGGTTTGGGGCTCTTCCCCGGTATTCCAAAGTAGTATTCCCAATCAATAATGTGATGCTATGCACGGTAGCATCAGGAGGCTTCCTAACTCCCTCGTGTATTGTATTTGACTTGTTAAACTGTAAAAAGAGTTGGAGAAACAAACAGAAAAGAAATATCTTAGTCCCTGGCTGCCAAAATATAAAACAATAAAATCAACAAATATCAGTGCTCAGAGAGTACTGAAAAAGGCAAAGTGGAGATTTGTAATGATGTATTTTCATGCACAAAACACGAGTATCTTCGGTAATCTTCCCTTGTGTGACCTGTCCTTCTGAGTGTTAAGCAAAAGTACCATCTCTCCAGGCAGGTTGAATCTTTTATTATGATTGAGTCTAGAGGATGGACCGTCCCCCTCCATAAAACCTGTAGAAGGCCTCTCTTGTGGCGCAATGGGTTAAGTCTCAGGCTTATGAAACTATTTAAAGCCACTGCAGCAGGAGTTTGATTCCCAGCCAGGGATCTTCCCACGTGGCGCAGCAGACCTCTCCTGCCTTGCCGACTGCTCCCCTCAGCAGTGTACTTCAGTCGATCTGCCTGTTCTGCTCCCCACTCTGTCTCTGGTAAATCCTCTCACCACCTCACACCTCTGGCCTACACCCCAGTTCTTGTGTGCATAAATAAATAAATCTTGAACAACAACAACAACAAAAATCTGTAGATATCATGCTTTTTTCCATAACAGGTTGTAGTGTTTTCAGCACAATCTAGCTACAGCCCCAACTAAGATATCGTGGAGAGGTTTAGTACAGTCAGTTGTCCAAAGTGACCTGGAATATATCATGAGGATCTTAACCAACCAACTTGCACAGAACCGAATGGCAGGATCTTTATAGTCTAGAGATGTTGAAGTGTATGGAATTCTATGCTCCAGAGAACGTCCACCCAAATCCTCAGGGAGTGTTTCAGCAGCAAATCTGAAAACAAGATCTTCATCTGAGTTTGAATTTTCCTTTTCCCCATGAAATCAACCTGGTGATTTCATCAGAAGTTTGAAAGGGCACACAGCAGCTGAGTGAGAGGCTAAGTACTTAAAGAAGTTCGAGCAAAGATGAAATTCAGCATCTGCTCCTGCTCTTTATATGAAACATCAACCTCTAGAATCAGGGAACAAAAGCCTCCTTGGTGTCTGGATTATGAGGGAGACTGATCTCTATGTTTATCTAAGGACATATATTTACTTTAAATTTAATATTTTAAAATCAGAATACAGGGGACCTCCCTGGTGACCCAAGGAATTAAGTCTCAACACTGTGAAGCTATCTGCAACCACTACCACACAAGTTCGATCCCTGGCCAGGGATCCCACATGGCACAGCAGACCTCTCCTGTCTCTCCAGCTGCTCCCCTCAGCAGTGTATTTCAGTCAGTCCGCCTGTTCTGCTCCCTACTCTGTCTCTGGTGAATCCTCTCACCTCCTGCACCTCTGGCCTGCACCCCAGCTCTTGGATGCATAAATAAATAAAATCTTCTTTTTAAAAAAATTATGATGGTTGACCAAAGAGATGGAAGGACATTAACGTAGAGAATATAAGGGCAAATCAACAATAGTTAATATATTCTAAATGTTTGGCATTTATTACTAAAGTGTAATCCCATAATTTTAGGTCAGTGTACACCTCAAACAAAGAAAAGAATACGCTTCTAACACTTTTGGAAGAAAAAAGGTAATACGAAATACAATGAGAATCTACTTCTACAGATAGAGATCCACTAGTGGACTGACTGAGTCAGCATCTGGACAGCAGATGCTTTACCCTAGAGTGCTCTTGCTTCAGTTAGTCAAGCAGGATCTCTTGGAACTGCTGTTATGCTTGCTAATCATGAAACCCATTATTTCAACCTGTGTGCTGTTGTGTGTCTTTGCAAATAAATATTCCTCCTGCCTCAAAATAAGCTCACATGATGGAGCTTAAGGTCAATTAAGCTCACATTAGGTCATTGATGTCATTAATGAGAGTAGTTTTGGTGAGGTTGTGCGAGCATTAAACCTCTAACATCTTTCTCCATGTCATCTGAGTAAACCTTATCAATTATGTTTCTCTAAAAGTATGGGCCTCGGCTAGCAGAGATGGACAGAGGTGCAGAGGTTCAGAGGATTCACCAGAGACAGAGTGGGGAGCAGAACAGGAGGAGTGACTGAAATACACTGCTGAGGGGAGCAGCGGGTGAGACAGAGATATCTGCTGTGCCATGTGGGTCAGTTCCTTGGCCAGGGACCGAACTCGTGCTGCAGTGGCTGCCTACAGCTCCGTAGTGCTGAGACTTAATCACATGTGACATCAGAGAGGCCCTCAGGGTGATGTTTCCTGCAGGTTCTTCTTCCTCTCTACCTCTAATAGCACTTTGTAAATGTTCCATGGTAGTTTAGAGGTCTTGAAAAGTAATCTGTGTCAGAAAACTAATCTGTGTCAGAGAGGGGTATCAAAGCCTCAATTTTGTTAGCTTCATGATAAATCTGTTTCTTGTTAAGAAGAAAAAGGCAACAAAGCTATAAGTTAAAAGTAAAATATTAAGCAAACCAAAAAAATATACAGGGTTTCTGCAGAGTTTAAGATCTATGTACCCCCCATAACCTCCCTTTGCCCCAGGTTTTCCTCTGACAAGCAGGGATAATCATAGCATCTTCCTGCATTGGTTACTATGATGAATATAACTCAAAATAGTCCAATTTAACTGTTTGGCCCTACACCCAAAACATCAAAATTATTCAATAATGTTAGCTATTAACTACTTTTCTTTATTAGTATTCAACAATTCAACAAAAAGTTGCTGACATTTATGGAACGTTTATTATATTCTAGGTATTGTGTTAAATATTTTACACGTAATCACTTATTTCATTCTCAACTATCCTCTCACATAGCTACTGTTATTAACATCCCAATAGATAAGGAAACTGAGGCGCAGGAAGTTGTGACTTGCACAAGGTCAAACATTAAACAACAGAGTGAAGATCCAAACCCAAGTGGCCTGACTCTACAGCTCATATAAGGATACTACACTACATATTTCATTGATTCTATGATACATATTTTTTATGGGATGGTCTGACAATCAATGACTGTCATATTCATTTTTGTGTGTGTATATGCCACACACAAAGTAAAGTCATATCTTACAACTGAAGCCATCTTGGACTCCACAAAATAGAGCTCATTGCTCTATTGCAGAGTCAATATGGAGAAACTCTGGTTCCTACTAAAATTCTCAAACAAGAAGCCCCTTCACAATCCAGAAGAGTGATTCCAATGACAGGGACAGAGTACAAGAATTTGCAAGGGCCCAAAACTGTCTTTTGTTATCACAAGGAGGCCTAGGGTAGGAGGTTTGGCCTGCTCTACACATGGGTAGCTGAGCAGGAGCCCTAGGGGCAAGCTGGGGCAAGTCTAGTTCAAGGCAGCCCCCTGGCAGCTCCCCTCTCCCCCAGAAGGTGTAGGTTCTGGATTCCTGGAGTATTTTCTCACAGATGAGGTTGAAAAATTGGCCAAAGTTCACAGAAACAAAAGCTCAGAAGCAAATTAAGGGTAAGATGCCATGCATATTCCTTAGAGGAAAGCTCTTCTTTGTAACAGACCATTTCTTACAAAAGGACCAGGGCTTTCTTGAGACTTCTATACACTCATGTCTCTAATCAAGATTGCACTTAAGTTAACATAGGATTAAATTTAGTAAGAGATATATAAACAAAGCCACTATTATTTTTATGGGAAATTATATTCAACCTAAATCTATGATATTTCCTTTTCCCAAGGTCCTGAAGTCTGGAAGTGAGACTTAGGACAGGCAACACCCTCAAGGCTGTATTTCAGGTCTCATATTTACACATCTCACAGCTTCTCATGGGCCTTTCTCCAGATATTTGTGAACCAGATGTAAGAATGAACCAAAGATGGTGAAGGAGTGAAATGAGGTGAGCAAAATTCTCAGAGTCCAAGTCCAGAGCAGGAGTTGGTTTAGGGGGGGCTATTTGTGGGTCAGGGGCTCTGAGGTCATTGCTAACCCCAGGATCGAGGACATCTGATAGACTCTAGAGTGCAGGAGCAGGGTCACGCTCATGGCAACAATAGGTTATTACGTACTGGACCTAAGTGGTAAGTTCAAAATCTTTAGAATGTTGTCAGGTTGTCAGAACTCCTGGGAAGTCCCAACTACATTGTATGTATTTGGAATAGACAGATAGAAAGAAACCTTCAGGATGGGGCCTCCCTGGTGGCACAAGGGGTTAAGTCTCAGCACTATGAAGCTATCAGCAGCCACTGCAGAACCAGTTCGATCCCCAGCCAGGGAGCTTCCCACATGGCGCAGCAGACCCCTCCTTGCCCACTGCTCCCCTCAGCAGTGGATTTTCAGTAGATCTTCCTGTTCTGCTCCCTGCTCTGTCTCTGGTGAATCCTCTCACCACCCCCATGCCTCTGGCCTACACCCCAGCTCTTGGATGCATGAATAAATAAATCTTTAAAAAAAAATCTTCAGGATGGTTTGGGGCTGAGGTGTTCCACTGGACTAGCAGGTAGTAGCAGGCATTTCTAGAAAGAAGAATGACATTTATAAAGGCTTAGAGTCGAATGCAGTGTTTGGTTTTGCAGCTTACCTTGATTTAAAGAATGAGTTCAATTTGGATGCAATGGGTGGGGAGAGGTAGCTAAGGAGAAAGGGGGAAAGAAAGCCTAAGATTGATAAAGACACTTTAACTTACAACTGGAGGAAATTAGGAGCAACATTCAGGCATGTAAGAGGAACTTAAAGAATAGAAAGGGAAGGAAGGAGAGGAGAGGGAGAATGAAGAGGACTGTCGAAGAATTCCTAAGTCACAACCTATGATGACATTTACTACCTAAGAATAAGCATCTTGAAGACCTACTTCCCCTTCTCCAAACCTCAGCAGTTCAAGTTGTATGTGTCTCATAGGGGGAAATAACTTGTTTTTCTTTTTTAAAGATTTGTTTTATTAATTTATGCATTCAAGAACTGGGTTGTAGGCCAGAGGTGTGGGGTTGAGAGGACTCACTAGAAACAGAGTGGGGAGCAGAACAGGCAGATCTACTGAAATACACTGCTGAGGGGAGCAGTAGGAGAGACAGGAGAGGTCTGTTGTGCCATGTGGGTTAGCTCCCCGGCCAGAGATCAAACTCAGGCCACAGTGACTGGGGATAGCTTGATAGCTGAGACTTTAACCCCTGTGCCATCAGGGAGGCCCTTATTTTTCCTTTAAAGCCTTTAGGTTTTAAAGACAGATCATCCCGAAGACTTTTAAATACACATTTTAAATCCTAAAGATACATACTTACACCCAGTCACTGAAGAATAACTTGGTTTTTAAATAGTAATAACAAATAGAGCAAGAAGGCTTCCCTAGGGATTTTCCTATGAGTATTCTAAGTGCTATCAGGGGAGGTGATAAACGTCTGCTTCTTAATACAGCTTGTGTGGGTGCCTCCCGGAGAGGAGGAGAGAATGCATCTAGAGCTGTGCATCCGGTGGACGCCTGGGTGTGGGAGCTGCGGTGGCAGCTAGGTCATCACAAGAGCTGGGTTTGATATTATAATTGAGGGTGACTCCCAAGAGAATGTCTCTAACAGTGAACTTGAGGAAAAGGGCAAAATTCAGGAGTAAGAAGAAAATGGTTAATAGCAAGCTGAAGGGCAAAGAGAAATTCAAGCACTGGAATCAGCTGGAGGGTAGTGAAGACACCACGCAGAGGTGCTCAAGGTCTCCGCGCCTCCGAGCACAAACCAGGGTATGAAAGAGGAAGATGAACTGGAGACTGAATCAGGAAAGCATGTAGATTTATGAAAGCAGCCTTTAAAAACCACACACTTTATCAGAAACTAATGAAACAGAAGAATCCTCTCTCCCTCTTCCCCCTGACTCCCTTTACTCACCTGCCCTTTACTATCACTAATCAAAAGAACTGACAAATAAAATAAAAGATCCTGAAAATATGAAGGGGAAAATAAAAGACGAGGAGGGGTTAGTGAGGAGGGGAAGCGAATTCTACATTTGAAGACAGAATCTTACAGGTGAGACTGGGGGCAAGAGTTTCCAATTACAGGGAAGGGTGAAAATGGCAGAGAAGATATGAAATATTGCATTTGTGTTTGTTCCGTACAGAAAATGAGGTTCTTCCTACCCCAAGGACAATTTTCACAGAAAGCAAATTGTAGTGTGAGGGAGAATAGGGGCTCCCTCCCCAAGCAGCCCTAATGTGGGTGGTCTGCTCAATATGGACAGAGCTCATCAGATGCCCCACCCCACACCAACTACAAGTGCAGACCCAGCTATGACCTTGGGGGGTCCTTCACTCGACACCACGGACCCAAGCAAAGTCTGAACACAAACACCCGCACAGGTGTCTCCATTTTGTCAGAAGCCACTACAGTTTTCCAATTTGTCTTCTTCCTTGACTCCAGCTCATGCTATATTCTGACACAGCTGGAAAACTGGGCCCTCCCTCTTCTTCCTGCCACCTCTAACTGCCTCTAAGGTTAACTTTGAATGGCTCCACTTGGTCTTAAATAACCAACCTTAGTGTCCCACCTCCTCCCACAGTCCTCCAGTGTGACTTTGCTCTCAAACCCCGCTCATGCTCCTGGATTGCGTGGGCTACTTCCCTCTGCTCTGTCCTCTTGCTCTTCTCCACCTGCCCAAATACTGCATGGCTTTTAAGATCCACCCCCTTTTTAAACAGCTTTATTGAGATATATTTCATGTGCCATGTAATTCACTCATTTGAAGCATACAGTTCAGTGGCGTTTAGCACATTCACAATGCTGGCTGGCCATCACCACTATCGAATTCCAGAAGATGTTCATTACCCTGTAAGGAAACCTCAGATCTGTCAGCAATCTCTCCCTTCCCCCAACCACCTTCGCTGTGCCTTGGCAACCATTCATCTACTTTCCATCCCCATGGATGATTTGCCTATTCTGAACATGTCACTTAAACTGAATCATGAATCATGAAGATTGATATGCGGTCTTCTGTGACCAGTTCTTGCACTCTGTGTTCAAGGTACACCCATGTTTTAGCAGGTGTTACTTCATCTTTCCCTATTCCCAAATAATATCCCACTGTGCAAATAGACCACATAATGTTCCTCTACTCATTAGTTGATAGATATTTGTGTGGTTTCCACTCTTTGGACTGTGGGAATAATGCTGCTTTGAATATCTGTGCATAAGTTTTGTGTGTACCTATATTTTCATTTGTCTTGGGGTAGAATCACCGGGTCATATGGTAACTTCAGGTTTAATATTTTGAGGAACTTTTTTCCAAAGTGGGTGCATGCTTTACATTCCCACGAGCGATGCAGGAGGGCTTCAATTTCTTCACATCCTCAACAGCACCTTATTGTTTAAGAGTCACAAAACACAATAAACATATACTAAACACCAGCCTCTGTGCGTAGTGCCCTGTAGATGCTCTCTTGCTTACACTTTACAACAGCCTGAGAAGCAAGTAATATTTTCCCCTTTTGGAAAGTGAGATGATCAGGATTAGAATTTTGTGACCAGACAAAAATACGGAGGGTGGAGTGGGGCTGCATCTCCATCTGTCTGCCTCCCAGGTCTACTTTCAGATACATCCTAGGTGGCCTTTCTTACCCCAGCCGCTAGAGTCATTTCCTCTCCTGATAGGAGAACTAGTAATGACTGCATACCACCTTTATTGCTCTGTGGTTGTTTCTTATATAAAACATTATTTCCCAACTAGACAGTAATCACTTTTGTCAGTCTTCTTGTACAGAAGAAATAAAATGTTAAAAAAAATTAATGAGTTTAAAAAATTTTGAGGGACCTCCCTGGTGGCGCAAGGGGTTAAGACTCAGCACTATCAAGCTATCAGCAGCCACTGCAGCACTAGTTCGATCCCCAGCCAGGGAGCTGACCCACATGGTGCAGCAGACCTCTCCTGTCTGCCTGCAGCTCCCCTCAGCAGTGTACTTAAGTATATCTGCCTGTTCTGTAACCCACTCTGTCTCTGGTGAATCCTCTCACACATACACCACCACCTCTGGCCTACACCCCAGCTCTTGGATGCATAAATAAGTAAATCTTTTTTAAAAAAATTTTTTTTGAGAGTTTGACATTTTTATTACTCCTTTTTTGAGAGCTGAGGGGCGGGGTGGGTAATTTGAAGACATAAGGTTGACCTTTCAGTTTGTTTCCATGATGTTTGAGTGAAGTAAGAAGAAATAGACCATGACAAAGCTCATACTCATAACCACTAAAAAAGAAATGTAAAAAAAATGTGTAATTTGTGTTTCAGATATGCTGCTTTTGTTACCTAGTTCTTTATTATTTTTTTTAGCAAGACTTAATAACAGAAGTCCGCATTTTTTTCCTTAGGAGCCCAAGATACATACAAACACACACACCGTATGCACACATACTATGTCCATATACATATGAATATTTTTGCATGTGCACTATGTACTAGGGACTTCACATAAGTTATCCTTTATTCTTTTAACACCATCACAAAGTAGGTATTAATTAACCCATTTGATATTTAAGCAAAATGATGTTACCTTTTGCTTAAATTTGACCCCTTAAGTTGATGTTGGTTTCACTGCATGATACTCTTGCTCAGGTGTCTATAAAGGAGTCATATAGCACGGCCACGGGTTCCACTAAGTTGTCCCCTTATTTTCTTTCTTCTTTCTTATTTTCTTTCAACTCCTGCTCCATGACCACCATTTCAGCATAATCTAGTACTTCATTCCCATCTCTACATGAAAACATCCAATCACATCCTGGAGGTTTCATACAAGCTTTCTTAAATAAGGCTCAGGTCCAGTTTGGAGTCACAGGTCTGTGCTTCAGGTTCTGAAATGATGTGCTGATACTGAATACAGGGTGGTATTCAAATAAACTCAAGATCAAGAACAGGGTAATTTACTTGGAATCTACAGATGTGCTTCAAGAGGTAAGAATCCTCTGTAAGGAATGCAGAAAATGTGCATTCTTATTGGGAGAGAGAAGGTTCATGGCTTTCTTGGATTCTTAATAGACTCAGCAATCTCCCCAACTTACCAACAACTATCTCTAAACGGAAAATGATTGTGGAGAATGTTTCCCGCAGAGGACTGATTTAATATGGACTACAACCTCAAGGTCCTCTGCTTCTCTTAAAAACAGAACGATACAAAATATTTAGGCAAAGAATACAGACTGAACTGAGCTCCCTAAAGATTCCTCCTCTAATAGTGAATGAAGTGAATCAGTGTTTCTCAGTGTGTGCTAAGCTCATCTATGTCAAAACAGGCTAAGATGACAGTTTCAGACACAGATTTTCATCATCAAATGCCAGAATTGCTGGGTGAGTCTTTCCAGACCTGGGGTCCTGGAAATCTACAGGTGATCTTGTCCATATTCCAGATGAGCATTCTTCATTTGACAACCAATATTAGACATTTATAAACCAGACAATCTCCTTTGTGCATAATCCTAAGGAAAGCCTAGATATGGCTTTAAATACGATTGGATCTTCGTTTATCTTTAAAGTTAAATGTTAGACTGAATCTGACAGTCAATTAAACATACAAAGTCAGAGGAAGTATAAAAATAAGAACTGTGTTGGATTTATCCCAGAAATGTCTCTAATTTGAAAACAGCTCTAAATACAGAAGTTTAATTGGGATCAAACTTCAGCACTGATATTTTGTTTGGAAGTGCAATATTCTACATTACCTTTGATTCAGAGGAGATGCTACTTCCGCAGCAAAGGCACTGAAGGACACATTACATGCTTTTGGCCCTTACCGCACAATTCAAATGAGGACAAAGAGTGGGTCATTTGAAAAAACAGAAAATCCAAAATATGAGGTAATAAACGGGTGTTTTAAACAAAAACATTTAGATAAATTGCATTCCCCATTTTAAGCTAATGGGCTTGGAACTCAAGGGAAATCTTAGATTATGTGTGTGTGTGTGTGGAGGGGGGTTAAGTATTCCCATCTATTTTGCCTTAATTGCGGTTAGGTACACATTATACAACATTTACCATTTTAATCATTTCTAAGTGTATAGTTCAATACCATTACATTCACCTCTTCATGCAACCATCAACAGCATCCATTTCCAGAAACTTTTTAATATTCTCAAACTGAAACGTCATATTCATAAACACTAACTTCCCATTCTCTCCTCCCCCAGCCTCTGGCAACCACCATTCAACTTTCTGTCTATAAATTTGACAACTCTAGGTACTTCGTATAAGTGGAATTATACAATATTTGTCCTTTTTTTCTGGTTTTCTCACCTAGCACAGTATCTTCGAAGTCCATCAGTGTTACAACAGATGTCAGAATTTCATCCCTTCTTAAGGCTGAAAAATATTCCATCATGTGTATATGCTGCATTTTGCATATCTGTTCTTCTATCAATGGAAATTTGGGTTGTTTCCTTCTTTTAGCCATTGTGAATAATACTGCAATGAACTTTAGTGTCCAAATATTTGATCAAGCTCCTACTCTCAATTCTTTTGGGTAGGAAGTTCACATTTTAGGATAAGTGTTTCAGAGTCTTTGACATTTACTACAGGAAACACTAAAAATCACTGAATCCCAGAGCACTTATTTCTCCCCTTACCTACCTGTTAGCAACCTCAAACTTTTTTCTTTCAACTTTTTTTTTCTGATGTGTCCTTTTCTTTATGTTAATTCACACAATCATTGACTCGTCCAATAACAAGTATCTCGTGCACCAACTATGTGCCAAATTATTAGTTTAGATCTTGCAAATATTTGTAAGAAAAGGAGGATATGGTTCCTACCTTATAAAACAGATGGTAATCAAATAATAAATAAACACATACATGCAAACTGACTAGTACTTTTAAGGAAAAAACAAGTTAACTATGAACGCTTATACCAAAAACCACCAAGCTGGTCTCAAGGGGATGGAAGCGTTCCCTGAGGAAGTGATATTTGAGCTGAAAGATGAGCAGGAACTACTAGTTTAAAGGAGAGAAATAATATTATCTGCATAGGACCTGCCTCCTGTACAAAGGCCCTGGGCAGAAGTTGAGTGGGAGGAAATACAGAAAACTCAGATTATTAGGGGCAATCCAAAGTACCCCCACAAGAAGCCTTGTGTGTGTGGAGAGGGAGATGGGTTAGATCAAATAAGGTATGGAGAAATTTTGATCTTTACTCCAAAAACAGGGAGAAACCATTGATGACATTTATTTCTTGAAAGCCTATTGAGAGACAGCCCCTTTCTATCAATAAGAGAAACCTATGTCTTCAGAAAGCATAGGAATGGCAGGTCTCTGTCTCTGCACTATGGCATGCCTCTTGTCCGGGTGGAGGGGGTGGTTGCGGGGTGGGGGTGGTGGTGGCATGACTCCTCTGTCTAACAGGAAATCTGTTAAATCTGCAAATTTTTTGAAATTTCTGTTGTTATTGTCCAAACAACTGTTACTATAGCTCTGGACGTGACGTTTAGTACTCCGTATCAACCAGGTCTTTCGTTGACTATCAAGGACATTTGGAATTAAACCAGCCAAGTATAATCAATTCTGATGCTTTAGGCCATTAGAATACCATTGGGGCTTGGAAGAGATATTTTCTCTTGTATTTAAAATGGTACAACTGGCTTTGAGTGAGAGAGACTTTCTTCATCTTCATTCTAATATTTAACATAATGGTCATTTCAAACAAGGTAGCTGACTACCTAGATCAGAGCTCAATTCAATTTTGGAAATCTTAGATTCATTTCAAAATAATGGCATTTATTTTCATTTCCAGAAGCAGTTTTTTTTAAAAGATTTATTTATTTATGCATACAAACTGGGGTACAGGCCACAGGAACAGTTTTTTTTAGATTTATTTTATTTATTTATGCATCCAAGAGCTGGGGTGTAGGCCAGAGGTGCGGGCGTAGGGGGACAGTTCACCAGAAACAGAGTTGGGAGCAGAATAGGCAGATTGACCGAAATATACTGCTGAGGGGAGCAGGGGATGAGACAGAAGAGATCTGCTGCACCATGTGGGTTAGTCCCCTGGCTGGGGATCGAACTTGTGCTGCAGTGGCTGCTGATGGCTTCATAGTGCTGACTTAACCCCTTGAGCCACCAGGGAGGCCCCTACACAAACAATTTCTGTCTCTTCTTCTGAAGGAAACGTGCACCTCTCTATATATACTTTACATGGAACTACATGTAGAGACACAGCACAGGTGAAGAAAAGAAAAACTGGGAGCATCTTACAACTTTAAAGTATTCAACTAAGACCTCCACATGATTTCTCTATGCTTTGACACATGATGTCTAGCTGCACAGGGGGTGCAAATCTTTCATCCCGTTAAAAGTTCAAGTTTAACTGATGCTATATTGGGTAAGGTCATTACAACGCGAAAAAGCTGTAGTTTCCCTTGGATGGTAGCCCTTTTCTGTACACAGCTTGCCTGGGGGAGGCAGTGTCAGCACTCCCATTAGGTTTTCCTACTCTAATTAGGAAACATATACAATCAAGGTTCTCTGAAATTAAGAGCCAGCTAATTAGGCTGTGAAGATGTTCCTCTAGATCTTGCTTTGGTTGAGAAACACCTTCCGCTTTATTTGTCCCCATTAGAGGGTGAGGGACAGCACTGATGGGAAAGGTGCAATGCGAGTTCAAAATAAATAAGGACCGAGTGTGGATGGGCCATCAAAGAATGGAGACCTTGTGTTCTACCCTCCAAGTCTTATCTGTGTTCATTTAGCCTCTAAGCATCCCTGCATTAGACCATGTGAGCTAAGTTAAGTTACAGGGTTTCTGACCTAACACAGTGTCTTGGGGTATTCATCCTTATAGGAACATGGGGAAGATATTTTCTGCTACTTACCTCCTTATCTGCCTTCTTTCTTGTTTCGAAAAATGAGGGTGAAAGAGAGCAACAGAAAGGCTCAAACTCACCATTAATAGCTATTCTTCCTTCAGAGCAAAGTCACCCCTTTCCTGCTCATTCACTGGATGAAAGGTCTTACTGAAGCTTCCAAAGATGACTGCATCTCATATCTGAATGGGTTTCAACAATCCCCCCAAAGCATCAGAATAGAAACTCCTTCCAGGATCCAGGCTCTGTGTGCGCGAGAGCATCAGAGAATCTCAGGCTACCTTACAAGGGGTATGGTATGGTATCAAACAAACCCAAGAGTCAAAGGCCTCATGAAAAAGAGAAAGAGAAAGAAGGAGGAGGAGAAGGTAGAGGGAGGAGTCACTTTCTTATTTCATCTTCAAACTAGGAGCTTGTTTTTCTATGTTAAAGAGATGGGAACAGAATAAACAAAATTGAAAGCAAAGTGATGGACTATGACTATATGTGTGAGTTCTCACCCAGTGGAAAACATACTGATCTGGGAGTCAGAAAAAGTCTCTTTCTCTCTTTTGTTGCATGACTTTGGGGAGTCACCCTCTTTCCTTATCTTCAGTATAATTGGGATAACAATTCCAGTTGAGAGGGCCAAATAAAGTAACAGAAGTGGCAGTATTGGTAAATTGTACAAAAATAATTTATTGTTTCAGTCTGAATAAGGAAAGTTAGAAAAGTCATAACAGGAAATCAACAGAACTAGGTGAAGTAGTGATGGAGGTAGCTAAGGCTAGATTTATCGTAGATTAAAGTCTGTGTCAAGATGTTTTGAAATTAAACATGTAGCCTAAAAGAGGAGATTAGGGCCTCCCTGGTGGTGCAAGGAGTTAAGTCCCAGCATTATGAAGCTGTCTGAAGCCACTACTGCACGAGTTTGATCCCTGGCCAGGGAGCTTCCCACATGGCGCAGCAGACCTCTCCTGCCTTGCCCACTGCTCCCCTCAGCAGTGTATTTCTGTTGATTTGCCTGTTCTGCTCCCCACTCTGGTGAATCCTCTCACTCCCACCACTCCCCACCTCTGGCCTATACCCCAGTTCTTATATGTATAAATATATACATCTTTTAAAAAGAAAGAGATTAATATTTTCATCTTAATTTACTACTTTTAGCTCTTCTTTAAATGAGAATGAGAACTTCTGACTTCTAAGTACCCAAAGAAAGAAAAAGAAAAGTCAATTTAGATATTCTCCACCATCCAACTCCAGACCTACTCCCCATAAATCTGCAGAAAAGTAGGCTACTTGAGTTGGGTTTGTCCCTTAATTTATTCATTATAAAATAAGCACTTTTCCCTAAGTTTCTACCATAGGCTTAATTCTTTCTCTATCAAACACAAGGAAGAAGCTACTCAATCTGTTCAGAATTTTTCCTTTTGTTGAAATGAGCTTCTGGGAGGCCCAAGAGACAATTCTGAGAGCACAAGTTGAATAAGACCAACATCTAGCAAAGGTACATCTATAAATGTGCTTTTCATAGTCTATCAGCCATCAACTCTGCCATCAGCACCAACATTCTCTTATGAACAAACCACAAGAACTAAGAAGATAAGAACCACAGTTTTTGGGTTGAATAGATTTGAAAATCAGAGTGACACCCTTAACAAGAAATGAAGGAAGCAGGAAGAAGTTGTGTTCTTATTTAAAATCTAAAGGTTTTTCTTGCTGTTCTTTCCAGAAAAAAGAAATAATTTGTGGGAAATAAAAGGACACCAATAAAACTATAACAAGTTACTGTGAGGCCAAAGGAAGTGGGTATTTGGACTGAATGGACAGATCTAAGCTTCTTTAGATGGCGACCAGAAATTAAGCAAGAACACTAAGGCTGTGGCTATAATGCGGTTGATTCAAACCAACCCAAACCCCCAGAGAAATTAAAATGGAGAAACATAGATTTTTAGTTTCATGAATTCTAAAGACAAAACAAGGCATCCAGTTCTCTGAATCCCTTCTTAACCAGTGTTACATTCAGAACACATGGTAAAAGATCCAGTTTAGTCATTTCACTAATCTCCAAGCTGTTTTAGATTTTGCATTTTCAGGTAAAAGGTCATGTTGACACAGTCACAAACATATAGGGCACATGTAAAATGCTGTCCAGCAGCAGGCTGTTTTGTCTTCCTAACCCCAAGTCTGGAGACACAATGCCTTCTCCTTGGTATTTCTCTTTACAACATAAGTTAAATTTAAGTTACATATTTGTTGTAAACCAAAGGTCTAACCCCTGCAAACCCTCCCCCTGATTCTTTCAGTAGGTTTTATTTTAGGAGAAAAAGCTGGGGAAATTCTGCCCCCCATTTGGGGAAATGATTGTAATATGATTATAATAATGCTGTACCTATCAAAAATCTTCAGAAGCAAAAAATAAAAGCCTGATGGGTTACTATCATTATCTTCTAAGCTCTTTCACAGAGCCTTTGTTTGTTTAGGGATATCAACAATTAGAAAAGAAATAGACACACAAGCTTTGTTTTCTCAGCAGGAGCGGCTGTACATTTTACAATGGATATTTTCTTTTTTCTTTTTTAAAAATTAAGATATCCATTATCTACGAAGCAACCTTGGAGGGACAGATTGAGGATTTAATTTTAGAATTTCATGTCTGACTCTCGTAGCCAGATGGTCTTTACACAATGGAAGTTCCCTACCATCATTCATAATTGTTCCTTATCACAGCTATCATTAATGTTATTATTAAGAATAATGTTGACATCATTTAAGTGCCATGTTGAAGAGTCCTGGCAATTTGCTCCCACCACCCATTGCCCATTTTAACCTAACAGGTTTATACTCATTAAGACTCTAGAAACTGCCTTTTCTCTTGACAACTTTAAGAAAATGTGCCAATTCTTGCTTCCCACGGCAATTTGTTTATAGTGGTTCTTACCAGTTTGAAGAGTGTTGCCTTTGTTTCTTAATTATTTTTGACCATATATTTTTTCTTTGGGGGTTTTTTTGTTTGTTTTTAACTAGAGCATATTCATGATTCTTTTTCTGTTAAACCAATTTTGTTTTTAAGCATAGGATGATTCCATTGGATACGTTTTATAGGGTTTTTTTCATGGGTGGATCAGGGAAAGGTTTTTTAAAAATTGAAATATGACACCATATCATTAGAGTTTTAAAGTTAGTAATATGCTTAAGGCAGATTTTTTATGGTTAGCAAAGCTGAGAGGTTCTGACACCCAAAGGATGCACGAAGAGATAACTTACATAAATGTATATGGTGCCCCGAAGGGGCCTCCATTGTATTATGGGGTTTCTCATGAGCAGCCTTAGTTCAGACAGAAGAACAGTGAAGCAAAGCTAAGTGGTTCTCTACCGGATGGGCTATGCAGGAGCCGCATTACACTGCAAATAGAAGTACCTTTCTATGCCAGCTAGTTTACTATGAGGTACTTAAATATCAAATAGTACAAAATACCTAACAAAACATTCATTGTATTAAAAATGTTTCCTTAAAATAACTGCTGCATAACTCTAAAATGGATAGCCTAACAGTTGACTTGGAATAAACTGAAAATGATAAGGTCTAAAGCTTGGGAAAGAAGAATATACATAAACTGGAGAAGGTAGCAAATTGGGTAATACGATATGATTGATTGATTGGACTATTAGAGATTTGAATCTGCCCTGAAGTTTATTTCTTCCAATTTTCAAAACTGTATTTTTTTTTATTTTGTTTTTAAAGGACTTGCTTGTACTGATTCTGCCATTTCTGAAAGGCAAAAAGCAAATAATTATGAAGAAAGAGACTCATGGCAGATTCTAGCTGAGTACCATTTCTTATACAAGCATTATACATACTGCTTAATTTATTGTTTTATATACATGAGGCAGTTTTGTCAGAATCAAAGATCCTCAAAGGGGGGAAAAAAGCTATTCCTTAGTAAGCAGCATCATAATTTTTTCTTAACTAGAGTTTACCTTAGAGAAAACCCCATTTCCCCCATTATTTTAAAGGTTAAAAAAGTGAGGTGTCCATGTGATTTGCAGATAAAATAATAAAATAAAATTTAGTTATTATTTAAAAATTAGTTATTATCTTTAAAAAAAAATCAATCACAGAGATTTCATTAAATCAAGTATTCCCCACCGCATAAGTGTTCTTCTAGGCTATTAAACAGTAATAACACTTTGCTTGGGACCATGCTATTATTCAACAACTTCTATAAACCATGACAGTATTTGTTATTATTTATTGAGAATTCACCGTGTACTAGACACACTTCTAAAACTTTCCACATATTACTGCATTTAACATCAAAATAATTCTTCAGGATAAGAATTTTCTTCACACTGAACATTAAAGGTCAATTATGATTCTAACTCCAATAGAGTCATATGACTTATTCAATCTCATATTTGAAATATAGTGCATGATTATAGAGTAAAGAATCTTAAATGCCAGTAACAAATATAGGTGCTTCCCAACTCTTTCTTCACACATCTACTTTCTTGTCAACAAAAGTATTTCTCATTCAAATGAAACTACCTAAAATTACGGTCCAGGTATCCAATTTTATTTCTTCATTCACCTTCTTTGTTACTTTATAATGTGAGATTCTACCCAGTACTTCCATTGCGTGGCTGTGGAAGAAAGTCTGATAAAAGTTGCAAGGACTTAGTAAAAGCACTTGGTAGATGTTTATTCAGGATTAAGAGTAGCTGAAATTGATGCCTGTCAGAGATCTGCCATCATTACGCCTCCCTTTTCAGAAAGTGAGATATCACAAACAATGACAGTGATATAGAAACAAAGCTGCTTTCCAGATGCTAATTATAAACAGGAGGTGGTTGGGGCCAAACCTCCAGGAATCACAAATCCATCCTATCTGAGTTCATTAATGCTTCTATTTAACTCCAGGAAAATGTGCACCTTCCACAGTATGGTGAGGAGTTTCTGATTGGCCGGTAAAAACAGGTGATTTCCTCCAAAATCTTACTCAAAGATAAACTAAAACAACCTCATGTGCCTTCCTGTGTGTCAAGGCTTCTTGTGATAGTGATAAGTAGGTCCTGCTGAAGCAGTGATGGAAATACTGTCACTTAGTTACAGGTGAGGAGAAAGACTTGGCGACCGAGACATCACTCATGACACTCGCAGATGTCCAGGTGGAACCCAAGCACTAAGGTCTCTCTCTTCTTCCAAATGGAAAGTACAGTGGAATTTTTAATATTCATCTGGATGTCTGGCTGCTTCAGTGAAGGGCTCTTCAATTTCACATTTCATCTCGGCGACTAATGTCTACATCTTGTCAAATAGCCACCAAGACTGTACCGCAGGGCTACCCCTGGACAAAGCTGTGATGTTCTGTGCAAACTTGCGATTTGAGGGTTCAGTGACTACGCTGAAACCAAATGAGCTGTCCCCATGTAACCATTAGAAGGGGTTGCTGCTCCCCTTGCAAACATACCGTTTTCCTCAACAGTCATAGTGCTAAGCCTTTTCCTACTGAGTTCCTGGTTTCAATGAAAAAATATCCTATCTTTTTTTTTTAAATGCTTTTTAAAGCGGATGGAACTCATTTTGATAGTGAGACCCTAAAAGATGGAAACAGAAGTCTGTGTTTTCTTTCTGATTATTTTCTTGCTGACAATTTTATTGCCATTGTCTTCTGTGTTGCTAATGGCTTTTAGACTGCGGGTCTCACTTCAACTATTCAATAAAAACGGTTAGAAGGATTTTTAATATACTTTTCCCCCCAACTTCTTAATGATTGGTAAAAAAAAAAAAATTACTGTGGAAATCACAAAATGCCAATGTTCACTTGCCTGGGTATGAATTAAATAAGTTTACTCAGGTCATTTTGTAATTGCAGGGGCTGAATAAAGTTAATATCTTATGCTTGGCAAGAGATGGACCCCACTTTCACATGCCTTTTTTTGATCAAAAATATATTTTAAAATTCACAATATGATCTTGAGTTAAAGGTCATAGGTTTATTTTTGTATTGCATGGTACAAACTAACTTCTTATTCTGAATCCCTACAGTCTCCACTTTCAGCCCTCTTCAAACTATAAGAAAATTCAGATCCTCACAACAATGAGACCTCCTCTGCAATCTATTTGCTACTAGAATAAGCCCTAACTTAGTGATCAACCAAATAAGGTGGGATCACTAAAATGTCAATGATCAAAAACTCTGAAAGGGTAACTTTCTGTAAGTGTTATTCTAAAGTATTAAAACATCTCAAAATGAACATTTCAGAACTGAATTTGTTCAAATTATTGAATAAGTTATCAGGCTACAATTAGCTCACTATTCCTTTCACAGCAGTTACCTTGGAAAGCAAAGCTCTTGCTCCAGTAATTATTCCACTGCTGAAATATTTTGTGGATTGCATTTACTCCTTTTTGGAACTAGTAAAAAGGAAACTGGTCTTGCTGTTTTTAGTCATTTTCTTTCTTGAATCTAAATGGTCTATGATAGCTTTATCCTTTATGTATTCCCTAGATCAGGTGCTAATTTTGGGAGGTGTGGGAATGGGAAGGTGTTTCCAAAAGTTAAAGGACATATAAAGGACAAAGACAGTGTTGCCTTTATAGATATCTGGGAAAATGTGCTAATGAGCTTTTAGTACAATTCTAGAAAGGGAATTCCAAAAGTATGGGTTAAATCATGCCAGCACAATTTAGAATGCTGCACACAGTTCAAAGGGGGCATTTTCAAGGGGACACCAATCACATCTCTTCTAATTCTGCCTCTTGTCGCCTTGTCGCCACCTTGTCTATGGCTAGTTTATGACCTTGGGAAAGCCACTGGAGTTTCCTTAGTGGCAAAATGATGGAAGGTTAGATGCCCACAAAGGATATTTCCAGTTTTAACACTCTGGGATAATGATACAAGGTTCTTCAGATTTAGGTTAAATGTCATTTTAGGTAACACCTTTAATGGATTAAGTCATACCAGTGATTGAGAATGTATCTTCCATAGTGTCTTCTTCACATGTTCTCTATATTAACATTTAGTGCTATTTGCCAGCAAGAATAAAGTTTTTACTTAACTGAATTTGAGGTTTGTGGACATGTAAAAATTTTAATTTCATAGCAGAAGATGTATCTAGGGGTGGGGGGGAGAAATAATGATTTTATTTTTTAAAACATTCTCTTTTTCATCTTATGGGGAGGGCACTAATAGTCTCAAACCAGATACCCATTTTACATGAACTCATGTTTTAAAAAAAATATCTACCAACACCTCTGATTCTTGTGATGACAATCTCTCATTGTAATAGCATTGCTTTGATGGACTATATTTTCTTAAAGCTTAGCTGTTCTCTTTTCTGCAGATATTGCAGCAGTTGCTTACTTTCAAGGTAAAATGGTGAAAAAATACTTCCTGTGAAATGCTACCAATTGCAGGTATTCGCAGGACATGTCTGGTTCTATTTAGGGTTTTTTTCTTTCTTTCTCTCTTTCCTTTTCAGTATCCTTGGCCTTACAGCCTGGTCTTTTTCGTAAGAAATGTCAGCAAAGTCTTTCAATTAATGAACTGTGAAGTGCTCAAAAAACATACCATTTCAAAAAGTATTCTGCAAGGGTGTAACACTAATGGGAGATGACCCTTGAGTTACAACCAAATATCCCACTCTAACTGAAAAGAATTAAGATGAGGACTGGCTGAGGCACAATCTCTTTGAACAAAGACCTAGAGAGGAAGAAGTGATGAGGAGTGGGGGAGGTCAGAACTAGAGTAGCAATCTGGAGAGATGTGTTTATGTTAGAGACTTCCGTCAAATAGTGGAATTTACAAACCTCCCTATAAAAGGTACCAGGTGGAGAGAAGCAAAGAGAAGGGAACAGGGAAGATATGTTTAGAAGGTTGCTCAAATAACCCTAATTGGTAGGTTCTTAGCTATACCTAATGTAGGTTTTGTTTTCTTTTAATTTTGCTATTTAAAAAAAAAAAGTGTGGTGTAACTCCTTCAATCTTTTTGCAATTCTGCATGGTTGAACATTTGAAATGAGTTTGTGTATCACCCCCAGGCGCTGATTCAGACTTGATTGGGGCAAAGCAGACTGCATGTGCTTATTTTTATCCACGTCATTTGGGACGTTATATAGCCAAAGGAACCAAAAAATGTGCTACTCTATTGCCAAATTATCACCTATTCTTTGATCAGACAGGGCGGTGATACTCATCAACAAGTTGAGCGACCTTCGCGTAACAGCAATGTCAGGTCAACTTGAGAAAGTGAAGAGAGAGCCCTAAACACAAATAAAAAGAAACAACCAACAATCCTTATAATTATCATCATCTGCTGCTTTTCCCTCTTTTGGCAAAGAAACACTCCATCCATTTGCAGAAATCGCCCGCGGAAACGTTACATCAAAACTAATCACAACGATTAAAATCAGCTTTTCTGTGCAAGAGGAGGGTAAAAAGCAAGTTGGAGGCTGGAATAAGACTGTTTTTCCACCAAAAAAAAAAAATCTGGAAAAAAATTTCCTGTATGTTTATTTATCTATACGTATATATAGGGGCTTTATTTTTGAAGGAGATCAATTGCTGCCCTGTGATCAGTTAATTTGATTTAAGTTTTATTTTGGAGATTGATTTAGACTGGAGGTAGAGGCATGAGCTAATTGTATCCTGATCCTTGCCTTGAGGGGTTTCAAAGCCCTGGAGCAACTCTTCTCTGTATTTTGTTCTGTCTACCTTAGCCAAGCTATTGCATTTCTCTCTGGTGTGGCGAGCCGAGCAGATCGCTGGGAGAGAAATCGGAAAAGGGGGGAGAGGAAAAGGAAAAGGGGACTTGGAGAGAGACTTTGTGCTTCAATGTTTCAGGTAAGATCTGACGGTTTGGGTTTGTTATTATTTGCTAAGGAGGGTATGGCTGGGACTTTGGGCGCAACTCGCTTTTACGCATGTGCCAGGCATGGGGCGAGAGCGCGGAACACTCGCACACACACAGCCCGCCGCGGCGGCTCGGGATCCGCTCCGACCGGCAGCGGGGCAGCAGCCGCTACCTCCTCCCGGCTGCTTCTGCTGGTCGTCGGCTTTCTTCTTCGAGTGGGAGCGGGCGCGAGCTGGGCGGAGGGGGCAGAGGGAGCGGGTGCGGCCCGGCGGGCCGGGGTTGGGGCGGCAAGGGGCCGGGAACTTCCGGATCGTGGGGCCCGGTTCCGGATCTCGGAGCGGAGCCGCCGCTGCTCTCGGAGCCGGTGCCAGCGCCGCCCGCCCGCCGCTCGCGCGCCAGCATCCCCGGCGGCCGCCTTGCAACGGCTCCCCCCCTCCCCCGAGCCACTCTCCCTCTACCCCTCCCTCCCGAGCCGCGCGCGTCCCTTTCTTCCCTGACACTGTGCTCCGCGTCTGCAAACCAGCCCCGCCGAGAACCTCCCAGCGCCGCGGGCCGCGATCCGCAGCTGCCGGCTGGAGCGCCCCCAGCTAAGTCACAGGCCTGCGGGGCGCGCAGGGGCGGTAGCGCCCGGAGCTCCGCTCCAGTCCCCCGGGGTCTGTTCGGACCAAGAAGGGGGACTGCCGCCCCCTCCTCGCAGGCAGCCTCTGTGGCGCCCCTGGACGCCCCGTGAAAGACGCCATTGTGGCTGCCAAGCGGATTGGGCCCCGGGCGGTTTGTTCTTCCCCTTTTGCCCCGGCCGGACCGCGCCGCTCCCCTTTGTGAGCGGCCACTGGTGCCCAGCGCCGTCCGCCGTCCGTCTCCGGCCGGGCTGATCCGGAGTCGCCGCCTCCGCCCACCCCGGCGCCTATAAAACCCCCTCCCACCACACCCCCTGCCCCCCCCTTTGGGGTGCAAACGTTTCGTTTATTTTTAAAAAGCTCTTATTCCTCTTCCTTCCCACCTCCTCCCCTGATAAAGGGCACGGCACATGCTCCGGATTAGAAGTCTTTTCGGAAGGCGGGGACCCGGGAGGAGGCACTGGCTTTAAGGGGGGAGGGGGGTTGGGGGGAAGGATGTGAGAGCTGCAGGTAATGGCTGTGGTTTTGCAGCGCTCGCCTCTTCTCTGCGGCGCCTGCAGCGCCGAGCCCGGAGCCCGCATCCTTCCCTCCCTTTCTGGCGGCCGAGGTTCCCTTAAAGGAGCAGTTTCCTGCCGCCTCCCGTCTCGGCGGTCTGAACCAGCGCTTGAGGCTCAGAGGTGGGCGAGAGGGATGCAGTTTGGCTCCTTTCTGACCTTTTTCCTTCCTCCTTCCTCTACCCTCTATTCCCGCCGCCCCTCTTTATTGAAATGTGAAGTGTGCTTCCTCTCCCGCCCCCAAGAGGGACCTGGCTGGAAAATAAAGAGTCCTCGCCTCCCGGAAAAAGAATGGGATGGGGGGCTTGTTATGGAGAATTCGCGTTGAAAGTGAGGTCGAGCCCCAAAACATCTAGGAAGAGGAAAGCAGTACGGGAATACATTACCTGGACGCGCGGTCTGCACGGCCTCCCCACTTGCCGCAACTTCCTAGCAAGCGCGGGTAGACAGCGTCTGCCTTTGTGCTTTCGAACACTTGCACTGTCGTGGAAATGATTTTTCATATCAAAATGCTTTCACCGTGACTGTGCTTCGGGGACCGGCTAGGCGCGAGTCAACTAAGTTAGCAAAGTTACAAAGGGGGCTGTCGGCTTTATGCGTGGAGAACTCGCGGAAACTGTCCAGTGTCTGCGTGGCACTGGCTTCTTCGCTAAGAGGTGCACTGCAGTGGGCAGAAGTAATTTGGTACAAATGCTGCATTACCTTTTGGATCATAGAACTGATTGCTTTCAGGCAAATCATTGACGTGTGTGCGTGTGTGTGTGTGTCTGGTGCAACTGGGAGAGACATAACAGTTTAACATACTCATTCTTTAAGAAACGTTTGCCTTCTGTTTTCAATCAACTAAGCTGGCAGCTAGAGATACAAGTTTATTTGTGAATACCCTCTGGGTACCAAGCATGCTTGGATTGTTTTAGCAAATTAAAAATGAGCAAAATGCTTTTACCTTCTCAGCAGTAGACTCCTTAAGAGACCTCCTGTTTGTGTGTGTGTGTGTGTGTGTGTGTGTGTGTGTGTGTGTGTAGAGAAACATTTTCTGTGTGGATCACAAATGTGTTTTTAATGTGGAAAAGGAGAAAATGAAGGATTTTAAATGAAGGATTTCTGGGCTGATGCCCTAGAATAATTCATTAAAAATCTGAATTTACCTGCATAGGTGGGAACCAGTGGAAACTAATAGCTAACCTGCCTGGTGAATTTAAAATAGTAGTAGATCCATTTGTCCAATCGGTAATGTTCAATGTGCCTCTCTGGTCCTCGTGTTTATCTTTGTGTAGCATTTGGTTTACCATGAAGGGCTGGTGTTCAGGAGAGGGCATGCTGCCTACAACAGTTTGGCTTAGGAGCCCGCTGCTGCTTGAATGGAATGAATTGTTAACAATTGTTATGGTGACAGTAGGTTTTAAGCTTCCTAATTAGGTTGAAAGGGGACCACTGGATTTCAAAACTTTGCTTGGCAGAGAAAACTTTTATTAGGGTAGGCAATATGTTTATAAGAAGAAAGTAATTTGGCAAAAATATCATACACATACTAGGAAGAAATTTTGAAATGAGTTAAACATGAATATAGTTGGCAAAAAAAATCTCTCACGACTATTCAAAATGACTGCAGTAATTTTGCTGTATTAATTATGCCCAAAGCACAATATAAAAAGTTCTCTAACACACACTAGAGGTCTCTCTTCTAGCTCTAAGATTTTCATGGTTGTAGTAATAAGGATGTGCATTGATAGCTTGGTTCATTCTTATTTACGTAATAGAGATTTACTAACTATTCAGATCACTCTGGTGTGAGGTATTTATTCTGGAGGACATTGAGTAATTACTATATAAATGAAACTTACAAAACATTAAGAAAATACCTACAGTAAAACTTCTAGAAGATGACAATGTATTATTTAATTTGTTGAATAGCATTGTTGTTGAATAATTGTCATATAATTATTTCTCCAAGGCAATCCGTTTTTAAGTATAAAAGTAATTAGTATAAGATGTATCTCATCAGAGAACTTTCTGAAAATTAAACTTCCGTTTACCTCTAGGTTTAGTCATAAGTCACTTGCACAAATGTGTTCTTGTCTTGATGTTGTTAAAATCAGAATGGTTGTTTTCTAGTTTGGAAATGTAATGTTTTCTGCTAAGATTTTCCCCATTTACATTGCTTTTGAGTCATTCAAAGGATCTTTGTGAAGTTCACCATGACTTTTGTTTTGTTGGATCTTAAACTGCATTTCTGAATCTTTCTTGGACTGCGGTTTATAATTTCCCAAGCAAATGAAGCTTATTTTCTCCATCTTTCAGATGAACCATCTTGGGAATAAAAATGAAATTTTTGAATGCAAGTGTGTTTGCTCATTTTAATAACTTACTCATTCAGATGTGAGAAACAATTCACTTTTCCAAGGTACTGTAATAATGCTCTGGCTTTTCATTCATAGAAAACATACCAGATGCAAATCATGTTATGCTTGTTGATGAGTTTGGTTTGAGATAACCATGCAGAAAGGAAAACAGAGATTATCCTTTAAGAATAAAAAGTCAATATTCATTAAGTTCATTCATTCACTCAACAAATATTTATTTGTGCAGCTCTATGGGAGACACTGCTAGATGCCAGGGACTCCATGGTGAGAAAGCACATTCAAGTCCCCAGTTTCCCAGAGTTTAGGATTCTGTAGGGAGACTGATATTAATCAAACAGTTGAACAACAGAGACAGAGGTTAATGTTTCCAAGGAACTCCATTAGCATGAATCAAAGAGGAACAAAATGACCAAGTCTGGGGCAGGGTTTCAGAAGAAATATTAAGAACCGAGATCTAAATGACAAAAGCAAGAGAAGAAGCAAGAGAACAAGAGCAAATTCCAGGTGGAGGGAAGAAGGAACAGCATTTGCCAAGTCAGGAGGGGAATAACAAAGAAAGGGGACCCGGAGGGTTCACGAGCTGGAGTTGAGGGTGGAAGGAGCACTGAAGGGAGGGCAGGCTGTGGTAGAACCCCTGCTTTTAGCCTAAGAATGGTGTGAAGGGTGGAGTGGGAGGATTGGGGGGGAAACAGCGGTGGTAACCTATTTGTGTTTTGAAGGAACAACTCTAGTGTCACTGTGGGCAATAAAGGGATCCAGAGTGGGTGAAGCACAACCCTTGGAAGGCTATTACAATCCTGTAGGAAGAGAAGATGTTGCTGGGGCTAGGGTAGTGGCAGGAAAAACCTAAGGATGGAAACATTCCAGATCTATTTAGAAGGTAAAATTGACAGTGTAGACAAGGATGGTTATGGGCCAACAAGAAAGATGTCAAGTGCATACCTACATTGCTAACATACTAACTTGATGGGCACTTGGGTTCTGGAGATTTAGTAGATTTTGTACCTTTCCCTTCATTTCTAATAGCCAGAATGAGTAGCAATGATAGACGTCATTCATATCTTGTGGAACTGAATTCACAAGGGAAACCAAGGTCATTCTTTAATCCCTCCCTTTGTTCAATGATGGCTGTGGATCATCTGGGGGAGAGGGAGGGGCCAGCACTGCTCTCCCTGCTTTAAGCCTATGGCCCAGGACGACTTTCTGTGGATGAACTACGCCTAGATGTTTCATTTCTCCAACTCCAGCTAAGTTGAAATCATCATTTTAATCGGCCTGTGTTTAACCTACTAAAACAAAATCAAGTCTGGGCATATAGTACAAATTAATTTTGTAAAAACTATTATGAACATGTATTATAGGAACATAAAAATATTTTTCATATATGAAAATGCTTTTTAAAGTTCACTTGCATGCAAATAATTGGCACAATTATTGCAAATCTCTTATTGAAAAAAACTTTGACATTTTGTCTGATTTTACTCAGCTCTGCCTTTTCCCGGTTGGTTAGGTGTTTTTTAGTGTATTTCTCCCGCATGTGCCTTTAGCTTTTCGTACAGATCCTAACCGTCTCATGCCGGCCAGTGTTGTTGTCCTGTTACAGGGCAGAGAGAGGGGCACCCCAGAACCCCCGAACTTGCCAGTTCTAAATAGGTTCTGCCATCTGCCGCATCAACACAAAACATATAAGACCTTTAGTGGAAAGAAACTTGAATACAATTAGAAAAGACAGAGAATATAGTTTTAAATCAAGCACCCAATATTATATCCATTGCCCCATGGATAAAAGTCTACTCAAATTGGATTGTCCCAAAGCAGGGCCCGAAAGCCTGCCACAAGTGTAAAACACCTTTCAGCAGGGACTCATAGAAAAAGGTCAGAAACAGCCAGACAATTCTGGGAGGAAAGAATAAAACCAAAATCCACATCAACAATGTCATTGTTAACCTCCCCACAGGTCTCACCCACATCTGTTTCAATCAGTCCAGGCCAGTGCAGCTTCTTTACATGTCTCTCTGCTCCTTGGGCCTCTTCTGGCTCTCCATCCTGCTTCCTTCCTTCGCCAGTCTTCTTTTTCTCCTTCTCCAACTTCTTATCTCTCCTGCTCAGCTCCACCCTCCCTTGGGTGGGGCAGGGAACCTGGAACACTCCTTTTTCCTGGGGACCACCCTCTTACAGTCCAATGCAACCTTTCCTTACTATTCTTAAACAGGTATAGTGTTTGGTATTTCTGATATCCTGTCCATTCTTTTGATTGATTCTTGTTTGTCTAAAACCTGATCCCCTCATGTCTGGCTTCACAAACTTGTATAACAATCAGGAAATAGTGCTTTGCCTAATATAGTATTCACCATCAAAATAGCATTTGCTGATGAACAGTTGATGCATTTTTAAATGACCGTAAGTCAGGTTTCTTTCAACATCAGAGTTTATTACAAAGGAAATTTCAGCAAGAGAAATAAAATGCCATGAATGTTTTATAATCACTTTTTTCCTTTCTGGTTGTCCTCTTTCCAGGGAATTCCAGGTTGGAGCTCCTTTTAAGAAATTCAGATTTCAGTTATTTCCAGGAAACGATTTGAATATCATTCACTGCATTGGGGTTTGATATACAAATGCAATTCCATAGGATACTTTTCTTGATGGTTCTCATGTGGGTGGCCCGAAGGGCAGGCTCTGGTTGGAAAAACATCTTCATTTTAGCTGGGCGCAGGGATCCATTTCTTCTGTAAATGTGGGAATGATAAAATCTCTCCAACCTGCATTATAAGATCATTGAAAGGAAAGATGAAAGTATATATGGCAAACTGTTGTGCAAATAAGGAGCATCAAACAATCAATCTTGAAAGGCAGTTTCCCTGAAGGGACCCATCCAAATTCTGGCCCTTGCTGGGAGTAGTCCAGATTATCTCTCTGAACCCCCAAAACAACACTGTGAGGAAATTCCATCTTGCAGGTGAAAGAACTAAAGATTAGAAAGGTTATATGGCTTGCCTGAAGTCAAAGATGAGGCTAGTGGTGGAGTAAGGATTCCAGCCAACAGCTGGCTACAACCCTCCAGCCATTAACCATTCCACTCTTGCACCTACTCTTCTAGTTCTTTCTATCTAGTAAATACTATTTGAACACTTTTCATAAGTAATTGGCACAGAGTGCTTTCTTCTCTGCTACCAGCTTCTGTTTGCGTCCCAACCCTCCCCCTCCCACCACCAGCACAAGCGGGCCACTCTTACACCAAGAGAGAAAGAAAAAAATAAACAACACTTTAAAATAACTGCGATCAAAACATCCAGATTGCTCTCTAGCTCTCACTGAGCTAATCATTCACTCACACATACTCTGTCATGCTGACCAAAATACAGATTTGTTTTCTATCCAATGAGAACTGACAATTTAGGTCTTGCTGTCGACACCAAGGCTACTATTAAGAAGAAGAGTTATGTACTGAAAAGAATGTTAACTAGATAGATTTTAAATGCTTGCTAGAGGAAGGGATATTCTTCCTGATAAATCTTTCCAAGCATCTACTGCTATCATCATTTACTGTTTTGTAGCATTTTGCTGGAAACTTGTAGCTAGTGGAACAGAAAATGTGCGTGAAACAAAAGACCCAGGCACTTTATGTGGGGGAAAAAGAAGCTACACTGGTCCCTAGTATCAACACTTCTCTCTCCCACCTACCCCCTACCACCCCCCAGGTTCAAATCCCACTCCAGCTCTTTATAAAGGTGTTATCTTGGATAAATGACTTAATCTGTCTAAGCTTCAGTTTTCTTATAGTCACCATAAATGAGATAATAACATGAGATGGTTGTTAAGATAATAATATGGGATAATTCTAAATGAGATAATAATAGATCATAAGATAGTTCTGAAGATTAAATGAGATGTAATGTGTTGTAAATGTCTGGCACATAGCAAGAACTCAGAAAACAGCCATATAATATTGAACAATGTTTAACATAATGTTTATTCATCTTTGCTGCCTCAGTTCCTAATATAGCGCCTATATCACAGGGTAAGTGCTCAATATATAATTGCTGGAATACCAAATTTCAGAGAACACAAGAATAAATCTAGATGGTGATATTACTTCCCTGTAGGTACTATTTGCCATTGACAAGAGAGTCCAGGTTCTCCCAGATGCACTTGCCTGATAGTTACGGGCTTTTCCTAACCTGTAAAATCAAACTTTTGGGAACAGACCAAATTTAATCTGAGCAACTAGGCAGGACATTGCTTCAAAATGTCATCAACTTACCTTTGATCTGTCTGTGCAGTTGCCATGAGATGTCCAAAATCTGCAGCCATTAGATCTCATGCTGTGATAGGTAAAGCCACTGGGTTCTAACCCTACAGTTGGAACCAAAATTGCTTATCACACAGCAAAGAAACCACAGAACATGTCTGATACCCATTCCATCCAGCAGATGGCAGTGGTATACATTCAGAAGCAAATTCTTGGAATAGCCTCTGGTCTTTTAGTTTCTCATCACTGCCCCACCCTCACTGAAAAGAAAGGCTGAGCCAACTTTCAAACCCCTTTGACTCCTTCTCAGGAACAACTGAGGCTCAACCAAGACAACTAGAAGTATCCACATCTCTGAGTCGCCCCTGTGCGGTGGGGGAGGAAGGGGAAAGTAGACACCACCATCTGTTAGAACCCACTCACGGCCCAGTTCCAAGAGATAAGAGCAATAAAAGATGTGTTTTCCTGGGCATTTAAGCAAATCAACAGAATAAATTGCTGTCGACCTCCAGCATCCATAATGCCATCACTTGTTCTGGGTTGAGAACGTGATGCCAATTAAAAATCTGGTATGTTAACCAGTAAACATAATATCCCATTTTAGACAGGTAGGTGCCACCAGGGAATGTAATGGTGTCATGTGCAACTAAAAATTTACATGTTAGTAAATTAAAAGAGACATGTTAGTGTCTCTTTTGGGGTAGTGAAATGAGCTTGGTCTTAAAGTTTTTGGAATCATGAACCTGATGTCAGTGGTAATGAGACCTAAGCCTTGGTCTCATTATCTATATGGACAAATGGGAGTACTGAAAACAGAGTTGTAAGAATTAAATATGCAACTGCCCTAGCACTGCTTCTACATGCATTTCCAAGAACAATATATTATATTATCTCCTTGAGTCTTTATTCATCACTCAAGAGAGCAGTATTGATATCCCCACTATTGAGATGAGGAAATTGAGGCAGAGAAAGAGAGTAAATAATTTGCCTAGGGTCACCTATTGCTCAGTGCTAGAGTCAAGAGTTGGATGATGCTCTCGGACTTCAGACTATGCTCTTAACCCCCTGCCTGACACCACTGCCTCTTATTAATAATGATTGTTACTAATAGCTGAACATTCTTGAGCACTTACACTGTGTTAAGAACTTCACACATGTTAATTTCTCTAATCCTCTCAGCTTTCCTATAAGTGTGTCCTATTAATTTCCCCATCTTGTCCTATGAATTACTCCATGCTCCTCTCAAATTAATGGAAGGACTGTAATAGCTCCAAATGGTGGGTCCCTCTAATTGTCAGTGATTTAGTAATAAGGAAATCAACAGTGAGATTTATGGGGTTATATTCCAGTTGCATAAGGTGTATGAAAAATGTTAAATGTCTTACCTTTAAAACTTCCATCAGGGCTCATAGATATTTATAACCTCAGAATCATTTTCAGAAATGGTGATGGCCCGTGAATGTTGGGGTGGCTCCCATTCCTTTTAGCATTGCTTTTCTCTCCTGAGAGTCATTGCTCATCATTTATTTTATAAGGAGGTAGGAAGATCCAACAGCTTTGCTAAAAACCCATCGCCTTCCCCTCATACATGAGGGCAGCACTTAGCACAGCCTTTGCCTGTGAGCTCCAGGAATTCGCAACAGTGAAAGAAATTCACCTGTGATTTGACCAAACTCATCTACTCCCTGATGGGAAATGTCATTCCAAATCTGGGACAGAAGGAAGATTTTAGAATCTGGAGTCTAGTAACTTTGGACCCTTCCTTCCTCATTATGTCCAAGTGAGGTTTGGGAGAATAGACAACTCTCTAAATGAGAACCAAAATCTCCTCAGTGTCTGACAGTACTGTATTTCAAAGATCCATAGTATGGAGAGAGAGGTCAATCTAAGGTTGCACAAGTCACACTAGCTGGATGATAAGAGGAGGTGGTTGATATTCTGTAGGAAAAACAGGTCTTGATCTAGACCTACCCTCAGGTAGCTCATCGTTGCCTCGTAGGAGCTCATGGCCAACGGAGGCCAGGGGGGGGCCGCCAGTCGTGTCTATTGCTGGGCGATGAACCAGGACTGAATAAGTGAAAGACAAACTTTCCCTTTATACACTCCCATCTTAAGAAATCAGGGACTTTTCTTATCATCTCCCAATTAAATCTTTGTGCTCATGCAAATCTTTGCACAATGTTATTCTTTCATTTCTGATATGTCTTTATGTCTAAATGCATTAGAAACTAAGACTATTTCTAGCAAAAGTACTTTTTAAAAGATCATTTAGCTTTGCATAATTGTTCAAGGGGTCTTTTTGTTTCTTTTACCCTCTTAAAATTCTGAGTCAAATGAATTTTAAGGTTTAGACTTAGATATAGATTTTACTTTTGAAAATATACACACAGGTTCCTTTTAAAGTCACATTTTTTCCCATTGTATAGTTGAAGCATTCATATATCCAGCTTACTTTTGATAGTTACTTTGCAAACTATTGATATATGGTAAGCACATTTCCACAATTATTCTGCTAAGGAGTAGGACCAATACTTTTCTTTAACACTTGAAATTTATGCCTCCTGAGAAGTTTCTGGGTTAACCCAACAATCATTTATTATAGAAGTGGATAAAATGCTTTTGAGCTGATTTATTTATAAGCTCGTTGTAAATAATTGCTTTTCAAATCAGCTTTTACATTAATTCAAATGAGTTTATGTAATCACACATATAATAGGGTCAGTTTTGCTTGTTCAAGAACTGATGATAGTCTCCATATAATTTATCTTCTCACTTTCCAACGTTGTCTATCTTTTGGCCTCATTATTACCGTTACAGTAACTCAAAGAATGGAGAAGGGAAAAGAAAAAATACATTTCAAATCTATTCCACTCCTCACCCAACAACTTGACAAAGTATGTTGGAAAGGAGTCAAGTTTTGAATCTTCCCAACAAGGGACATCCCAGTTGAATAATCCAAAGGTATAGGCAATCCAAAGTCATCTTATTAATATTTTGATGTGACAAATTAATCAGGCTAGTATTAAATTTTGCAATTTTAATTTACTTGTTACTATTAGACTCAAATTTTTCTCTTCCGCTTGGGCTTCTGCAGTCATACCATGTATTAACGTGAGTGATTATCCCACCCCTTAACAAATCATCTTTCCCAAATTGGAACACGAATCGGTTTCTTGAAAGTATCTTCTACCTTGGTGGTGAGGAACTTTAGTATGCATCAGAATTGCCTGGAAGGCATGCTAAAATACAGATTCTTGGCTGCACCCAATTTTCTGATCAGATGGGTCCGGGGTGGGCCTGCCAGGTTCCCATGGATGTTGCTGCTGATCCAGGTACCCGACTCGGAGAACCTCTGTTCTCTGAAAACAGTAGACCCTAGATATGCTCCTAGAAGGAAATAAAAAGGACTCATCAAATAAATTTGGGGAAAGCTGTACCCTGTTTTGAAGTCTTTTTATTTATATTTTTTAAAGATTTATTTATTTATGCATACAAGCTGGGGTACAGGCCAGAGACGTGGGGTAGCAAGAGGGATCACCAGAGACAGAGTGGGGAGCAGAACAGGCAGATTGTTGGAAATACAGCTGGCAAGGCAGGAGAGGTCTGCCTCGCCACGTGGGAATCTCCCCAGCCAGGTGTCAAACTCCTGTCGCCACTGCCGACAGCTCCACAGTGCACTGCTCAACCACTGTGCCACCAGGGAGGCCCTGAAGTCTTTTTAAATAGTCATGTTTGTTCAATGTTCAATTTTGAGAAATGCATGGTTAGGCAATGCCATCACTGTCTCCTGTGAGAAAGTATATTTGCACGCACCCGGCAGTATAATATCGGGACCCTAGAGGATGTGCTGTCAGTCACTGACCAAAAAGCGTTGTGCAGTGCATGACTATATTTTATTTTTTTAAAAGATTTATTTATTTATGCATACAAGCTGGGGTATTACAGGCCAGAGGCGTGGGGATGGCTAGAGGTTCACCAGAGACAGAGTGGGGAGCAGAACAGGCAGACAGATGGACGGAAATACACTGCTGAGGGGAACAGCGGGGGTGGCAGGAGATGTCTGCCGAGCATGTGGGAATCTCCCGTGCCAGGAGTCGAACTCGCTGCCTACAGCTCTACAGCGCAGCGCTTAATGGCTGCACCACCACGGAGGCCCTTGACTATATTTTAAAGATTTCCAAAAGTCTTGCCATACATGAATCTAACTCGTGTTTTCTACCCAGAGACCTTTATTCCGTTGGTACCAAATCACCACTCAGAATTACTATTCCTGGACTGCGGTGGGAAATGATGCCCTGCCTCCCGGTGACTTGTGGGTTAAAAGGCAGCACTTCCCACCTTCCACTTCGGGTGGCCATTGCCTGCCACAACACAGCTTGGGCGTTTCATCTCTTAGCACCTCTCCAGCTCACCAGTCTCCCTGCCCAGCATTCTTATTTTGACCAGACTCTTAAATTCTGCTCATTCCCACAAAACCAGCATTCTGACCCTTCCTGCGTCCTCTTTCCTCACCTCTCTATTCTCCCTCCCTCCCTGCCTTTCTTCCTTGTTCTCCCCCTTCTTACTCAGTCCGAGCTCAGTGCATCACCATTCCACAGGCCACTCACCTTAAATCTTCCTCTGTCTTGCCTTCTGTATTCCCACCTTGCCAACCTTAATTCTCAATAACGCTCTTTTTCCACACTTTGATCCTGAGTGGCACTGGTACACTGTCACACGATTCTTCTCCTTGCTGCCATTATAGAATCACTCGTCCATTCAGCCAGTAGAGACCTCTTTGGGTTTTATTGTTCCAGGCACTACCCTATGCCTTAAAAATAAGCAACAAGTGAGGCAAAAAATCCAGGGTCTCATGGGAAGATTGAGAATTTAATCAGACAGGATTAAGTGCTGTGCAGAAAATTAAAGTAGAATGGTCAGGTGAGACCGCATATAAACGGTGTCATTAAAACTAAAGTTCAGATGAAAATGTCATTAGCTCACCTTGGCTGGCCCCTTGATATTACATGGCAGTCTCCAGTTAATTTCTTATCTCCTTGGAGACTATTTTGGCTCTTCATATTCTTCTCACATTCCAAACCTATTCCCACCAATCAGATAAACTGACCTCATGATTTATTGAGTTGTCTACTTCCTCCACTCATGAATACCCCAAATCCCACCTGTAGCTGCACTAGTCTCTCCCAGCCCTTCTGTCCCTTCTCACTGTCTCTCTTTCCTCTCTTCTCTGTCCCCTTCCCTTTAGCTTCCACCCATTTGTAAAAAATTCATATTTTTGTGCCCTCAACCCCAAATTCATATATTCAAATCCCAGCATCCAATGAGACTGTATTTGAAGAGCCTTCATGGAAATAATTAGAGTAAATGAGGCCATCAGGGTGGGGTCTGATCTGATAAGATCAGTCCCCCCCCCCAAAAAAAAAAAAGAGACACCAGAGGGCTCTCTTCCTCCTGTCCCTCCTTCCTGAGCACCTGGAGCTCTTGTCAGCTAGAAGGCAGTCTTCCACAAGTCAGGAAGAAAGCCCTCAACTAGGTACCAAATCACTAGGCCTTTGACCTTGGACTTCCCAACCTCCAGAACTGTGAGAATACATTTCTGCCATTTAAGCCACCTCACCTGTGGCATGTTGCTACCACAGCTAGAGATGAGTAAGGAACCATCCTTCAACATGAAACAAAATCTTTCTGCCTCATCCTTCTGCTTCACTTGCCTCCCCGCACCTCGCGTCAGCACACAACCACTTCTACCCACACCCTGCCTACTGCAATCTGGCTTCTCACACCTCCCTCCACTCTCCGCTCCCTCAAAGGTTGTACTTTTCAGATCACCTTTTATTTTAGTGTGTGTTCCTGTGGCTTTTCAAAGTGCATCAGCATTGCAAGCCCTAAGATGTTCTTAAAGGCTTTATTTTTAACTTCCCTTGGGATTGGACCTTCTAGTCTTCCAGGGTTTCATGCCATGTAACTGACCTTAAATATCAAATTTCATCTGTTTGTTGCCTGAGCCCAATCATATTTCTCAGTGAATTTCCCTTCTTTTATTCCCTCATCTGAATGTTTTCTTAAACAATTTGTGGAAACAGTGAGTAGTTATTGTTCTATTTTGGATTTGTCTACTTCATCACTGTTAGTTTTCTACCACTGTCCAATTAAAATCATAATAGCGCTAAGCAGGAGTAAAAGTCTAAAAATCAAGTTTGGAAAGACATTTTTTTCTTTTTAAGGAAATTTTTCCTTCTAAGCTGTCCTCTCTTTTTAAGTTTTAGGATTCCATCAGGCATTACTTATTCAGCATAATCACAAACACATACTTATCAAGCTCTGGATATCTAGGGAAAGTTCACTGTCATTGCCTCCCCTAGTTCACCTGTGGCTACTAGACCTATGTCACTCTTTCTGAAGGGAGGTGATAGAAATAGAGATGAGAAAGGATCATGTCATCTCATTTTACTGCTGCAAGGGATTTCTTCCAAAGCTTTTGGCTGACCATGGAAAGTTCCTGGAATAACCTGCACTGTACCCCCACAAGGAAAGCCAAAAACTCTTATCCATAATTGCAATGATTTAAGAGCACTCACAAGATTCCACTAGACAAGAAAGAGCAGTAGGTAAGCCAGGGACAATTAAATGAAACAATAACTATAAAGAATTTTTCTGGCATGTAATAAGTGCCAGGAAATAGGAGTATTATCAATGCAGCTGTCATCATACTTACACACACATATATGCACAACCTCACAGGTTTGTGAGTGAAGATTCGATCTGGCTCTATATGGCACCCACAAGGACTGAAGTAACTCAAGATGGTGAAGCTCTCAGAGAAGACGTTGCCATCTTCACATTACCATTACTATTACTGGCCATTGTCACTTCCAGGAAGGCTGGTGAACTGGGTTGCGGGAGGTTGTCATAAACTGGAGTGAGGGAGGTTGAGGGCTGACTGCAGTAGAGACCAGTGGGGAAATTAGAAAAAGAAAGTCTCAGCTTTCAGGGTGCCTGTGAATCAGTCAAGTAACAAAATGCCAGCCAACAGAGAAGAAAATGCCATTGGAAGAATTCATGAAGCTGAACTGAGCTAAAATGGGCAGAGGAGCTTCTGGAGTAGAGAAGGTATGTTTTTAAAAACCCAAACTATATAAGTAAAATGATACACTCTATACTGTGAGTTTGAAATAACCAATCAGTCAGCACCTAGTCATGAGCACTTCGGGGCTCCTAGGAAGGCACAGTCCCTGCCCTGGCTACTTAGAATCTTGGGAGGAAAGAAGAAAGATGACAGTGGGGAGAGGATTTGAACAGTGCTGGAGGGATGGTGCTAAGCAGTCTGGGAAGGCTTCCTGGAAGAGGTGAGTGTATAAACAGGTCTTAGAGATGCAAGAGCACAGCACACCAGGCTGGGAAAATGAAGGAAACCAGAGATGAACTTGTGAAAATTATTTTGAAAGGGGAGTGAGAGAAACACAGTGGAAACACAGGTTTGGGGAAGAAAGTAATGAATCCAGGGACTTCTTTGACTTCCCATGAAATTCCTGCCCCCAATCACTCCTTGTCAGGCATTCTCGGCCCTTAACACCTGACGCTGCTGTCCTTGTTGATCGCATCCCTAAGCTTCCTTTGCAGATGTCTCCTCTTTCTATTCTGTCTCCCAGGGAACCGCACGTTCCTTAACTTTTAGTTTTAACAATGCAGCGACAGCAATCTGTTTTTCCACCTGTATCTCTAGTGAACAAGTCACAGACAGACCACACCCTTTCATGAGATCTTAAAGGAAACTTATTGCCTTCCTGGTTTCCCTAACACTTCTCCCTTCTATAGTGATTTTACCATCCACCCAGGTGATCAATAAAGAATCCTCAAGATTTTCCTTCTCTTTGCCTCAGCTCCCTCTTAGATACCCACTGAGTCATCAAGGTCTGTTATTTCTGACCTTTGAAGGTCTCCCTGCACATGGCCTCTCCCCACACTGCATGCTCAGTGCTTTTCCCTCCTTCCTCCTCACCCCTCTTCTTTGATGTGGAGGGATGTAGCAGCCTTATAGCTTGTTCCCTCCCCCACACTCCCTGAACTACTCCCCACCTACACAGCTGCTTTATGCATGCTTTCACCAACACTCCTTTTAAAACTGCAACTGAGAAAATTAGGGGTCAAACTCCACTTAAATGAAATTTTACATTTCTGTGTATGTGTGTGTGTCTTGATTGTGTAACCATTAGGCAGCATTATGGCCTGAGGGTTCATGTTGCAGGAACTGGAACCCCAGTGTCTGATTCCAAGCCCAACAGCCATTCACTGACTGTGTGACCCAGAGAAGCTTCTTCAGGCTTCCCCACATGCAAGTGGGAATAGGATTATGTGTAGTTGCTGTAAGCATGATATGAGGACCACGCATGACGCTGTCTGCTACATATGCTGCTCTCATTCAATAGTCATGATGGGGGCGGGGGAGGGGACAGGAAGTCAATACCACCATGTTAGAGGTGTTTTCCTCTGAGTCATAAGATTTTTGTTTTCTAATTTTCACTTTTCTGTATTTTCTATATTCTTCTACTTCTCTGTAATACCATGAAATCCTTTTACAATCATTAAATGATCTTTCCTTTGGAAGTGACATGCTGTAACATTCTTGCTTAAGAATGTTCGCGGGCCTCCCTGGTGGCACAGCGGTTAAGCACTGCTCTGTGGAGCTGTCGGCAACGGCAACTCGACTGCGATGCCCACGCAGGGAGATTCCCACATGGTGCGGCAGACCTCTCCTGCCTCGCCCGCTGCTCCCCTCAGCAGTGTATTTCTGATCTGCCTGTTCTGCTCCCCACTCTGTCTCTGGTGAACCCTCTCGCCGCCCCACGCCTCTGGCCTGTACCCCAGCTTGTATGCATAAATAAATGAATCTTAAAAAAAGAAAATGTTCGCTAAGCAGAACTTGTCCCCAGACTGTCTGCCTGTGTCTGTGCAGGTGCCTTTTCTCCTTTCCCTTTTTCCTAATAAACCTGCCCTTCTAAAATGCAAAAAAGAAAGACCTCCTTGGTGGCACAACAGGTTAAGTCTCAGCATTATGAAGCTATGTACAGCCACTGCAGCATGAGTTCGATCCCCGGCGAGGGAGCTTCCCACATGGCACAGCAGACCTCTCCTGCTTCATCCGCTGCTTCCCTCAGCCATGTGCTTCAGTAGATCCGCCTGTTTTGCTGCCCACTCTGTCTCTGGTGAATCCTCTCACCCCCCACACCTCTGTCCTACACCCCAGTTCTTGTATGCATAAAGAAATTTTTTTAAAAGTGCAAAAAGAAAGGGGGACAAAAGAAAGTTCAGTAATTCCCACCAGCTACAGGGTACAACCTAAAGACCTCACTGGTCTAGGGGCCTGGGAGACCACCTTGGTCCACACGCAGCTGTCACTGCCCTCTGCCCTCCGTACCCCCCAGGCTTCTGTCTCTCCTAACATCTTTGCTCGCCAGTGCTGTGTCTGGCTATGGCCACCTTATGTGTCCTTTCTTTCCAGGGACCCTTGTCTCCTCTGACTTAAATTCCACCCAACCAGACCCCTGTCGCATATGGAGACACAGTTCCTATCTCAGCTTCCCCCAGCACATTCATCTGCACTCCCCTTATCCTCTGGGCCAGCATCACACCCCCTGCCAACCATACTGAGAGCTTCCGAGGTCTGTGGGATGGCGAGCAGGCCTGTTGACACCCCCTGGTAGTTGTAGATTCCTCAAATACTTGAAGACAGGTGGAGGGATAGGGAGGCCAAAGAGGGTGAAAAGAGAAAGGGAGGAAACAGTGAGGCTTCTCCATACAGGGCTCTAAATGGAACTCAGGAGATTTTTGGAGATTTTCTTGAATGGAACATGATAAAAGTCCCATTTTAGGAATAGACATTAACAGCAGCATGCAAGGTGGAAAGTGTGGAAAGGCTGGAAAGTTGGCGATTGGCAGGAGCTAAAGCAAAGGGAGATGAGGCTTTGCTCAAAGGTGGGTTGCCCAGTGAAGACATCGCCCAGGACCTCCCGTGGCACCTCCCTGTGTAACCCAAGACTCCCACCCATCGCAGAGGGGCTACTAATGTCCCACCTCCCTCCCACATGGTGCTTTAGTCACACAGCTGACTGCTAAGAAGTAGAGATACAGCACACACATAACCTGACTCCAAGATGAAGGCTGCAAACTAACTAACCTTTTTTTGCCCTAATGGCCCACAAAACCTAGACCTTCTGAACAGAAATTCTGAGGGTGAGAAAGGTATCAGAAAGGTGTGCAGGGAGTGAAAATTTCTTACAGAGGACTTTAAGAAAATCTTCAAATTGCCAGAAAAACTGGCAAGCAATAAATAAAATGTTAGAGAGATAGAAACAAAAGATATCAGAGTGTCTAGGAAATCATAAAGGTCAGGCATCCAATGAACTTGGATAGATTGGCCACTGAACTATGAGACTGGGTGCATTCCCACATGTAAAAAAAAATCTTCTGTTTTACATAATAGGTTACTTTTGAACTTTACTACTCGCAGGGATGATCCAGGCTGAAAATAGAAAATGGGTGCAGAAGATTTGAATGTATGATAATGATTGATTTGCAACCAATTTTTAAAAAAAATAAGCTACATAGTTTTTGATCTGGTAGCGCAGGGCTGATTTTGCTGTGCCCGCCCTCCCATTTTACCCACTGCGCTGCCTGCTCCTCCATTGTGACAGAACCGACCATCTGCTTCGCCAAGGACTTCCTGGTCTGCAGCTTACCAGCCGCAGTCTGCAAGATGGCGGTGGCCCTGGTCAAAGGGAGGGCGGAGAGGGGGCCAAGCTGCTGCTGCAGGTATAACTTGCCTGCAAGCAGATCTTGGCCATAAGCAATACAAGGACAGGGTGGACTGCTCCCTGGGCATCCCCAAGGAGCAGCAGGCTGTCCTGCGGGGCCGCTTAGCCAACGTCACCTGCTACCTCCCCACCCAAGCCCTCAAATTTGCCCTCAAGACTAAGTACAATCAGTTGTTTCTGGGGAGTGAGACAAAGATTCATAGTTCTGGAAGTATTTCCCTGGAGATCTGGCCTCTGGCAGGCGGTTGGGGTCACTTCTCTCTGCTTCACCTACCCCCTGGTTTTGCCAGAACCCGTCTAATGACATGTGGGGAAGCTGCACACAGAGCAGGTGTTTAAATGCCTGGCAGACTGCCCAGTGAAGTCCAGCAGGTCGGATGGAATCAGGGTCGTACCAGGGCTTCAGTGTCTGGCTGCAGAGCATTATTACCCACCTGGCCGCCTGCGGTCACTGGCATGGTCTCCTGCCCCTTCACATTGTGTGGCAGCGTATGATGATGCCACCAGAGCCCGAGGGAGCTGACATCACGCACACTGGGACCCTCGACTGCTGGAGAAAGATATTCAAAGAGGAGGGGACCGAGGCTCCTGGTCCAGCGTGCTGCGAGGCCTGGGGGCCTTCGTGCTGGCCCAGTGTGGCAAGCTGAAGACGGTCCTCTAGATGCCCGCCCTCCTCATCATGTAGATGCTCCATGCTGTGGACCGTGATGCTTGAAATTCCGATCATCTTTGTCCTGGCCAGATTGGGCATTAGAGGCCCGAGGAAGGCCTTAAAAAAAGAGGTCATTGTGATCACAACTATGGACTCCAGATTCCATGCATGCTCCTAGAGAGGGAAGCACAGGCTCTCCGGGATCTAGAGGGGAGGCAGCTGCTTTGGGTAGACCTAGACTCCAGGCTTGTAAGGCCCAAACAGTGGGTGGTATTTATTTAAAAGAATCATGTCTCCATTTGTACGTAAGCACTCTCCTCTTCTGCACAGCTGAATATTTGTGATAATGCTCTATGCAGGCATCCTGCTGCAAAACAATAAAAGCAAGACACAGAAAAGATAAATTATGTTTTTTAAAGATTTATTTATTTATACATACAGCTGGGGTACAGGCCAGAGGCGTGGGGTGCCGAGAGGCTTCACCAGAGACAGAGTGGGGAGCAGAATAGGCAGATCAGAAATACACTGCTGAGGGGAGCAGCGGGGGAGGCAGGAGAGGTCTGCCGCGCCATGTGGGATTCTCCCCGGCCGGGCTTCGAACTCGCGTCGCCGCTGCCAACAGCTCCACAGCGCAGCGCTTAACCGCTGCGCCACCGGGGAGGCCCCAGAAAAGATAAATTATAAATAAAGTAAACTACACATATGTAGGAGAGAGATTTCCCTAACTTTTTGAAATGACACAAAGAGTCAGCCCATGATCTCAGATTCCACGAGACTAAGGTGAAAAGAATGATAACGGCTACCTTGTACTAGTACCAGGTACTGTGTAAGTTTCGTCTTATCAAATGGTCACAATAACTGTTTGAGAAAGGAGTTATTACCCTATCTTTTCAGAAGAGGAAACTGAGGCACAGAGGGCTTGAGTGGCTTTCAGAGGGTTGCACAGATAATAGTGACGCTGGGATTCCAGGCCAGGTTAGTAGACTCCAGTGCTAATTCCATTATAGACACTGCTTCTAAGGTGGATTCACATAGAGAAGCCTTCCTAATAATTTTGTTTCTAGAATCTTCTTCAATGGCAGAAAACAGGCCTCATCCCACTGATGCAACAGAACTATCTCTCTCTGTTGAAAGGACGCCGAGCCTTAGTCATGGTTCAACATCCCTCTGTTTCTAGTTACCGAAATCAGCAGAGGGGAGGGTGACCACACTAGGTGGGCTGACCCCATAATAGAAGACTTAACACATTCGCTTTTCTGCCCCCACACAGGCACCTCCTCCTCACAGCTAACCTCAGCACCACCCCCAGCAATCTGGATAGTCCCTGTGCCATTTGAGAGAACAGTCTTAGTTGTTCAGTCTCTGGTTCACATGAAGCCAAATTTAACACTCTGCAGTGCTTCCATCATCCTGTGACAAATCTGAACTGGTACTCAGAAGGAGCATGTGGGTCCCAACTGGTAGCAGTTCAAGGCCATGGAGTCAGAAGGAGAAAGGAGGAAAAAGCAAAATGTGGAAGATGCCTGGAGGTTTCCAGGTACCACGTAGGGGAGATAAATTAATGACCATCTAAGCAATTTGAAAGCCAGGAGTAGTGTTCAAAATGTCAGTAGTGGGCCTCCCTAGTGGTGCAATGGGTTAAGCACAGCAGTACGAAGCTATCCAGAGCCACTGCAACACAAGTTCGATCCCCGGCCAGGGAGCTGCCCACATGGCGCAGCAGACCTCTCCTGCCTCGCCCACTGCTCCCCTCAGCAGTGTATTTCAGTCAATCTGCTTGTTCTGTTCCCCATTCTGTCTCTGGTGAATCCTCTCACCCCCCACACCTCTGGCCTATACCCCAGCTTGTATGCATAAATAAATAAATATTTGAAAAAAATAAATATTTAAAAAATAAAAAAAAAATTATCAGTAGTACAGGGAGCACAGAGCAGGGAGCTGAGTCATCCAGAGTGCTCTTGTGTGGTAATGGTGTGGGGTAGACCTGCTCACCGGGGCTTGAGTCTTCGCTTCGACACCCCCAGCCATAGAATCACAGGGGAGCTGCTTAACCTCAGTTTCCTCTTCTTTATAATGACACATGGGGAAGCTGCACACAGAGCAGCTAAGACATAACTAACACAGTGAAAAATGGCCCTGCCAGCTGCCAGCTAGGCTGTGATGGGGCCAGTCCCGTGACTTGTGTGGGAGCCCATGCGTCGTGGGGCCTTGCTTAGACAAGCAATGTGAGTGGAATCTAATAAAAGTCAGACTTGGAAGCAGAGAGTAGAAAAGTCATTTCCAGGAGCCTAGGATGTGTGTGTGTGTGTGTGTGTGTGTGTGTGTGTGTTGGGGGGTTAAGGAGGGAGAGTTGGGAGAGGTTGGTTAAAGGGCACAAATTTTTAGCTCCACGATGAATAGGACTGAGAGTTAATACACGATGTGATGACAATAGTTGATAACACGGTCTCGCACTATTGAAATGTGTTAAGAGTGGAATTTAAATGTTCTTACCAAAAAACACCCAAAAAGACAAAAAGCAAATTAATGAGATGGAGGAATCCTTTCAAAATGTATACTTAAGTATATCAAGTCATCACGATGGGTACTTAAGGTATCTTATCATTTTGTTTGTCAGTTATACCTCAATAGAGGTGAAAAAAATTTGAAGTGAAAATAAAAACATGCATTAAAAAATAAACAAATGCTACTTGTAAATAAACCGGAAAACAGTTTGAGTCACTCAATCAGTATTCCAGCACCATTCTGGCCGCTTAGTCTCACATGGTTCTGCACAAGAAATACCAGTGGGGGGCGGGGGGGGGGGTGTCCGTCGTGGCACAGGAGTGGAAGTCTCAGCGATATCAAGCTATTCGCAGCCACTCTTGCATGAGTTAGATCCCCGGTCAAGGAGCTTCCCACATGGTGCAGCAGACCGCTCCTGTCTCGTCCACTGCTCCCCTCAGCAGTGTGTTTCAGTCAATTCGCCTGTTCTGCTCCCCACTCTGTCTCTGGTGAATCCTCTCACCCACCTTCCCCTGCACTTCTGGCCTACACCCCAGTTCTTGTATGCATAAATAAATCGTTTAAAAAAGAAGAAGAAGAAATACCAGTGGAAACAATCTGCTCTCAAGGCTGCCTCCTGGGCCACAGATGACCACATGGGCATGAGAGTTCCTGGGCTCCATCAGGCAGACCCTGTGCTCATTGAGTGCTCTCCAGGGGAGAAGTGGGCTGAGAACCCACCTGACTTCCAGTCCAGGCTCGGGCACTCAACACGATGGCACTGCTCACCCTAGCCAGTCTTGGGCACCAGGGAGGGGGTATTAGAAAATTCCAAGAAAGTTGCTCCAATGTGAGGTGCCCTCTGAGGCACCGGCATGAGTCTGGGATCTGGCTTGCCCAGGTCTGGATCGCTGACTGCAGTGTTCCTTAAGGAAGATAAACATCACTCACACAATAAAACCAATAATCAGACCAGGTCCCTCCATGATTGTGTGGGAACAAACCAGCCACCAGTCCATCAGTGACTATGAATGACACCAGACAACACTCTGCAACCACAAACATAATTAACAGCACCCCCTCCTGGCCAACTTGTGTGACTACTGCTGCTCTGTAATAATGCTTATTAATCGTCCACCTTCCTGCACAAAAAAAAAATTAACAAGATGCCCAGTCATCATATTGCCCTTCTATCTGGATGGCGCCCAGACCAGAACTGGCACTCCCCCCACTAATGTTCCCAACTCTCCAGAGACAAACCCAAATCCTTTAATAGTCCTCCTCTAGCTCCCTGGTCTGGTCCCTTGGTATGTGTTCTTTCTTGTAGAAAGATGAGTAAATCTGAGTGTGGCTAATGGTATGTTCTTTGTGGTTTGGGACTGGTGGCATCAATATAATAGAGCCCACCTTACAGGGCTATTGTGATGATTGAAATGCTGGTATGTGGTGCCCTACCATTACTTTGGTGCATTTCGGTCTTTCTCATTCACTCATGGTGCATCCTGCCCCCAGCTCCTCACTCCTCAATGGCAAGTCAGGTGTGTGGCCAGTAACAGGGAATTTGTCAAAAATGTGGACTCTTCTACCCCATCCCAGACCAACTGAGTCTGAAAGTGGTTTGTAACAAAATGCCCAGGAGATCTAGTGCACTTTCAAATGAGAGAAGCATGCTGTGGCTTAAAAGGTAAATTCTCATGTCAGTAGACATGGGACAGCATGATTGATGAAAGGCCCTCATCTGCCAAATCGCCATATAAACAAAGACTAGAATTACAGGGGATTTTCCAGCAGTGGGTGTGGGCAGGTCAAGTGTGTGGGAGCGTGTCTAAGCATAGAGGATTCAACTTGCTTATCCCTTTGTGAATAATCCCAGTAGCAAGAATATGTATGTTTCACAAGCAATATCTTATTCATACCTTCTTAGTGTCTCACCTCAGCCCTGTGTGGTGGGCAGGGAAATGATCATCCCCACTTCACAGATGAGAAAACTGAGTCTCAGAGACAGTGTTTTTGCTTAGTTTCACATGGCTGCCTAGTGATGGAGAGGAGAGAGCCAGGATGAAGGGGAAGCAAGTGAGGCACTCCCCTCAGGCACTATATTTAAGGGGATGCCAAATAACTCTAAATAATGTAAATTTTAATATTTTTATGTAATATTTTTTGAAATCAAAATTAATATAAAAAAGCCATGATGAGCAAATAGCAAAGTTTTCAATAAAGACAAGATCCAAAGGAGGTGGGACTAGGGAGTAGTGGCTGAGGCTGAGCTGTACAACTGCAGAATTGGAATCTGTCTTTGTTTAAAATTTTGATAATTTTGTTCAACAGAAATTTTTGTCACTAATTTTTTTTCAAATATTTTTTTCTGAGTTCCTCAGCATCCCTTTGAATTTTGCACCCCATGCAGATAATTCACTCACTTCTGCTAAGATCTCTCAGAAGGCACTTGGAAATACTCTTGAGTTGTGCGTGTGGCTTGTAGAGGTATGCTGCCGGGTTTAAATCCACCTGTCACTTCTAGCAATGTGTGATACAAGCAAGTCAATAGCACTTCACAGCTTTTGTTTCTTCCCTGTAAGAGAGAGTTAAAGTTCAATTCAGTGTAACTAAAGAAGACACAATTTGATGTCATCCAGGTACTTACACCCAAAGGTTTAGCTTAATCCAAGGATCAAATTCAAAATAGCTACAAAATGGAGAACATCTTCTTCAAATAATCCCCTATGAATATAAATTTTAAAAACACAAATGTACAAATGTTATCATGCCATATATATTGTTGTTTTTAACTCATTTTTTCTCTTAGTTTGATGATCCTTTCTCCTTGTTTTCCTTCCATTCCCCTCCCATTGCCATCCATGTTAGCATGCCTCTTCCATTTGTCCTCCAGTGACACACAGACACAACATAACATATGAATACACATATGATATGGACCTTTATATATGGGGGTTGGGTCATTATTTCTTTCACAAACATGGAATTACATTAAGACTTTTGTACACCTTATTTATGTTATAGTAATATCATGTAGAAATCCAACCAAGCCAACTGGTATACCTCTATTCCTGTCTTTTTCATTGACAGTAGTCCTTGATGTGGATAACAGCCATCCGTTCTATATTCATGAAGATTCCATTTGTTTCTAGTTTTTTGCCACTTTGAGCAGTATAATTAAACCTCCTGCTGCACATGTTCTAATACTACAGGTTGGTTTTCTGTGTTATAGAAGTTGATATAAATGGAATTGTACAGTCTAGGTCTTTTCATGTCTGGATTATTTTGCCAGCATAATGCTTTTGAGATTGAACCATATTGTTGCATCTAAAGTAGCTCCTTCTTCTTTAAGCTGAGTAGTATTCTATTGTATGCATATACGACAGTTTACTATTCCTCTGAGTATGTGTATTTTGCATTTTAATAGATATTGCTAGATTTCTTTCTTCAAATGCTGTAAAATACATTCTTACCCATAATGTATGTTGTAGTTGTTTTTAATTTTGACTAGCTTGATGATCATAATGTGATCTCTTGTTATTACTTTAATTTGCATTTCTATTTCCCCAACTATAATAAATTCAAGTACCTTTTTGTACATTTGTTGGTTGTCTGAATTTGTGCTTTTGTAAATTGCCTTTTCATATTCTTTGATCATTTTTCCATTGAGTTGCCAATTTATAAGATCTCTATTATATAAATAATTTTATATAGGTAACACCTATATAATTAATTCCTATATTATAAAATTAATTTAGGAATTAATATAAATATATAAATTTATTATATATTTATCATTACAAGTATTTCTTTCCCAAGGCTATCATTTGTGCTTTGAATTTGCTTATAATATCTTTTGCCATACACATTTTAATGTGATCAAATACATCATTTATTTTATTTCCAATGTTGTTATGGTTTCCTTGTCCCTAGATTGTACACGAAGTCTCTAAGATATTGCCATAATATTTTGTTCTTTTTTGTTGTCCTTAAGACTAATCTCTGGGGAATGTATTTTTGTATATAGTATAAAATAGGAATTACATTATTTTATTTCAATAAAGTGGATAGCCAGTTATACTGATATCATTTAAAAAATAATTTGTATTTTTTCCACTAAACTACCGCATTTGAAATAGTGCAAATTAAATTCTCATATATAAGAGTATTTCTGGATTCTCTTTTCTTTTTCACAGATCTATTTTTCATTCTTATATCAATACCATATTTATTTTATAATGACTTTACAGTATATGCTGATATATGGTAAGGCAATTCCCTTGTTACTTTTTAAAAATTCTTTTTCTGGCTACTTTTCAGAATTGATTCTTCTATATCAAGTTTAAAATCATTTCTTCCATTCTCCTCACACCCCCCCCAAAAACTCTGTGCAATTGTAACAATATTATGTTTTTATATTTGGAGGAGAATTAATAATTTTGTGATATTCCACCTTCTCATCCAAGAACTTGAATCTACCTATGCAGTTTTTGTCCTATGACCCTTATTAGGATAAGTTCTCTTAATGTAGATCTGTCTTTATTATTAACTATGTACAAGAGGTGGGGGGAGGGGAGGAGGGGATGATAGGATTCACCAGAGACAGAATAGGTGGGGAGCAGTACAGGTGGGCCTACTGAAATACATTGCTGAGGGGAACAGAGGGTGAGACAGGAGAGGTCTGCTGCACCATATGGTTCAGTTTCCTGGCTGGGGATTGAACTCATGCTGCAGTGGCTGGCAATAACTTGATAGTGCTGACACTTTAACTCCTGCACCACCAGGGAGGACCATTTGTCATATTATCTTATTCTTAAGTTCTCTGATTAATACTTTCCAAAAAACCTAAGTTCTCTTGGATTGTCATATCATCAGAAAAAAATGCATAATATTTATTTCTTCTTTTCAAGTACTTATTCCAGTTATCACTTACTATTTTTTATCATTTGCACTCAATTTTCTAAGACAAAGCCAAATCTAATAGCCATAACAAGCTTTCCTCTCTAGATCTTGATTTTGAATGAGATGGTTTTAGTGTTGCCATTGAGACATTTGGGGAGGGTTTTTAAAAATATTTTTGTCTCATTTAAGTGGTTTCTTTATAGTTGTATTTTTAGTTTCTTTTATTAGAAATGTCTGCTGCGTTGAACTGAATGCCTTTTTAAAGATTTATTTTATTTATTTATGCATACAAGAGCTGGGGTA
>PVIJ01000057.1:247074-383173 GCA_004024925.1 Scalopus aquaticus
GGGGGGGAGGAAGGAGCCGGAGGGAGGGAAGGGAAAGGGCACAAAATGGAATAGAAAAGAACACAAGGGACCATGGAGATGGATCACGGGTGAATTGGTGGTGGGCTACCCTAGGGGAATACAAAATGTAAAAGACATAAATAACAATAAAAATATATATTAAAAAAAAAAAATAAAAAAAAAAATAAAAAAAAAAAACAAGAGCTGGGGTATAGACCAGAGGTGCAGGGGTGAGAAGTGGGGAGGCAGAGTGGGGAGCAGAACAGGTGGACTGACTGTAATACACTTCTGAGGGGAGCAGTGGGCAAGACAGGAGAGGTCCACTGTACCATGTGGGCCAGCTCCATGGCCAGGAATAGAACTTGCACTGCAGTGGCTGTGGACAGCCTCATAGTGCCAAGACTTACCCCCTTGAGCCACCAGGGAGACCCAGAATTGAATGTCTTTTAAGCATCTATTGGTAAAATCCTGTTAATTTTCTCCTTTAATTTACTTAAGCAATTTCCTGATTTCGAAATTAGTTTATCTAAAATCAACCCCATCTCATCTGTTGATATTATATTTTATCTTATTCTATATTTATATTTATTCTATCTATATTTATAAATAAAATATAGTTTTCTAAAAAGGAAATTTTGATTAATTTCCCTTGTAGTATTAGAGATTATGTTGTCTGAGAGCTACCTGGAATTTTATCGCCATCAGTCTTACCAGAAAGTAGTATTTGGGAGATAATAAAGTTCACAGTAGCAGATACAAGTTTTCCAAAATTTTTAAATTTTAACTTGAAAGCTTGAATTTTATTATTGGCAAAAAATTCTGTCAGTTGTTTTTCTTAAAGTGAGAGGTAGCCTTCATTTAAAATAAGAAGGCAGCTGGGCCATCTGCCTATTCTGCTCCCCATTCCGTCTCTGGTGAATTCTCTCACACACCCCCACCCCTGGCCTACACCACAGCATTGTATACATAAACAAATAAATCTTTAAAAAAGAAATCATCCTTCATTTATTTCTGGGAGCATGTATGCCAGTTGTCTTAGCCAGATATCCATTCCAGTGAAAATAGTGCTCCATGAACTAGTGGCTGGAGCAGCTCATTACTCAGTGGCACAAGTTCTTTTCCTGGGACAACCTCATGGCTCCGTGTACCACAGAAACACTTTAAACATCTCTCCAGTTAACAACACAGACTATTAAAAAGACATGTACTCAAGGGTCGATATTTAATAAGTTTAGTGATTTTTACTGCTTCAGCAAGGTCATTCTAAGTGAACATGCATTTTTGAAAACTGAGTGTTTGGCAGTGAAAAGCTGTGACTGCTATGCCACCCGGTGTCATTGCTTTATTATCAGTAAGGACCCAGCAGTTTTACCCAGTTTTGCTTTTGCACCATTTGTACAAATATCAACACAGTGAAAAAGCAAAAAATATCTCGGTGCTATTAATAATACAGTTTTGATCTTGCTGTCCTCCTGAAAGAATCTCTGGGACCCGCAATGTTCTGTGGACCACACTTTGGGAACCACTAATCTAGACAGATTAGGTTCCTTGTTTGCTGGTGGAAAGGGCCGTTCTCTCTCACCTGAGGGACTTTGCACATGATGGTCCTTCTGACTGAAATGCTGATTGAACTACACTTGGACTGTTCACCTTTCCTCTTCATCCTTGAAGTTCCAGGGTAAATGCCTCTTTCACAGGGAAGTCTTTCCTGAGCCCACTGTTGAGCTCAGTCCCAGCGTTCTGTGCTCTCAGTAAACCCTGACATATCTGTCATACTTCTCACTGAATTCTAATTAACATACTATTTATATGTTTATCCATTAACATTTTATCCCCTGAGAATAAAAGCTTCTTGATCTTCTACCTTTTTTCTGCCTCATATCCCCTTCACCTAGCACATTGCACAAGATGATGGAATAAGTGAATGACTAATTGATCTGTTTTGCCTCTGGTTAGCCTGGATGATCAGCTTGAGGACTAAAGTCAAGGCCCTGGTTTGGGCCTCTCCCATCCTTTTCCCCTTTGCTAGTCTGATGGTTGGCTTTTACATCCCAAGCCCACACAGGTGAATTGGGATGAAAAGGGCAGGTGAATAAGGATATATGCATTACCATTAGTTGGAGAAGCATTTCAAACTTCCTCCCCAATATTTTGTTGCGGATCTGTCGTCATCTGCAAAGCCAGAAAGACAACGACAGCACTTCCTGATCATCTGAGACCTACTTAAACTTCCTGAGACAGTGAAATCATTCTTATTTATTCATTTACTGAAAGTCCCCTGGTCCCCCAGCAAATACACACGCCTTGCAGAACCTTGAAAAGCCATCGGAAACTTTCCAGCAGTTATGAGCCATAGTTTAAAAACCTCTGAACTAACAAAATTATCATTCTGTCCCAGATTTAAACCGAATTGTGGTGATTATAGCGTATACTCTGCAGTTCTGGTTGAGAGGGCAATTTAATTAGAAGCTTCTATCTTGAGGCTTTTATAACTCCTCCCCATAACTCCCCCCCCCCCAAATAATTCTTTAGGATGAAATTTCTAATGCTGTCTCTCAGCCTAAAGGTATGTTTTCTTGTACAAAGCTTAGTAAAATTCCATTTAGGCTATTTTTAAAACTCAAGGAAAAAAGGCAAAAAGGAGGGATTTTACCACTTAAGAAATCAGTTGGATACTCTTTTACTATTTTTCCTTAAATGCATACTGCTTCCTTTAGAACTTTCAAGTTGTCCTTAGTGCCTTTGGCATGTTTGCAGAAATTTGGTTGAGCTGTAATGAAGTTGTTCACAAAATATGTATTGCTCATGTGAAATTTCCACTCTTTAAAAGAAACTTGCATGGGGATGCCAAATGGGGAATCATGATCAAAATCAAGTCTGTGAATAACAGCATGTCTGTGTGTCTAATAGTTGCATTAACACCCCACTAATGAAGTCATTGGTCAATCCCATGCTATTTGCTAAAAATGATCCTAGGGATGGTTTAGTCTGGGTCCTTGTTTTAAAGGTAGGGAAACTGAAATTCAAAGAAGCACATGAGTTTTGGTTCAGATGAAAAATCAACGATTAATTCTGAAATATGTGCCCTTGCATAGAGAACACAGATTCATAAAGCAAAGATAAAATATATGGCCACTTTAGCATTCTGGAGGGAAAGGACTCCCCATCCCAGGAAAGGCTACAGTTCCACCACTCCTGACAGATCACATGAGAGGAAAGTGGGGTGAGTGCTGGGCGTCATCCTGACAGCCAGCAGATCCCGGGGCAGGGGCAGGGGGGAGGGCGGCGGGGCACTGCTTTGTCCTCTGTCAGTCAGGCAAAGGACTACACCAACAAGTGCCTGGGCGCAAAGAGAGGAGCAAGGAGCTGCTTCCTTTATGGGTAATTGGATTCAGTTATACATCCTGCAGAAGTGACCAGGATTTCAGGCCTAGGTCACACACTCATCAGTAAGTAATCATTCTTATTAAATTATATCATTAAAAACCAGTCCCATGTATAAAATTTGAAAGCGGCATCAGAGCCTAAATTCAAACAAATGCTGACTTGCATAGTTGGTTTTTGGTTTTTGTTTGTTAATAATTTCCTGCCCACACTAATTTGAATAACGTAAGTTTTGAACTGATCAAGTTCACTGACGTGGATTTTCTTATAAACAGGCAACCTAAGCCTACAGTATCAACAAATGCAGTACAATGTGGTTTCACTTTCTTATGATTTCCTTAATAACATTTTCTTTTCTCTAACTTATCTTATAATTAGAATATAGTATATAATTCATACAACATACAAAATATGTGTTCATTCACTTATTTTATCGGTAAGGCTTCCTGTCAACAGCAGGCTATTAGTAGTGAAGTCTGGAGGGGAGTCAAAAGTTACATGAAGACTTTCAACTATGCAGGGGTCATGCCCCTAGCCCCCTTATTATTTAAGGATGGCCTGTGTGGAGGAAGATCAGTTAGCAGCCCTGGGCAGTTGAGGGATGGGAGTGCAGGGGCATTGCGATGGTTGGGCATGGGGGAGAGACCTGAAACTAGAGAAATCAGTGAGGAGATTGTCTAAACCTAAGGGGAAAGCCAGGATCGGGCATTAAAAATTTAAGAATGAGGCCTCCCTAGTGGCACAGAGGTTAAAGTCTCAACACTACAAGCTATCACCAGCCACTGTGGCATGAGTTCAATCCCTGGCCAGGGAGATGACCCACATGGCTTAGCAGACCTCTCCTGTCTCACCCGCTGCTCCCCTCAGCAGTGTATTTCAGTTGATCCACCTGTTCTGCTCCCCACTGTCTCTGGTGAATCTTCTCACTCCCTGCTCCTCTGGGTATACCCCAGTTTTTGTATGCATAACTAAATAAAAAAATAAAATTGTTATATATATAACAAATATGTTCTAAACAGGGGTTAACCAGGTTTGATGACTAAATGGAAATAGAGGATTAAATGAAAGATTACCTGCCTTCTCCCTTAGAGCAAAACCATTCCTGGTTGTCCTGGAGGAGTCTGTGTTCCTGTTCCCCCTGTATCTTGTCCTTTTCTCACTTACTCGCTACCCTCATGTCACACAGGCCTTCCTCTGACTTGTGATATTTCTCAAACATGCCCTTTCCAGCCTCAGCACCTTTGCAAGCATTTCCCCCACCTATCTCTGCAGCCCTCACTTTCCTGCCTCAGGTTCCAGTTTAAATGTCACCTCTCACAGAAACCTTCTGTTCAGTTAGGTCCTTCATGCACACAGGCACATGCGCGCACGTGCGCGCACACACACACACACACACCAGCATTGTTTTAAATCAAGAGTCATTTTACCTTTTTTTCCACTATGAAACTCATCACAACTTATAAGGGCCTATGTGTTTGTTGGCTGCTTCGTTGTCTTGCCCACCAAACTTCTGTAGGATCAATGGCTGGCCAGGATGTGTGGGTTTAGTTCTAACATAGTAAGAGGAAATTTAGTGAGCTATTAGCTGCCTGGAACTCTGGGAACGAGCATTTATGAGGAGGGGGTGAGTAGCTTTGATGTGAAGTTGAGTTTCTGGCAGACATTCAAGTGAAAACATAAAGTATGAGGTAGTATAACCTCAGAATTTCAAGCTTGAAGGTTTCCTAGTCCAATGTTGTCCTAAAATGGGACATATCTTTCTCAGTCCAAGCCTTTTCACCTCCTCCTCTGCTCTCTTATTGAGTTATCATAAGTTGGTCCCTCTGCCCTCCTCATCTTCTTTCTTCTGTGATCTTTATTTAACAATTTAGATAGCGTGCAATTGATGGTTTTATTGGTTTGTGAAATGTTGTAAAGTCCCTTTACTTTGCAAACAAGAAAAATTATGTCCCATAGATGCTAAAGGGCTTACTCAAAGCCATATAGCCAGTTAAAGAAAAAACCTGGACCAGAATTCATGGTTTTTTTTTAAAATCCCAGTGCAGTGCCCTTCCATTAGCCCATGCTCAGAATATAAGTGTGGGTCAAGCCTTGGAAATGGATTGCCTGCAATGGTTCCTTTTAGGAATCAGTTTAATTCCTTCTTGGTTCTTCGTTCTTTCAGGAACCAATTTAATTCCTCTACAAAGACACTATAGAAAGTATACAAGAACCCTCAAAATCACATTTTGTTCTTATTTAGCGTGGATTAACATGTGCTTTCTATAATGCATGATGACACTATTAAAGAAAGAGCTGGTTCTTCTAGTGCCTTTTTAAAAGGAAAAGAACATTTATAAACCAAATCCATATTAACAGCTATTATTAAAAAAATAACATTACCAAAGATGAAAATAGTCAACAGGTCAGCATTTACCACATCTCTGGTCTGCCCCCTTGTGCATTTTTCCTACTAATGCATTTTGTCAGGGCAGCTCAGGGAAGGGTGAGTTGGATTCTTCCCCTTTGCTTTCACCTTTCCCTCTCTCACCCCATGTCATCTCTCCTCCCCTTTCCGTAGGGGAAAGATTTAGTAGTAAATCAGTTCATAACTTGGAATTCTGTGTGACCACAAACCCCCGTGTGGGTGTCCCTCCCCCTCCACACACAGTTTTTAGCCATTCATTCAATATTAGTGGATCAACTAGAAAGTGCTGAGTCAGAGGTAAGAGCAAATAGGTCCCTGACTTCAAAGAGCCTGCAGTCTAACAAGGAAAGCACATGTCAAACATACACTCACAGGCATGATCACTATTGTGAAAGGGGAAAAATAAGGGACTAGGAGAGTAATTATCAGGGGCCCCATCCATATTCATCCAAACCAGTGTGTAGTACCCCTATATTTTAAAAATTGAATTCTTAAACACAGTTTTCTAAAGAATGATTTTTTTTTAAATTGGGCAGTGACTGGGCATCATTTTAAGTATATGTGGATAAATGCCATCCAGCAATGAAGTCACAGCATGAGCTTTCTCACTTATTTTATACTGCTATGAAATATTCAGTTTTGATGTCTGTCATAAAGCAGTTTCAGATTAACATGATACAGTTTTCCCCCTGAGATCTACCTTCAGTAAATGCAGACTCAAGTGTGACTTCGGTAAGCGAGTTCGCTAAAGAGCTGAGGACAATATGAGCGTGTTCGATAAATAATTGCCACCGTCATTAACTCATATTCCACAAAATCTTAGAATCTACACTGTGTCAGATGCTGTGCTAGGGTCTGAGCATGTGGACAAAAACCAAAAACAACTCACAAAACAAAGAAACAAAAACAAACCCCCAGTCTCTACACTTCATGAGTTCAGAGAGGCGTGAGGAGGAGGAACAAGCTGAAAAATGATTACAATTTTGCAGGGTTTACATCTGAAGATCATTTTATGACCAGGGAAGTGCACAAAATATACTACTGAGATGAGACTGCATGATAGGTAGGATGATTTTGGCTGTATTAACAGAAAACAATTAAACATGACTTCAATAAAGGCCCTTATTATCTTACACAACAGGAAGTCCAGGGATGGTTTTCTGGAGCCAGTGAACTTGGCAACTCATCAGAATGGATGTGTTCTTTCTTCTCTGCTCTGCCATCCGCAGTGCTGGCAAGAGCCTTCCGTCATAATCTAAGGAGCAGAAAGTGCCTCTGATGCTGAAAAAGATGGCATTTCCTCCCAGGCTCCTATTTTGCAGGCCCCTCCCCGCCAACCATCGACATCTATGATTCATAGCCCAGGTTTGAGTCCCCTGCCCAAGGCTTAGGGTAATTATTGGGTCAAGCAGCATGACATCTGAATAGCTGGCCTCCAGCCAGCCTCCCCCACACCTGTGGCTTTGAGAAGCCTGAACATAACCAGGTGCTAAGAGCAGTGAAAATGGAGAGAAGTGACCATTACTAGACAACCGGTGGGGTCAGCCAATGTACATCTGTGTCACCCCCACAGATAGATGGCCTGCACCAAAATCTTAGTGGTAGCTCTGGGAAGTAATAGTATGGAAAGTTTTTACTTTCTTCTTTTTGCTTCTTTATTTCCAGGTTTCCAAAAGTCAGCATATAGTCTTCCTATAATCCCAAGTAAAAAATCTATTTAACAAGTAAAGAAATAAGCAATAATTTGGGGTAACTGTTAAGACAACATTCTAAGAAGTATGGAGTAGTAATATGGGTAGCATCATCAGATAGAATTCCTCTCTAAAAGGAGTTTAGGATCTACTTAGGACATACTAAATAAGAGATTAACAATAAATATTAAAAATCCTGATTTGGAAAATAGTTGAAACAGAATACTCTATGGATTTGATGTATATCAAGTCCTATTACAGGACTGCAAATAAAATTGGCCATCAGGGTGAATTTAAAACATTTTTTTGGCATACAGTCATCATAGAGATAAACTACTTTTTTTTTCTAGTGCTGAGAAGTAGGTTTCAGTATCAATTATGCTAATTCTGCCAAGTAGACACTAACTGCAAGAATTCAAGGAAGGCTGGGAATATGTTGAGTTTTCTCCTACAGGCAAGAAGAAATAGACAATATCTTTCATGGAGGATTATAAAAGGCTGGTCTTCCTGGTCTTAATGAAACACAGAAAGGGGCAGCAGCCAAACATATGTAATTCTGGTTTTAATCTCCCAAATGTCAGTAGAAAAGCAACTACCTTAAGTCTGAATAATAACAACCTCATTTTGATAATTGAAACAGAACACAAAATAGATTTGCAGCACATCAAGTTCTATAAAGGACTGTAAATAAAATTAGCTGGAGGGGCAATCATGAAACACTTTCCTGTCTTAAGATATTCCCCATTCATACTGATCTTCATGAGAAGAGCTGAGGGTTTGAGAAAGATGAAGAGAAAGACATTGTTTATTTTGATAATGTGGTTTTTGTTGTTGTTTTTAAACTTCCTTGTTTATTTTTTCACAATATAGGATTTTTCCCCCCAGGTGTGGTCACCATAGTTTGCCCACCATCAAAGTGCCCAGAGTCCCCCACCACACTCCAGCAGGCTCTCCTTGCTGCTTGTTCTCTACTCTCCCCTGTCCTTCCTCTCCACCTCCCCTCCTGAGTGTCTCAGATCTACGGTCTGCTTTCTAGTGTCACTCTTGCAGTTTGTCTTTGTCTGATCCTTTGTTTTTCTTCTCTAGATTCCACATGTAAGTGAAACCATCTGGTATCTATCTTTCCCTTCTGGCTCACTTTGCTATGAATAATCCCTTCCAGTTCCATCCATATTGCTGAAAATGGCATGAGTTTATCTTTTTTAATTGCTGAGTAGTATTCCATTGTGTATATTTACCACATCTTCTTGATCCAGTCATGCGTTCTGGATCATTTAGGTTGATCATGTGATTTTTTGAGTCCTGGACTTGTGATTGTCTAAAGATAGAGTTAGAGGTGATGGGTGGAATATACCCTGGAGCTAACTAAGCTCCAGTCTACTTGTTAAGAGTTCTCTTTTGTGATAAATTATGGTGCTTATGGTTTCAGAGCTTACACTGCTTATCTCCCTAGTCCAATCAAATTCCTTGAAGGTGAACTGTTGAACTTGTGAGAATCACTTACACTTGTGTTACTCTTGACAGTTTCCAAGGTCATTCCCACCTAACCTCTATAACCACTTACAAGAGAGTGGTCCCACTATTGTAGAAATGAGAAAAAATAAAATTTAGAAAGATAAAAGGACTTGTTCAAGGTCACATTGCCTTGAGTGGCTAAGTCTATATTTCTTTATCTAGGCCTTTGTATTCATCCAAGTTCAGGGGATTTCCCCTCATTATACCTCTTAATATCCAGGCATAGAAGAACCAGTCAACAGAGAAGCACTAAGTATCTGCACTGTTTTGAGAATGATTGTATTTCACAAGTTGATACAGACTTCCTTACTTTCCCTCTTTTATCTCTTTCTCTTCTCTTCTCTTTTCCCCTTCCCGCTTTGTTCTTTGCTCTCTCTCCCTCCCTTTCTCCTTGTCTTTCTTTGTGTAACACAAAGTTCACAATTACGGTGTTTAGGGTAAAAACAAATGTGTTAAGCTAAGTTCTCTTTTCCATTCATACCTCCCTATTGCCTTATACAACTTTTGGTTCAATTGTAACTAACATAAGGTAGACTCAGATCCCGCATTTTAAATGCCAAAACCATTCTCTTCCACAGAGGAGAATGTGGCATAGTTTGAAAAAATTAAATGCATTAAAATTGTGTTGTTGGCTACTTAAAATACTTCTCCTCTTTTATAAAACATTATCCCTTTTGGTTTCTCATATTTTTAGCTCAGTAAGTATGGGATGGACCAAAAGACTCTTACTTATTTATCCTGATTTTCCCATATATCATAACTCAAAAGCTAACTTATTAGTTGCCTTGCCTATTGACAGACTTTACTTCCCAAACAAAACACAGGAGAGATACTGAGAAGCATCAGTGATGGTATGCGTCCTTGTACAGACAGTTGACAGCATGCATTCCTCTTGGCTGACATAACTAGTTTCGTGGATTATCATTAAGCCTCTTCCTTGACCTTGAATGTAACAGTACTCAAGACATAACCTAATTCTGAACAGTATTTTGTGGGTTCAGCATGAAGAAATGACCTTGAAAGATTATCGCGAAATAGTCAGTTTCTTTAAAATTCTCCAGCCCACAACTCAAAGGTGTTCAGTGAGAAGAGAATGACAAACTTGGCAATTTCCATTTGCTTTACCTTCCTTACTTGACCAGATCAAAGTCAGAGTACACTAAACAGTCTAATAATAACAGGGTCGGGCCTCCCTGGGGGCGCAATAAGTTAAGCGCAGCACTGTGGAACTGCCAGCAGCTGTGGCACAAGTTCAATTCCTGGCCAGGGAGATTCCCACATGGCGCAGCAGACCTCTCCTCCCTCGCCCGCTGCTCCCCTCAGCAGTGTGCTTCAGTTGATCTGCCTGTTCTGCTCCCCACTCTGTCTCTGGTGAATCCTCTCACTGCCCCACACCTCTGGCCTGCACCTTTTATGCATAAATAAATAAATCTTAAAAACAAAAAACCTTGGGAGGGGGAAATAATAGGGTCAAGTTATCCTTGTTTCCCACATTGATAAAAATCAAAGAATTGAATTTATTAATAAAATTTATTGGACTAGATTGATAATCCCATTCCGTATGAAATAGCTTCTGTCTTGGCTATCTCTTCGTCATCACTGGAAGAAAAGATAAGCAAAATGTGGTGAAGTTCTAGGTTGTGTTTCAAGTAATAAATTTTGTGTAAATGAAATATAATGGATGTATTGTAAAGAGTCAAAAATAAACAGACATATAAAACAACAATTCATCTAACAAGAACATAGAGAGCAAATAAATATACCTAAAAACATAAAGCTGATGGTAGGTGGAGTGACTGTTGGGATGAGGATAAAAAAATACTCAATTAATCTTATCAGTCACCCAATGGGGAGAGGCCCCAACACAGATAATGAGCCATAAATCAAGAAGGATAAGTTAGTACCTGAGGTCCAGCTAGGAACGAAGAAAAAGATAAAGAAAAACAATTAAAAGAAAAAAAAATTTGTCCCATGATAACACTGGTCAACAAATTTTTACAAAAGTCATGTTACTGAAATAAAATTAGTCATTTCCTATAAATTTGTAAGTGCTCAACACGAATATGACAGTCCAACTTTAATTTTAGCTCTAGTTGTTTTTGTAATCTGCAATAAATTGATGTTTACATTATGAAATGCATGCCAATAGTAAAAGGCCTACAGTTAATAACTGTAAAAATCAAGTCATAGACTACTTCTTAGATTTCTTCACTTGTCTCTTGTACAGCTATTCAGGAGCATCTCTGGGGAGTGTCCAGCAGTAGTCAGCCAGCGTTGTAGTGGACCATTTTCCCTGGTATCTTTGTTCCATTGATGCAATATCTTGAGGAAAACGTTTACCATGTTCATCACTAACCATACCACAGTTTTCAGGGTAAAATCCAGATGGGAATGAAGGAAGTGGATCTTTAGAGACATATTGCAGCCAAGTTTCTGATACTGCATCAGCATGTCTTCTACTAGTTTCTTGTAGTTTTCTGCCCTAACATTCCCAAGAAAGTTTGTAGCCACTAGGGGAAAAGCATTCCATGCTTGTTTCGCATCACCCTGCAGCAAGTTATTGAACTGGTCATCTTTGAAGAGCTCTCGAATCTGAGGACCCACAAAAACTCCCTCTTCAATCTTTGCTTTGCTTTCAATACAAAGTAAGTTGTGACATCTTCTTCTAGAAGATTCCATTGTTGGAGACTTGATCCTAGCAATTCTGCCTTGTTCTTGGGTAAGTCCCAATCACGAACCAGGTCTTCCTGTGTTAGTTCTTCCTGTGTTTGTCTGTGTGGGGTTGATGATGCACCACACTGAAAATCTGGATCACTGTATGCTGCTGGAACAGGAGAAGAACAGGTCGGCTCACCCTTGTCCTCATCAGATGAATCAAGAGAATATTCTGCTGAAAGTTCTGGAATAGAAAGTCCCTCACCATGTGGAACTGGTCTCAATGCAGGCAGAATATTTGGGTAGACTATTCTTGACTTCTTTTGCTTCGTTATTCTGCCAGAAAGAGGAGGAACCAAGCGGAAGTAACAGTCTTTTCTGTGGTTGCTTGGCTTTCTCCACACCATGGGGACTGCAAACAGCATTGATGGTCTTTTGCCATTTAACCACTGTGAAAGCTGTGTTGGACATGTAGCACAGCATATATGCTGTGCCCAAAGCTTGTCTTGGTCACCAACCTTGCATCCGAAGTAAAGATGATAAGCCTTCTTCACTTGAGAAGTGATACTTTTCTTCTGGTTGGCAAATGTCACTTCCCCACAAATTTAGCAGAAATTGTCCACACTATTAATGCACTTTTGAGGCATTACTATTCTGTATTGTGCTTAAATTAACAAAGTAATAATAGTTCTATAGAACAGTAGCTTCAACTATCTCACACAAAGTCTGAAATATTTTCAATGTTCAACCTTTCCGACAGGGCTTCATACAGTGCACTGCTGACGTCAGCTTACTTCAGCAGCTGCCTGGCAGTAGTATTGCATTGCATCAGAAAAGGATGCAATCAACTCTGGATGATGTGTGCATGATGGTATTATGCAACGCGATGCAATATTACATCATTCTAGGCTGATTTAGGATGTTGCAGTCCTCCTGGATAAATTTACATGGTGAAACATATAAAATGAATTATATGAAATATCTTCAAAACGAGAGCTAATAAAAAATTTTCAGGTTATATTCATGTTCAGCACACCAAGATACTACAGATTAGGGCCTCTTTAAGTCAGTAACGATCTCAATGTTGACCAGTGTAATTAAAGACATCAATTCTTATTCCCATAGGCCAGTGTTGACATATCTTTTCCTGAGACTGGACCTTTTCTTCAGAATTTACTTTTATTTCCCTCTAACAAAAACACTCCCATTTAAACATACTGTTTACAGTTAATTAAAGTGGGATCAGAAACTTTTTAAAGAGATCAGCTCTTTAAAGGAACAGGATGCTGAGCCTGGAACCCTTTAGACATTTCCTTGACATCTCCTGTCCCAGTTTTAAAACCTAAGTAGAGGGCCTCCCTGGTGGCTCAACGTGTTAAGTGCAGCACTATGAAGCTATCCAGAGCCACTGCAGCATGAGTTCAATACCCGGCCAGGGAGATTCCCACATGGCACAGCAGACTCTCCTGCCTTGCCCGCTGCTCCCCTCAGCAGTGTATTTCGGTCAATCTGCCTGTTCTGCTCTCCACTCTGTCTCTGGTGAATCCTCTCACCACCGCACACCTCTGGCCTGCACTCCAGCTTGTATGCGTAAATAAATAAATCTTTAAAATAAATAAATAAAACCCAGGTAGATTTTGTACTTCTATTTAAATTTTAACCTCATTTAAATATTAAAATGCTCAATACTATGTATTTTTTAAATTATTTAACTCTCGTCTCTCCTCTTCAAATAGTCATCTCCCCCAAACTCTGAGTACAACTGACAGACTAGCAAAGTGCCCACAAGTGCCCTGCTATAATCACCCGTTCTGGGCACAGAGATGGATTTGGTTCAGCTATTGAGCAGCTGGGAACCACTGATCCAGTCCTTCCATCTGGGTGGGCCTCATTTTCTCACCTATAAAATTGTGGGAGTGGTTTGAGCTGGATGGTTTCATCAGTTTATAGTATCTCCTTGCTCAGGTGGGGAGAATATTATGATTTATGTCCCACGCCATTATTCTGTTCTTCTGACATTTGTTGCATGGAATTCATTTAGCACATGTGACCAGATCCAGAGGCTTCCTTGAGAAAATGTTAAGTTCATTTTTATACAGAAGCATAAATGAAGATACCATGCAATGTAAGTTTCTTATTAAAAGAGAGAGAGAGGGCCTCCCTGGTGGTGTAGCAGTTAAGCGTTGCGCTGTAGAGCTATCAGCAGCGGCAACGTGAGTTCAACACCCGGCCAGGGAAATTCCCACATGGCGCCGCAGACCTCTCCTGCCCCACCCGTTGCTCCCCTCAGCCGTGTATTTCTATTGCTCTGCCTGTTCTGCTCCCCACTCTGTCTCTGGTGAACCCTCTCACCGCCCCACATCTCTGGCCTGTAGCCCAGCTTGTATGCATAAATAAATAAATCTTAAAAAATAAATAAATAAAAGAGAGAGTGAGAGAGAGAGAAGTAAATGAATCAACGAAAAAATTGTCTGTGAAAGTTCTTAATTACTCTTACAGTGGTGCAACACCTTCAGTGGTGCAATATGGCATATAGTTGCAAGAGAAAAGGTCCATATTGGTTCAGGGGAACGAGATCATCATAGTCACATCATAAATATGTTCACATGCAATGGTATACACATCCATGTTCTCTGGATAAGAAATTGACTAGCTAAAGATGACTTTAAAAATACTACCTTGAAACTCCTTTAAGATAAATTCCAAATGCTTTTGCTTGCCTTTCATAATCAGACCTTCCCAGACCTCCATTCTTTGCTTTATCTCCTGCTACACCTTCACAAACTCAGTCCTAAAGTCTCCTCTTAGGTACAAAACAGGCCTGCCATTCCTGAGGCTTCAAATACCACCCACTCCCAGCCTTCAGGATGGACTCACCAACTGTCCCCTCTGCCCATCTAACTTCTGCAATAAAACTGCGATAATGGTTTTATCTCAAAAGCCACCCTGTCTCTCCCACCACTCCTTCCTTTGACTTTCAAACTATTTTTATTAATCTGTTTTCTGCATTGTAGCATAGTCTTGAACTTTTGTGCATGTCTTCCTACTAGAAAGTAAGAATTGAAGTGATTTGTATCATAGTCTCTCCAGTGCCTTTGCACAGAGTAGGAAACCAGCAAATACTCTTTGTTCACTCAACAAATCTTTATTGAATGCCTATTGTGTGCCGGCACTGTCAAGATGTTGAGAATATAGGGAAAATAGTTTCTATTTTCTTGCAGTATTTTAGTCAGGGAGGACATAGACAGTAAATAAATACATGTGTTAAATAAACATTTGCATATATACACATACACACACATATGTTGACTGTCAGATGGTGAGTGATATGTGGTGTGAAGAAAATAAAGCAGGGCAAATAAAGGAGTATCACATGAATAGGAATAGGGAGTGCAGCTCTTTGAGATGGGGCCTTTAAGAAGGTCACCTTTGAGCACATCCTTAAGTGAAGTGAGGGCTTTAGCTTTATAAATATCTGAGAGAAGAGCAACCCAGAGGAAAGAAGACGTGCAAAGGCCTGAATATAAGGATGTGCTTGACAGTTGTTGAATAAGTGTGCACAATTATGTTCTCAGAACATTCTGTCATCAGTCTGGTCATATAAAAGCACCTTTTCAAAGCTGAACAAAACTTTTTGCAGGTTGTGTAAATGCTATTTTAAAGTCATGGATCTATAAATATACAACTCAAACAGCCTGTACACGCAAAATCTTAGTTTCTTGCGTATGCTTTATCTCTCAGTATCTTTAATAGTACAATTAAAAAAATGAGCTAATTTGACTCAGGATAAAACCCAAAGATGTGAGTCTCTGTTATTCCTTTCATGCCACTGTCGGGAAAGCCTGGGCATCAAATAGTGTTATATCCTTTTCTGAAAGAGCTAAGAGACAAACAAAAACAACAGGCAGGGAATCCAAATGAACAGTGACAGACTGTTCATTTTACTTCACAGTCTGCGTAGTTTGGGCCCAAGAATTTCTTCCATGGCTCTGTGCTCTAATATACATGGCTGCTAATTTTAAAAAGGAAATAGAGTGTCACTTCTTTGAAAACAAGATAGGAACAAAAATATTTTAGTTTCAGGCTATTTTTCACACACTAAAAATATCGAGTTGAAAAAGAAATTTCGCATCCATTGATTTTGCATCATGAGTCAATGTTTAGTATGCTGAGTCTGAGGAACCAGAAACACGTTGTTTGGCTTTACAGATCGAGTGCGCTCCTACTGTGTACAGGGCACTAGTCCAGGTCTTGTGGTTGGTACAAAGAAGGATTAGACATGGCCTTTCATCTCAAGGTTTAAATGCTTTGGCAAGCCAAGACATGGTCGTAAGAATATTAAATAGTCATAATGGACACTAGGCAATTAAGAATCAAATGAGTGAGGACTTCTGCTGCCAGCCATAAAGGCGTAACAGGGAACTGGGGTTTTTTCTTTCCACCTAAAATCACAAAAATCAAAGGTGCTGACTTTTAAGACACGGGCTAGCAGACAACTAAGGACTGTGACCCTTAGAGATGGTAAACAAATTCAGTGAGCCCTAATAGCTCCAGCTTACAGCCTTGAGGCAGTTTCTAGGACACCATATTAGTTTCCTAGGGCTGTCATTACAAAGTTCCACAGGCCAGGGAGCTTACCACATGGCGCAGCAGACCTCTCCTGCCTTGCCCACTGCTCCCCTCAGCAGTGTATTTTGGTTGATCTGCCTGTTCTGCTCCCTACTCTGTCTCTGGTGAACCCTCTCACTGCCCCACATCTCTGGCCTGCACCCCAGCTTGTATGCATAAATAAATAAATCTTAAAAAAAAAAACCAAAAGTGTCAAACTTAAAAAAAAAAAAAAGTCCCACAGGCCAGGAGCTTAAGTAACAGAATTGTATTGGCTGTGGTCCAAAAGGCTAAAAGTCTGATATCAAAGTTTTAGCAGAGTTGGCTCCTTCTGAGGGTTGTGAGGAAAGCTCTATTACAGGTCTCTCTCTTAGTTTCTGATGGCCTCAGACATTCCTCAGCTTGCAGAAGGCATCTCCCTGTGTCCTTACCTTGTGTCTGGATCCAAATTTCCTCTTCATAAAAGCACACTGGTCAGACTGAATTAGGTCCCACCCTGATAACCTCATTTTAACTTCATTATCACTATAAATATCCTATTTTTCAAATAAGGTCACATAGTGAGGAACTGGGGATTAGAATTTCAACATGTCTTTTGGGGAGGATACAATATAAGCTTATAACAGAAAGAGGCCCAGAGAAAGCCTGGCAGACTCCCTGGGTTGAAGAGATGGACCAAGAGCTCAGGGACACCAAAGCTATGAGAGATTATAAGATGAAATACCCAAAAGGGGAACGCTACAAAGAGAATACCCCAGAGGTGTGCACTGGGTCTCCTGAAGAATAGGGTGAGCACATGCGTGTGAGAAAAATGCCCAAGACTGAGGGAAAACATTCAGAAGACTTAGAAGGAATAGCGTAAATGCTCACACAGGAATAGTAGCTGTTCCTACCGGCCTGATTGGAAAAACTTATAATTCATGGGGCATTGAGTAGACTACTAAGGAAAGTTTTATCTCAGTAGTGGTAAGTAACCAGCCTGAACCTTGCTCATAAAAACAAAAAGATCACACTGTTCTTCACTGCACCCCAGAACAAAGCTAAAGAATAGATATAGAAATACAGAAGCATACAACAGCCAACAAGGTAAAATTCTCAATGTCTGGCAACTAATTAAAGATTACCAGACCTGCAAGAAGCAGAAAAATATGACCAATAGGGAGGGAATAGTCAATTAATCAAAACCAACACAGAACAAACACAAACATTAAATGAGCAGATATGAGAATCAATACAGTTATTGTAACTGTGTCCAAAAAGTTGAAGTACAGAAGATGGGGGGTGGGGGTGAGAACTATCTCAAACTTCTAGCAATGAAAATTACAATGTTTGAGACGAAAAATATACTGGATGGGATTAGTAACAGATTAGACATTACAGAAGAAAATAGTCACCTTGGGGATATAGCAATAGAAACTCACCAAAATAATATCCATAGAGAAAAATTAATTTGAAAAATAATAAAAAGACATTAGTGAGATATATGGCAACTTCAACAGCCTACGATACCTATCATTGGAGTACCCAAAGAAGAAGAGAAAAAGCCAGGAATAGAGTAATAATAGTTGGAGGCATAGTGGCCAGAAATTTCCCAAACTTAGTGAAAACTATAAGTCCACAGATACAAGTAAATCAATGAACCCAAACATAAGAAACATGAGCAAAACTACATGAAGAATCTCCTAAACAAATTGCTCAAATTAAAAAATTTAAATTAAATTAAAGAGAAATTCTAAAAAAAAAAATGGCCAAGGCAAAAAAGCACAATTTAACTACAAAAGAACAAAGATAAGGATGACAGAGTACTCTTGTCAGGGAGTCCAGAGATACACATACACATGTATGTATGTACAACTTATGGCTGACAAAGACACAAAGGCATTTCAGTGGAGAAAAGATAGTCTTTTTAACAAGTGGGACTGTAAATTTTTTTATATTAATGTAGAAAATAGTGGAACTTTAGGACATATGAAAATCAACTCAAAATGAACTACCAACCTAAATAGGAAACTTAAACCTATAAAGCTTTTAGGAAAAAAGCTAGAGAAAAATCACTGAAACCTTAGGTTAGAAAAATATTTCTTTACTATCACATCAAAAGCCCAATCCATAAAAGAATATATTGATAAATTCAACTTGGATAAAAATTAATGTTCTGATCTTCAAAATAAGATCATTAATAAGTAGATAAACTTTAAAATTTAAAACTTTAAGACTTCTCACATATCTGTACATGTCTGATAAAGGACCTGTAAAGCAAAAAGTGTATGTATGGATATATGTACTATATATAAAGCAAAATATATTATGATAAAGGACTTGTACCCAGATTATATACAAAGCTCTCAAAGCTCATAGTAGGAAAACAAACAGCCTTCAAAAAACAGACAAAAGATTGAGCAAATACTTCATCAAATATTGTGATGGCAAATGAACACATGAAAAGATGTCCAGAATCACTCATCATTGAAAAAATATAAGCTAGAACTGCAATCAGATACATTATACACTTATTACAATGGTTAAAATTTAAAATATTGATCATACCAAATGTTGACAGGCATGTAGAGGAACTTGAATTCTCAGAAAATGCAAATGTAGAATGTCAGTGTAGAAAATAGTTGGGCAATTTCTAAAAAGTTAAATGCACACCTATCACGACCCAGCCATTACATTCCTATATAATTAACAAAGAGAAAATAAAGCATGTATCTATACAAGGACTTGTACATGAATGTTCATAGTGCTATTTATTAAAGCCCTACCCTAGAAATGACCAAAATGTCATCATTGATAGGTGAATGAATAAACAAGTTTTGGTATCTCTATCCAAAAATAAGAAAAAAATCAATTATTACATTAATACAAAAATGGGTGAATTTCAAAGTAAGTGAAAGAAATCAAACCCAGGGCCTTCCTGGTGGCACAGGGGTTAAAGTCTCAGCACTATCAAGCTATCACCAGCCACTGTGGTATAAGATCAATCCCAGACCAGGGAGCTGACCCACATGGCACAGCAGACCTCTCCTGTCTCACTCACTGCTCCCCTCAGCAGTGTATTTCAGTCAATCCACCTGTTCTGCTCCCAACTCTGTCTCTGGTGAATCCTCTCACCACCACCCCAACTCTGGCTGATACCCCAGTTCTTGTATGCATAAATAAATAAATGTTTTAAAAAAGAAGTCAAACCTAAAAAGCAATATCCTGTATTACTGTTCATAGAAATCTTTAGAAAATGCAAATTAATTTATAGTGGCAGAAAACGTATCGGTGATTGCCTGGGTGAGGTGTGGGGAGATGATGTGAGATAAGACTGCAAAGAGAAATGGAGAAACTTTTGGAAGTGATGGAGGGGTTCATTTTATTGATTGTGGTGATGGTTCACAAGTATATACATATAAAAATTTATCAAATTGTACAATTCTAAATAGGTACAGTTTTTATATGTCAATTGTACCTCAAGAAGTTTCTTTAAAATAAAGACGACTCAAAGTGGACCAGATGGTAACTCTTATAAAGGGTCAGAAAGGGGGAAATGCTAAAGAATAGAGTGAATGGGGATGGTATTCCTTGGAAGTAAACCCTAAAGAGTAGGTAAGATTTGTATGTATGGATGGGAGGTTCCAGAAGGGAACACAGAACAGGCAAAGATGAAAGAAGGGAATTCATGAATTTCTTTTTTTTTGCTATCTTTTAAGGGACTCCAGTGAGGATATAATAATATATGTGCCCACATAGAAGATAAAGTGGTAATTTCTGCTCATTTTGTGGTAATTTCTGCTCATTCTAAATATTATTGTTCCGTTGTTTTGGTTATCTATTGTTGTACAAAAAGCCACCTTAAAATTTAGCACTTTAAACATCCGCTTGTTACTGTTAATGATTCTGTAGGTTGAGTGGGTGCTTCTTCTGCTCAGGTGTGGCCTGAGGTGTTGAGAAGGCTGGGGGTGGCCACTGGGCCGGAACATCCAAAATGGTGCCTCTCGTGTCAGGGTGCGAAGCTAAGACTGGCTACCAGAATGCTTCCATATGGCCTCTCTGATGGCTTGCACTCCTCACAGCATGGCAGCTGAGTTTTGAAAAGGAGCACCCCAAAAATAAAGAAGTGAAGAAACCCAGTGGAAAAGAGCAAGACTCCTTATACCCTAGTTTCACAAGTCATACAGCAGCATTCTTTTAGTCAGAGCAACTCACAGGTCCAGGCCAGATTCAAGGAAAGGAAACACCAAGAGCTCCTAGTCATCTGAGATCTATTATACTCTCTCTTCCCTGATACTTTGCCAAGACACATTTACACTTATTCACAGGGTTAGGAGGTAAATATGGACAGGTTCCACACATATCTGTGTCATGCCTCATTCTCTTGGCTTCTCAAAATAATAGTTTAAATTAGTTGTTCAGTATTCAGTAGGTTAAATCTTCACAAGTGGGTATAGTGCAAATGTTCCCATTTTGCAGATCACAAACCAAAGTCATCAAGTTAACACACTTAAATATTTTAGGGAGGAAATTTAGTTCACTTTTGGCAATATCATTTTAGAAGTTTATCATCCAGCCATGGGAATTTAAGTAAACTAACCAAATTAAATAAAATCAATTTTTATACTTGTAGAAGCCACATTTTGAAGGCCCTTCCTAGAATTTGAAGTCTGTACTTACAACTATCAATAGGACAGAAACTGGGCGCAGTTTCTGGCGCAGTTTCCCAGGTGGCGCAACAGGTTAAGTCTCAGTAATATGAAGCTATCAGCAGCCATTGCAGCACAAGTTCAATACCCAGCCAGGGAGCTAGCTTCCCACATGGCGCAGCAGACCTCTCCTGTCTCACCCACTGCTCCCCTCAGCAGTGTATTTAAGTGGATCCGCCTGTTCTGCTCTCCACACTGTCCCCAGTGAATCCTCTCACCACCCCACACCTCTGGCCTACACCCCAGCTTGTATGCATAAATAAATAAATCTTTTTTAAAAATATAGGACAGAAATTCTCTTGGTGATTAGATTACAAGTATGCTAACACTGTGCATTGGAGCTGAGCCTAGCTATCCCCTTGGCAAGGCCACCATACCATTCTGAGAAAAAAATCTTAATTGGGGGAAAACAATAGTCAATGATTTTTAAAAGTCAAATTTATCCAAAATTTTAAAAAGCCGAGAACTTTACAACAAGGCACCCTTCTCCCTAAAACTCTAGGTGAGACACTGTTTTGAGGTATGGTTTTTCATCACTGGTAATAATGGCCCCATTAACTTCCTGAGGGCACAACTTGGTGCTTAAGCACAAAGTCCTGCCTTGCCCAGTTGGCTTAATTTGCCCAGCATGGCAATATATGGAATTCATTTTAAAATCACAGCCCATTAGAGAGAATTAGGCCATGATACGTTAGTGCCAGCTCTTGAGATATTTACTCTTTTCATTAAATTTTTTCCTTAAATATTTAATGGTTAGGGATTTTTGTTTAAATATATCATACAGTATACAATGGCTGATATGGCAGGACTTTTTCATTGCAATATGTAAGTCTTGGTATTACTTTAAAAATCTATCCTATGGATCCAGAGGTCTAGTGGACAGGGCACATGAGTTATAACCCCAATTTTGACAGCATCTTCTGCAGCCTGGGGCAAGTCACTCATCTCTTGTCTCTGTTTCAATATCTATAAAACAAGCATCATAATTTACTGAGCCTCACTAGAATACAATGAAGTATAACTAATTAAAGTTTACAATCTGGTTGATGAAAGTTGTTAAATGTTACTGTTGTTTTTTATTATATAAATGATTGCTAATTTTGACATTAGAAACAATTGGTTTGTGACCAGCAAATCTTTCTGATGAAATCCTATCTTGCAAGATACATACAGCATTTTTCTTGCCAGTGGATTTCCTTCTTCAAAATAATTAAATATACTGTGTTCAATATAAAGACAGTGGGGCCTCACTGTGCACAGTGAGACTCAGGACACAATCAAATAAGCATTTAGATTTTCAGGAATGACATAGAAAATGTAATACGAGGTAATGAGCAACAGCAGGCTAGGGTGTTAGGTTACCACAGAGAACAGGAGAAATTCTAGCCCACAAAAGACTTTCCCAAGTGTAGTCTGCTGTCTTATCTCAGGATCCTTCCCAAAATGCTGCAATGATCAGAATGATTATTCTTGTGCCTTTCTTCAGGTCCTTTCTGTCACAACTTTATCATTTTGCACTAAGGACTGACAATTGAACCATGTTCAACTGACATAGCAAGTGAAGCATTGGATGAATGGGGGGAAATCCAAAGAAGTAAAAACCACCAGTTATAAAATCCTACCTCAACCTGGGTTAGAATAACATATTCAGCCATCTCTACTCTCAGAAATAAAGGTATTGGCAAGAGAGCAAACAGACAGGCTCACATTTAAGGACATTGAAAACATATGGGTAACGTTTTAGTCTATTCCCAAGGGTAGTGGTGAATATGAACATCAAACTAAACAATTGAGAAACATCAAGAATTTAGAATTTTCAGGTCTCTGGTGGCGCAGGGAGTTAAGTCTCAGCACTATGAAGCTATCAGCAGCCACTGCAGCATGAGTTCAATCCCGGGCAGGGAGCTTCCCACATGGCGCAGCAGACCTTTCCTGTCTTGCCCACTGCTGCCCTTAGCAGTGTATTTCAGTTAATCCACCAATTCTCTCCCCACTTTGTCTTTGATGAATCCTCTCACCCCCACACTTCTGGCCTACACACCAGCTCTTGTATGCATAAATAAATAAAATAAATCTTTAAAAACAAAAGAATTTAGAATTTTCAAAGAGTATTTGCAAGTAACATAACTGTCCAATATGGGAAATTACCAATCAAGGAAAATATGACCCTACTTAGACTTAAAACCATATAGACAATATATGATAAATGACTGAAATTTGAAGAAGCATCCTTAAAGGACCTAGGAATGAAAAAAGTATTTTTATGGTTCAGAAGAAAGAAAAGATAAGAAAGGATTACATATGCTTGACATCCTAGCATTTATTAATTCATGCAACAGATATTTTTGGTGATGTTATAGGACTGGTTGCCTCGCCTTCAAGTAGCTCCTCCTAAAGGCAAGATGGATGTGTGAACAGGTAATTGTATATATTACATGTTATCATAGAGGTACAAAGCTCATTGAAGAAAATGGCCCAGATAGTAACAAAAAACATTCCCAGTTATTATATTGATGTGGGTTCTGATAGATGAATTTAAGAAGGTTCCTATGCTGGGGAAAAAACAGGCATTTTATTTTATTATATGTATATATATATTTTATTGTTATTTATGTCTTTTACATTTTGTATTCCCCTTGGGTAGCCCACCACCAATTCACCCATGATCCATCTCCATGGTCCCTTGTGTTCTTTTCTATTCCATTTTGTGCACTTTTCCTTCCCTCCCTCCGCCCCCCCCCCAACCCCCCCTGATTGTCTCTCTCCTATTTGGTTTCCTTATAGTCCTGAAAAACAGGCATTTTAAAGCAAAGAAAGCACACATGCATAAGCACTATAGCCCAGAGCTACTGTCACAGTGAATGGTGTATAGCAAACCCCCAAGCTTCGTGGCTTAAACAGAAACCACTTAGTATGTCTCATGAGTCTACAGTGAGACCATTCTCTGATCTGAGTGTGGCTCAGTTTATACTATCTGGACTTGCTCACAGGTCTGAGGTTGGCTGGCAGGTCTGCAGAGGACTGGATGGTCATAGTTGGCCTTTTCTGGCATGACTCAGTACTAATCCACTTGGTCCCATCATCCAACAGACTGACAATTGAACTGTGTCCAACTGGCATATAAGTGATGCTATGAGTGATGGGGGGTGGTAGATAAAGAACTGAACCACTGGTTACTAAATCCTATCTAGTTGTCAGTAATGTTGTGATTAGAACAATTTACTCAGCCATCTCTATTCTTACTTAAAAATAGAACATTATTTTCACGTTTTAATGGCAGCAGCAGAGATTCAAGAGACAGCAGACGTATACAGGACAGCTCAATAGGCCTAACTCAGAAATGGCACAAGTTATTTCAGATGTATCCTCCAAAGCAAGTCACAAGGCTAGCCAGGTACTAAGAGTGGGGAGATAAACACCATCTCTTGATGGGAAGAACTACACAGTCACTCTGTAAACAAAGAGGCAAAAAATTATTGTAGTCAATCTGCTACAGTCATTTGGATATAAAAGAATGTGATATAGTCTAGAAAAGGCCAGGATTTAGGTATGACTTGTACATAAAGTTCAGGTAGAGAGAAAGTGGGACAGAATATGAAGAGATAAGAGGAGATTGGATCATAGATTTGTAAATCACATTTAGAAGTTTGGTTTTGGGATTCTGAGTTTTTGTTTTGTTTTCTTTCTTTCTTTTTAGAGAATTGTAAAGTTATATGATTGATGTGCTCTCCTCTGTATTTTAGGAAGAAATACAATGGGAAATTTCCTAGAGGAAATAGAAACTCAGAAAGACCAGTTAAGAGCTACTGTGATAATTTAGGTGAGAAATGATTTAGTTTTGTTCAAAAGAAGGAAAATGGAAAAGAAAAAAGAAGTGACAAATTTGGGAAAATGTTGGGGACAGAACTAACAGATTGAATACGTGATGGAAACTACTTATCTCTCCTCTTTTCCAAAGATAATAAAATTCCTAATTTTCATGAGCCCATGTTGACTCAGAATAAAGACCACATGTCCCAGCTTCCCTTGCAGCTAAAGAAGACCAGGTGAGTACAGCCTGGTCAATGAGATGTAAGCATATATGTCATGTAGGAATCTTCACCAAAAGTCAGTTGAGGTATGCCCTTTGCCTATTCCTTTTCCTTCCTCCATGCTGTTGCTTGGAATTCAGACACCTGTTTTGGGGCCAGTAAGACAAGTACTGAACCCAGAATGGCAGAGTAGTATGCTGGAAGGAGCCAGAGTTCTTAGAGAATGAAGACACCATATTAACCCTGAGCCATCCACTTACTTCCTAGCTTTTAAATGAAAGAGAAATAAAGCATATCACATTTCTATTATTTGGGGTCACTATTACTCACAACTGAGCTAATCTGAATACAGATGTGGAAGGAGAATTTAAGATGTGTTTCTATCATGATGTTGTTATGCCAGAAGGAGGAGCAAGTCTCCAAGGAAGCTTAAGAGTTCTGTAATGTAGCTGATGACTGTAAAATGCCCCAGGAAGAACAGATAAAGCTCTTTACCTCTGGGGAGAGGAACTAGGAGGTGAGAGCCTAGGAGAGGGTACTGAAAAGACTTATCTGATACTAAAAACACTTTTGTATCTGGTGTTTTCTAGAATTTGCCTGTTTACCTAAGAATAAATAAATACCAATGTTTCACAAACACTTCCAAAAAATAAAGGAGAGAACACTTCCCAGCTCATTCTATCATGCTGGAATTAACAAAATAGGAAAAAAAATCTGAAGATAAGAAAACTACACTAGTATTCCTGATAAATATAGATGCCAAAACTTTCAACTAAATACTAGCAAACCAAATCCAGCAACAAGTAAAACATCATCAACTGGGTTTTATCCCAAGAATGCAAGTTCGATTTAACATATGTAAATCAATCATGTAGGGCTTCTCTGGTGGTGCCAGCAGTTAAGTCTCATCACTATGCAGCTATGGCAGCCACTGCATCATGAGTTCAATTCCTGGCCAGGGAGCTGACCCACATGGCACAGCAGACCTCTCCTGTCTCACCCACTGCTCCCCTCAGCAGTGTAGTTCAGTCAATCTGCCTGTTCTGCTTCCCACTCTGTCTCTAGTGAATCATCTCACCACCACGCCCTGACCTCTGGCCTATACCCCAGCTCCTGTATCATAAATAAATAAATCTTAAAAAAAAAAAAAGGAAGAAAATCAATTGTGTAATATACCATATTAATGACATAAAAGAAAAAAATCACATGATTATCTCAAGCAACACAGAAAAGTAACTTGACAAACCCAACACCATTTCATGACTTAAAAAAAAACACACACACTAAGCAGTTCTTCAACCTGATAAAATGCATCCACGAAAATCCCACGGTTAGCACTGTACTAACTGGTGAAAGATTGGATGCTTTTTCCCTAAGAAAGAAGACTGTCTCCTCTCACCATTTGTGTTGAACATTATAATGGAGGCCCGAGAAAGGGCAATTAGATAAGAAAAGAAAATAAAAGCATCCAGACTGGGAAAGAAGAAATAAAACTCACCTAGTCACAGATGAAATTATTTCATATAGAAAAAACTAAGGAATTCACACAAAACTATTAAAATAAACAAGTTTGGTAAGGTTTCAAGGTACAAGATCAATATACAAAAAAATCAATTGTATAGACTAACAATGAAAATCAAAAAACGAAGTTAAGAAAATAACTCCATTTGCAATAGCACCAAAAAGAACCATTTATTTAAATCATTACTATGCACTAAGCACTTTGACTTAATTTAACCCTCACAACTACCTTGTGAGTTGAATATTAACTATTACCTCATTTTGCAGCAGCAGAACCTGATGCTTAAGAAGGTAAAACAACTTGGTCAAGATCAGTCAGCTCTTATGGACAAAGTGAAATCCAAATACAGGCCTATCTGAATTCAAAGCATGAGTTGTCTAATCCCAAAATTCCCTTGCTCTGAATCCCTTACCAAGTTCACTAGCTAAGATTAGCGTCATGTTACATTTTTAGTGGTAAAAGTCATTATTTTTAAGATGTGATTAATATTTATACTAGTGAACTTTGAGTGAAGCAGATGATCCTCCATAATGTGGGTGGGTGGTGGGTCCCACCCAATCAGTTGGAAACCTTAGGAGAAAAGACTGGAAGAAGAAATCTGACTCAAGACTGCCTCTGACTCAAGACTGTAATATCAACTCTTGTCGGAATTTCTAGCCTGCCCCACCTGAGCTGCAGGTTTTGAATATGCCTGTCTGTCTGCCTTCCTTGGTGTTGCAACGGATTAAGTCGCAGCCTTTGAAGCACAAGTTCGATCCCCAGCCAGGAAGTTTCCCACATGGCGCAGCAGACCTCTCCTGCCTTGCCCGCAGCTCCCCTCAGCAGTGTATTTCAGTCAATCTGCCCTGTTCTGCTCCCCACTCTGTCTCTGGTGAATCTTCTCACCCCCAACCCCACACCTCTGGCCTACACCCCAGTTCTTGTATGCATAAATAAATAAATCTTTAAAAAAATAACTTCACTACATCTAGACTGGTGTTTGACTGGCAGCCGGGCACCACAGCCAATCAACAGGACACATGAATGAGCCATTCGAGGATTATGAGAATCCACTGAAAATCGTCTCTGTGTGTTGCTAGCTGCTTTCAGCCCCAGGATGATCATCCTTGTTACAATCCTTCGAAATAAATGTTATCCCCTCATTCACAGGAAAGGAATATGAGGTGGCAGAGTCAATATTTAAAACTAGATGTTTCTGGTTCTAAAATCTGTGTTTTATTTGCTGGTTATATCAGCTATCTCCAATGACGAAAAAAGTAGGAAATGGGACGTTGCAGAGAAATGGGCATTATAATGTTTAAGCTTTCAAAACAGGAGTGGTTTTAGTCAAAAAGGGTGACCATGGGGAGTGGATTGCTAAAGCAGAGAAGAGGTCAAGATCTTTGGAGGAAAGACTAGGGCGTTCATGTTGAATGGACCATCAGTGTGAACAGTGAACTTGTCTAGGAGGCTTATCTGAAAAGAGCAGAGTAAGTTATCAGTAGAAACTCATAAATGATCTTGGGGAGAGAACTAGAGATGGTTACTTGATAAGCAGTAACCATCGAAATATTGTAAGTAAGGTAACTCAAAATCTGAATCTTTACCTTTTTCGTGTTTTTCTCTGCAAGGAGTATGTTGTCGTTTCATAGGACCTCAGGCATCTTCAAACATGTTCCTGCAGAAGAAATGAACAGTTGTGAAGGATTATTTAAATGATTTTTCTAGCAAAGAAAAAAAACTGTAAGGTTTTATACTATAGGAGATTTTTACAAGGATGAACTTTAAAAATACTCTTAATAAATGGGAATTGAGTTCAATCTTTTCTATCTAGAGTAACCATGTCACCAGTAGTTATATTTGCTGTGTAAGTCCATGATTTTAGACTCTACTGTTAAAAATAATTCATGGTCCCAGTATTTTTATTTAATCACTTCTGTAGGATTTAAGAGTAACTAGAAAATTGGTACAAGATTCTGTGTATGGTGATAAGGGAGGTCTTTTACTGCTACTTGCTCGTATGCAACTTTTGAACACTTTGATATATATTACAGTTTCTGCAGGTAGGAGCCATGGTGAAGACAAAGGGGTAATTTCAGCATCTTGGACAGAATTTCTGCTGCAGTCAGGTGGACCTGGGACTTGATCCCTGTTCAGAACTTTTTTTTTTTTTTTTACCAGCTGGATAATATGTTTTATCTCTCTGAACTAGGATGAAATAATCCTCAAAAGGTAGTTAAAAGAAATTAAAAGTAATTATTTTTTAAAGTATGTTCATATGAATTGTCTAATCAAAACCACTAATCTTTATATTCCCCTTAGCATAGATAATCAATAATTTGTTCTCCTAGTCTGTGATACAAGCCAGCAATGACTAGGAATTTACCATTGGGATAATTGGACATAGAAATCTTTTTCATCATTATTTACATAGTTTCTTTTAAAATTAGTCTTTACAAGAGGAACAATATGGAACTTAGCCAAAGTCTATTGAATGCATGATAAAATGTTATACCACAGTGCATAGTAGATTAGATTTCTAGAGTTAGAACAAACCAAAAATGCATATAGGCAATTTTCATGCATTTTGGAATGTAAACAGTAACCTAAATAAGTGAATATTTGCAGCTGCATCATGCAACCTTTTAACATTACTCTGCAAATAGTTCTTTGTTTTTCAGGTACAACAGTACCAGATAAGCAGAAAAGAAAGCCCAATTGAATTTATATTTTCTGAGAAGTATTGCTAAAACAAAGCAACCTTACATTTGAAGGTAATGCTTGAACAGCTACCTTTCTAAATAGATAGGGCAATATAAATAACAATTTCTTTTAGCATGCTGTGATCTACAAATAATAAAAGATTTTAAAACGGTCTAATCAATTACTAATAAGTAAGAAAAGTATATTTGTCACTTGAGAAGTACAGAGGCTGGGTTTTTCCAGGGTTTGCTTATTCAGCAGCTTAATAACAAAAACTTTGCCTCCTTTTACTTCTACTTTCTCAGATCAGCTCCCCTCATGCTCACAAGGTGATTGCAACAGAGCCAATTATCACATAAAGTGGGAAAATGGGCTGTTTATTCCCATGTATCTTTTTATCAGGAGCATATAACATATCTCCAGTAAACATTTATCTCTCACTGGCCAGATTTGCCTTATGTGCCTATTTCTTTAAAAAAATTATTTCATTTTTTAAAGATTTTATTGTTTATTTATTTATGCATATAAGAACTGGGGTGTAAGCCAGAGGTGCAAGGGGTGAGAGGATTCACCAGAGACAGAGTGGGGAGCAGAACAGGCAGATCTACTGAAATATACGGTAGAGCAGCAGGTGAGACAGAAGTCTGCTGTGCCATGTGGGTTAGCTCCCTGGCCAGGGATTGACCTCATGCTGGAGTGGCTGGCTGTAGCATGACAGTGCTGAGACTTAACCCTTGCACCACCAGGAAGGCCCAGCCTTATGTGCCTATTTCTGAATAAGTCAGGGGATAGAATCACTCTGCTGAACTTAACCCAATCAAAATTGACCTTCTAGGGGTCAATTTTGGAAGGGGTCCAATCTCTCTTGATACACACAGCTACCAGATAGACATCTGAATGTAATTGGGATTCTGTTAGCAAGAAAGAAAGAGTGACCAATGGCTAAACTACTGATAACAACAATCACAGGGACTGAGATATTTGGAAAACAATGTTAGCGTGTTTTTGACAACTTTTTCTTCAAGTTTATTCAAGTCTGAAAGGCTATATATAAGTAGCTTTTCATTGAACATTTCAGAAACTTGGTGCTGATAGTATGTAAATATTGATTTATTTTAAAGACTATAAAATATCAGAACAATACTTAAATGAGTTTTCTGGAACTTTCCTTAATCACTCACTCTTTCAGAGTTTATTTTAAAAATCACAATCTTTTTTTAGCTGTATTGAGGAATAATTGATAAGTAAAATTGTGAGGTATTTAAAATGTAGATTAGGATGATTTGGTATATGTATACATTGTGAAAGAATTCCCACTTTTCTAGTTAATCAGCATGCCCATTACCTCACATATTTACCTTTTTTTATGAGAACATTAAGTTCACTCTCTTAGTAAATTTCAGTTACACAATACAGTGTTATCAACTATAGTCTCCATGTTTTATATAAGCGCCTCAGAGCTTACACATTTATGGCTGACAGTCTGTACCCTTTAGCTAAGCTCTCCCTATGTTCCCCACCCTAGCCCCTAACAGTGACTTTTCTACGTTTCTATGAGTTTGCCTCATTTTTAGATTCCACACATAATGATACCACACAGTATTTATCTTAAAATCAAATCCTATTGTCTCAGCCTTGGCCTAAATATATTTCCAAAACTGTAGCTCCACCTCAGACCCTATCCGAGGCAGACCCTCTCCTGCTAACAGTTCTTCTGCCCAGATCCCAGGATGGTTGCTCTACAAACACTAAAGATTAATGCTGACAAGAAGCTCCCTGAGGGCAGGGACCACAGCCCCTTTCACTGCTGTGTTCTTTAGTGGGTTCTTCACAAATGATTGCTGAATGGATGGTTGGAAGAAACCATGGGCTCATTTACCTTTCTTCCCAAACAGGACCTCTTAGTGCTTGAGAACAAGGGCTCTGAGATCATATTGCTGAGCTCCAGGTTCTGGCTTCACCACCCACACCTGCGCCTTTTTAGTGCCAGTTATTTCTTTAAACCTCAGTTTCTGTGAAATGCGAAAGGCAATAAAACCTCACAGTGGTTTCCTTAGAATTAAACAAGATCATTCTTGAAAAGTGCTTCACAGGATGTGTGGCATAAAGTTCTCAATGGTAATTATTATTAATCCTCCACTCTTTAAATGTTCTGACGTGACCAGTGGCTGACCCAGGATCCCGGATGCAGACCCTAAGCCCCGACTCCGAGCCCTGTCTCTCACTTGCCATCCTAACCACCCCACTCCCAAAGCCCTGATCCCACAGCCACAGGTCCTATCAAGCCTTTCATTATGAGGTAACCTCCAGAAGAGATGCCTTCCTCCCAAACCTTCCTATCGGCCATACAATCAAACCCTGCACCAGAGAGTGGTTTCCCTCCTACTTTTCCTGGAAGTCTAAGGATGGGACGTCACGCCTCAGGGTTGGTTGGGCCTGGGGTGGGGACGGGAGAAACAATAAAGCTAAGACCTCTCACACCTTTCCCTACTTCAATAGGGTTGTTCTATACTTTTATTTTTTTAAAGATTTATTTTTATTTATGCATACAAGAACTGGGGTGTAGGCCAGAGGTGCGAGGGATAAGAGGAGCCACCAGAGACAGAGTGGGGAGTAGAACAGGCGAATCCACTGAAATACACTGCTGAGGGGAGCAAGGAGTGAGAGAGGAGAGGTCCACTGCACCATGTAGGAAGCTCTCTGGCCAGGGATCAAACTCATGCTGCAGTGGTTGGCGATAGCTTGATTGTTCTGAGATTTAACCCCTTGAGCCACCAGGGAGGCCCTGTTTTATTCTTTTATATTAGGGCTTTATGTTAGATTCTTTGGGAGAAAAAAGAGAGCTCTGCTCCTTGTAGAAAGTCTGAAAGGCAATTGGTGATCTCTATAGACTGTCACAGGAACCTGTCAGGACTTCTCCTTTCCTATCTCATGCAAACTCCGAATAGCTTGAGGCCCAGTGTCTTGTAGTTCCTTCCCAGCCCAGCTAAGACTCTTCAGTCTGGCAGGGAAACTGTACTTAGGTCCCTGAAAACAATCTTCCATGATGGGTTTTGTGCATATCTGCTATGGTGTTTTAAATGTCAGCCTCAGCCATTATCTGCAACCTGTGCTGCACGCAAATCATCGTCTACACGGGCCCCCAGGACCAATATCTCAACTACTCTTTCTTACTAATCCCATTCTTTTTTTTTTTTTTTAAGATTTATTTATTTATACATACAAGCTGGGGTACAGGCCAGAGGCGTGGGGCGGCGAGAAGGTTCACCAGAGACAGAGTGGGGAGCAGAACAGGCAGATCAGAAGTACACTGCTGAGGGCAGCAGCGGGCGAAGCAGGAGAGGTCTGCCCCACCATGTGGGACTCTCCCGGCCGGCATCGAACTCGCATCGCAAGCTGTGGACAGCTCCACAGCGGAGCGCCCAACCGCTGCGCCACCAGGGAGGCCCCTAATCCCATTCTTATGGATAAGCTTCACTCATGCTCAAATGCTGTTTTCTATAGGGTACAAATTCTTTTAAGCTAACCTCTAAGGCAGAATATTGCAAAGTGTGTTCCAGGGATCCCTCCTGCCCAGGGTACCTCCAAAGACCATCCAGGGGTCTGTGAGTAAAAACTGTTTTCACAATAGTGGTAAACATTTTTTTGCATCTTTTGCTCTCATTTTTTTACAATTATGAAAGTGGAGTTTTCCAGAGACCACATGATATGTGATATGACAACATGAATGCAGAAGCAGATAGAGAATCCAGCTGTCTTCTCTTGAGTCAGACAATTGCAAATAAGGCCACATTTCTCACCGAATTTTTGGTTTGGAAGAATATAGCCATTTCATGAAAATATACTGTATATGCTAACATGTAATGATATTATTATTTTTAAATATCTTAAATATTATGTTTTCTCAGTTTTAATTCTTGTAGATGATAAATATTAATAGAGAGAACCCAATAAGGAAAAGATTTTCAGAGTCTTCAGTAACATTTAAGAATGTAAAACGAGCCTGACACCAAAACGTTTGAAAACTACTGCTCTACATTGTTGTTTTAGTATTCCATAATAGTGTACTATATTTCACAGTGGATTCTAGGATGTTCCACACAACAGGAGCTCTGTGATAACTGTTGATCACTAACTTGGAGTGGAAAATCATTCAAAGCTCCTGGAAAATCAATTATTGGGTCAGGACTGTGCTGGTCTCATTTGCTTATTTAATATTTTTATTACTTACTTTTATTGAAATATAATACTTTTGAAGTTTTAACCATAGTTAATCAAATTTGGGAGATTCAAAAATTATTATCAGTAACAGTCTTTCCAAAGAGTGCTTATTACTCTCATTTTGGTAATTTTGCTTAAAAAAAAAATCAGATACATCACACAGCAAAATTCAATGAAATATAACACATTGAATAATAGATGCAAAATATGTAATTAGTTCTCTGATTTGGATCATTAAACTGAATGAAATCCCATTTGCCTTCATGCCATTGTACCTGAACCTTTTCTAGTGAGATAATTCTTTATTAGTGGGCATGCCATTTATCAGACTCTGAAAATTAAAAGTGAAGAGAAAATATCAAGTTGACACCCCCTATTAACAACTGAATAAAGGCCCTAGCATGTTAGCTGACCTGCTTAAATTCACTCATTAAATAGCAGAGCAAAAACTTATAGCCTCAATGTTCATTGCAGTGCCCTGGTCAAACATTTATTCTTTGTACAGGTAAAAGATTCCATTTGAATAGTAAAGTTTGGACCTTAAATAAGTTATCAACATTGGTTGTAATCTTACAATAATTGAAAAAAATTTTTTTAACAATTGAATTTTTTCAATACTTGAAGGTATTTGCTAAAAAGTACGTTACCAAAGGATGCCTATAACCAACTTGAAGAGAGAATGGATCTTCCAGCTGATGGTAGGTCCTGGCTACACAGGAAGGCCCAGAACTCCCACTAAGTTCTTTCTCCTCAGCTCTCTACGGCAACCGTCCAGGAAGGAATGGGGAGGTGGGGGAAGGGGGCAATTATTCCTGAGGTGGTCGCTCAGTCAGAGGCAAGAAACCCCTGGAAGGAGGATCCTTGGTGGTCTCAGCCTGCCTGCCCCTTCCAGTCACTCTTCTCAGTTCCCAAACTCCAGTGGGGCCACTGCCACTCCCTAAAGAAAGCTGCCTGCTCTTTGCCTCCCACACTGTGCCCACAGGCATCCACATCTGCAGTACCTTAGCCCATAATGGTCCTTTGCTCAATCTGGTTAACTCTTGCCAATTTTCAGTACTCAGCTCATACTTCACCTACTGCTGGAAACCTTCCCTCCCCAGCCTCCATCACCTTCCTCAGCCCCAGTCACCACGCCCCACCTACCATACTGGGTCAGGAGTCTTCCAACGCACCACCAAATGCTCTGGGGCTACCCATCTCATAACTCTTCTCATCTTCCTCTTACATGAATATGAAAGTTCCTATTCCTTTGTGGAGCATCAGCAAGGCACAAAGCAACTTCTCTATGATCTGGGCAGACGGGTAAAGGAGGAGTCCTGGAGTCCTTGGTGGCTTTTTCAGGCTTTTAATTATCTTTCTGCACCATTTGTAGAGACAACCAGGTGCAGGGCAGGCAGCGGTGGGGGTAGGGGGAGGAGGCTGCAGGCCTCCTAGCCCCTGTTGAATCACTCTTTCTGGGCTCTCTGGCATTCTCTCTCGTGGTCTCTCTGCTGCACCCCTCCGCACTGTCCTCTGCCACCATGTTGGGTTCCCCATTCTCTCTGCTGACTCTTCCCTTACATGCTCAGCCTCCAGGCTCGGGCGCACCCACTCACACATGCCCACAGCCCACTTCAGGTGTCCGCCGTCAGGCATGCGTGTAGGACCACAGAGGCCTATCATTAATGCTAATGGCAAGAGGGTAGAAAAAACCCGATAACCTCTATTTACCCTACACTATGGTGTCTTCTGGACCCAGCAAGGTGCCTGGCACCTGGTCATCTCCTTATGAATAACTGGTGATCAAAAGGGTCAATAAATGCTAACCCTCCAGAGTAGTGCTAGCCAATAGAAATATAACACAAACCACATAGGTAGTTTTAAATTTTCTAGTGTCATGAAAAAAAGTAAAGAGCCAGATGAAATTAATTGTATTAAAACATTTCCTTTAGTCCAAGTTATCCAAAATATTTCTCAATGTAAAACGTTACGCCATTTCTTTTTTACATTCCACCTCAGCTGGGAACTGAGTGCATACTGTGGGATTCAAATTTTTTTGCCTCTATGCCTCTCATATCTTGAATGATTGCAAAACTGTTGTAAGTAATGATTTGGGAGTTACGAATAAATTTTAGCAAATATACAAATTTGCAAATGTGGAACCCGTGAATAATGAGCAATGGTATCAGTGTTTTTAACAAGCTCCCTAATGTATTATATAATACAAAGTCAAGTTGAGAAAACTGAATTACATCACTTGGGAATGTGAAGTAGAGCTTCTATTTGATATCTTTGACAGTGCAAAGATTAGAAAAAGTCTGAAGAGATCCAGACTTATGGGTCTGGGTTTATGACATTCGGGTTTGCTGTTCTGCCCCAACTAAGAAAAAAAAATAAAGCTATGTCTTTGCTTAAATGCCTAATGCTGCAGCTACGACTATTAAAACATGTTGAGATTTCACTAGAGAAATCAGTTTTGTTCTTTCAATGACAGATAAGCAGAAGGATTAAAAAAAATTCTTCTATGCAATGGAAGTTTATAAAAATTAGGTTACCACTGCAGAAGATAGGAAAGAAGGCATAGATAGTCTTTTACTTTTGGCAAAAGCAACCAAAGATCAGTGTATAGTAAATATTTCTCTCTATATTTAATACTCAAGAGAAATGAAATACTATCTTGGTTTTTTTTTTTCTCTCTCTAATTGAAAAGAAAGAATCAAAAGATTCCTTGATATGACAGCTCTCTCTGCTTTTCAGCCCTTCCTTGCTCACAATTCCTTTTGGTCAATCATTATGTATTATTTGTCTCTCCTGAAGAATATAAGGATCAGAGTTTTTGTCTTTTTGTTTTTCACCATCCTGGCCCTGACACTGGCACAGAACTTACTGCATAACAAGTGTTCAAAAAATTGTCCCTGAAGACATGTTTTGAATGAGAGGCCAAAGAATGTCTATTGAGCATTTCCTACCTATCAAGCAAGTTGCTATCCTCTTTATTTCTCACAAACCTATTGGGTAGAATCCTGTTGAATCCTGTTCTATAGAATAGTAAATTGAGGCTCAGAAAGGCTTTGTAACTAGCTTTTGTCCCTCCATCAGACATTGTTACTTGCCAGATTATCTTCCATTTCGCCTCTTCCTTGCTGCTGGAGCCTCAATTATGTTGAATGGATAGCGTGTCCCCTACCCCACCCCTTACACGCTCCAGAGGAAGCAGTCCTAGCCCGCATTCCATATTCCTGACTAATTCAAGACAATTAGGGTAGAGTTGTTCCCTTTGTCCATGACTGGTTTGGGGGTTGGCATGGGACTCAGTTCTGGCTAATGGGATCAGAAGGAATTGGATGTTGTGAAAAAGGTTTCAAGTTCCTAAGGAGACATTGGAAAGACACAATCTCTGGCTTTGATGTTTCCTGGATGCGACGCCTGGAAAAACTGCAGTCATCCAGTGACCTGAAATGACAGAATGGAGAGACTAAAGAGCTAGGGTCCGTGATGACGTGACTGAGCCACTGAATTAAAGAAACTCGAAGTCACCCTTCCTCCAGACTTATCAGGACGGAAAATAAGTGTCTGTATTGTTCTAGGCATTTTGAGGCAGGGTGGTATTTCCAATGAAGACATCCAAACTGACACAATCAGGTAGCTGTGAAGTGACAAGGTCTGGCTTTGAAGCCTATGTTCTTTCCACTCCACTATCCTTTAAAAGGTGAAATTGTTCAAAGCAAGGGCTGGAAACTTCTGAGTCCTGTGAGGAACTGAACAATACCCATTGTTCTAAACCACTCAGCTGCCCAGTCAAGCACATTCTTCATAGATTTGACAAGAGATTTATCCACTGCAAAGGTGTATGTATAGAAAGCACAATGTAATGCTTATATATGTTTTGCGTTTTGTCTATACGTGTCCTTAGTTTTTCATGAATCATAAGTTCTCTAAGGAAAGGACCCTTCTTTGTTCATAAATCTATAATTTGTCAGTTTCCTTTTTGTTCCAAGTGATACAAACCCAAAGTGAATTAGCCTGAACAGTGACAGGTGAAGTTCTGGCTCCTGTAATCAAACCACAAGAAGGGTGGAGCTGGCCTCATGCATGAATGGACCTAGGAGTGGCTTGTGACTCATACACAATCAGGCCCCCGCAGTCCACCAGGCTTTCCCTGGATTTTACGCCTCCTACTCCCTAGTGACTGGGAACATGGCTGCTGATCACTTCCAAGACACAATCACACAGCTCTTGACAAGTGAGAAATGAGAAAACTTTCTCAGCTTCTACAGATACATCTGGAGGAGTCTCCCAATTGATTGGACTTGGATCACATGTCCATCCCTGGACCTTTCATGGTGCTCAGTGTCCCTGATTGGCCCTGCCTTGGCTGAGTCTACTCCTATAGTCACAGTGTTGAGTACGTTAAAGGAAAGAATTCTGGGCAGATAAGGTAAAGGGCTATGCAATCCTCTCAGGGTTTCATTTCAAACTGCTAGCTGAGTGGTGGGTAAATAGTGGTCGTTCTGCAAATATCTGGAGAACGGGTTACAAATGAACGCACATATACAGGGCACACCCTCATCAAACTCTTTCCCAGCTTGAGAATCCCATAAAGAAAACACAGGAAGTAGCACAACTCTTCCATAAGGGTGTCAGGCTCTTTTTGTCTTCAAATACAGTACTCATTTGACACTTACAGCACATCCCAATCTGTGGTAGCCACATTTCAAAGCTAGTGGCTGCTACTGGACAATGCAGGCCCCTCCACTCCCAGATTTCTGCCCAAGATATTGCCAGGTCTCTCATGGCCTATAACAGCTCTCATTCCAATCCCAGCAGTGCTTCACAATCCTGATCTTCCACACCAGGAATAACCTCAAGTCAGACAAAACCGAGCCCACCTGACATCTGGTAAATGCAGAGAGGCCACTGAGGTAAAACAAACAAACAAACAAACAAACAAAAAAAACAAGCTAAACTCAAAATCAAGGAAAATGAAGACCTGGCATTCATTTGGAGGGCAACTAGGCGATTGTCCCATGGAGTGAGAAAGTAGGTAACATCCCTGAGATTATATCTTCCCTTAAGGTCCTTAGGAGCTGATTTTATATTTTGACAGACTGAGAAGTTCAACAACTGTTCCTAAGCAGAAGGTATATTTTTTAATTTCCTAAAACACCCATTAAGAAAATGTAATGTACTCTTACAGAATTTTAGGAATTCTGTAGCTAGTGAAATTAAAATGATAGTTAATATGACTGACTGGTAACTTCACTGTATATTTGTTATGCTAAAGATTTAGATGATAAGAGGATCAGATGAATGAAACTTTTATCCACTTTAACTCAACATATCCATGGCCAAGTGCTCTTCAGTTCCCATAAGGTAAAGTACATCAGATAGGATTAATTTGCATAGAATAAAGTCACACATCGAGCCAAATTACATATTTTAGTTGATTTCATGGTGATATCTAGCTGTCATGCTAAGTCCTGTGCTCTGAATAAATAAATAGAAGCCCACACTCAATTTTGCTCTCTTGTAGTTACATTATGGTTTATACTTTTATTACTATTTATCCACTATTAAATATTATATAAATATGTAATTTAAAGGACCTCTCTGGTGGCCTAGGGTTTAAGCCTCAGGGCCATCACTGTTTCAGCCTGATTTCTATCCCCAGCTAGAGAGCTAACCCACATGGCACAGCAGATCTCTCCTGCCTCGCCTGTTGCTCCCCTCAGCGGTACATTTCAGTAGATCCACCTGCTCTGCTCCCTACTCTGTCTCTGGTGAGTCCTCTCACCCCTCCACACTCACCTCTAGCCTACACCCCAGTTCTTCTACACAAAAATAAATAAAATTTTTAAAAAAAGAAGTAAAAGTGAAATATCCCAATGATGTCAATTGTATGTATTATTTCAGATTTGCCTAGGTATTTTCATTAGTTTTTTCAAAATAAGCTCAAATAATTCATATTTCAATGTTCAATTACACTGATCAAATATGACATTAAAAACTATGAAGTAAAAGTGAGGCTCCCTTCCTCCCTATTCCCTAGCAAAAATTCTCCTTTTCAAAGGCAACCACTGTTATCAGTGTCTTCTATATTTTTCTGAAGATAGACTACCAAGGAGTTCCACATAAATCCCATTTTCTCCTTTTTTTTAAAAAAAAAAGCATTCTGAGCAGGCTCTCTATACCATTTTTACTTAATACAATTTGGAGGTCCTCCATCTCTATACATGAAAAGCTGCCTCATTCTCTAAGACTGAATGATATGTTTCAGACGGCACATTAATATATTTTTCCCATTGATGGACATGAAGGTTATTTCCAGTATTTTAGGATTGTTATTAATGCTGCAGTAAATAAACATGCAATTTATCATTTCAAATGTGAACATTTCTACGGGGTAACTTTCTAAAATTAGAACCACTATTTTAAAAGGTATATGCACTTTGAGTTCTGGTTACATATTATCACACTGTAATCCCTAGAAAGTTCTGCCACTTTAAAATTCCACAAGCATAATGTGTTGTCATTAGCTGAGAGGCAGAGGGAAATAGTATCTCATTTATTTTAATTTGTTTTTCTTTTGTAAGTAGCTTGATCATGTCTTTATAGGATTTAGAGCCATTTTGCAGTTACCTTTTCTGGAAATTGTCTATTGATATCCTTTGCTCTCTTTTCTGTTGGATTGTTGTTGGCTTTTTTATTAGTTTGTAAGAGCTCATTAAGGTAAAGAATAAACTCTTGGTGTTTCTTTGGAGTTTTCTCATTATTTGGTTGACTTTACACCTGATAGTCTTATTGTACAAAAATATTTTTTTTATTTTTTAAGTTTTTATATAGCCAAATTTATAAATCTTTCTTTCATGCTCTCTAGATGTTGTGTTATATTCATTCACTTACTCATCTAACAAATATTTATTGAGAGTGTACCTGGGTTTCCAAGGCTCTATGTACAGTTATGTGTCATTTAACAATGGGGATACCTTCTGAGAAATGATTCATTAGTCAATTTTATCTTTGTATGAATGTCAAGGAACGTACTTTACACAGACCTACATGATATAACCTACCGCACTCCTAATCGATGTGATACCATCTATTGGAACCACCATTCTCTATGTGGTTCATTATTCACCAAGACATCATTAAGTAATGCACAACTGTACTGTGGATACAACATATCTGTACTCATAGAGCTTATTTCCTAGTAGGATATTTGGAGAAGTCAAATGTTTTGTACTCAAGCTATTTTTGTTGGTTTTACTTTACATTTATGGACATCTTCAATATAGAGAAATAAATCTAATTCTTTATTATAGTCGTAGTATTGTCTTTACAGCACATAAAAATTATAGTCCGTTCCATGATGATTCCATGCTCTTAGCCAGAGGTCAGCAGACTCTTTCCCATAGGCCCAAGTCAAAAATATTTCGGGTTTTGTGGGTCATCCAGTCTTGTCACTACTACTCAATTCTGTTGTTGTAGCACAAAAATAGTTATAGAAAATATCTTAAAATGAGCATGGCTGTATTCCAATAAAACATCATTTATGGGGCCTGGCCCCTGGTGGCGCAGTGGCTAAGCGCTGCGCTGTGGAGCTCTCGGCAGCAGCGATGTGAGTTCAACGCCGGGCTGGGGAGATTCCTACATGGCACGGCAGACCTCTCCTGCCTCGCCCGCTGCACCCCTCAGCAGTGTATTTCCGTCAATCTGCCTGTTCTACTCTCCACTTTGTCTCTGGTGAACCCTCTCTCAGTCCCACGCCTCTGGCCTGTACCCCAGCTTGTATGCATAAATAAATAAAATCTTTAAAAAAAAACATCATTTATGAACACTGAAATTTGAATTTCACATAAATTGCATATGTCACAAAAAATTCATTTTTTTAATATTGTCCACAATGGCTTAAAAATGTACAAAAAGAACACAATCACCACCACCACTATTCTTAGCCCATGGCTGCATGTAATAGACAGCGGGCTGGATTTGGCATCTAGGCTATAGTTCTCTGACTTTTACTCTAACCCTGTCTGCTGCATTGCCTCCCAAATGTCCTCTGAGCTATGAGTTTCAGTGACCTCTTTTAGAATCAGATTAGGAAACAACAGGAATCTCATTGCCAAAACCAACAGCAGCACTAACAATCCTTATAGCAATAACAATAGTAATGAATTACATTCTCTGCAGAAAACAAAGACTTGTGTTCCCAGTTGCTGTTAGTCCTGCAGTGTTGGGGGTCACAGTGTGTCCTAAGATGTAGATCTGGTGGAATAGTTAAGGCTCCAGGTTTGTTTTTTGTTTTTTTTTTTTGAAATATTTATTTATTTATGCACACAAGCTGTGGTACAGGCCAGAGATGTGGGGTGGCGAGAGGGTCACCAGAAACAGAGTGGGGAGCAGAATAGGCAGAGGGACTGAGATACACTGCTGAGGGGAGCAGCGGGTGAGGCAGGAGAGGTCTGCCACACCATGTGGGAATCTCCCTGGCCGGGCGTCGAACTCATGTCACCACTGCCGACAGCTCCACAGCGCAGCGCTCAACCACTGTGCCACCTGGGAGGCCCTAAAGCCCCAGGTTCACTGGGGAAACATACTGAGCTCTATTCACACACTGGGCCTTCTGGGCTCCTCCCTAAGAGCAATAAACCCCACCCACCCACCTTTCCCACCTCTTTTATTCACTTATCCTGCATTCTTTTTTTCTTTATGGTGAAAAAAGAATTAGCCAGCTGATTCAGTTTAGATGATCTCAGTTTTGTTGGCAACATCCAAAGCTAACTTATAGTCAGGAGTCTTCTTTCCATCATGTCTATCAAGGTGTTGACCTTGGCCACATCAGTGTCATAGATTCTTTACAGCCTGTGTGATGTGGTGCTTGTTGGCCTTCATGTCCGCAATGAACACAAATGTGTTGATGTTTTCTATCTTCTTCATGGCTGACTCAGTGGTCAGAGGGAACCTGACGGTGCAGTGGTCAAGCTTGTTTCTCCGGGGGTGCTGTTCCAGGGATATTTGAGTGGTCTTCCAAGTCGCAGGGTCTTGAGCCACTGAAAGATGGGTCACCTGTGGATATGCTCTTTCTTGTGGCTTTGGTTGCCTTTCAGCACTACTTTCTTGGCCTTCAATGCTTTGGCTTTGGCTTTGGCTTTGGCTTTGGGAGAAGCAGGGGCTTCCTTCTTTACTTCCGGCTCCATCTTCGTGAAAAGTTATCCTGTATTCTTATCCCTCTTTGCTCCCAGGACACCTGACATTGTATTACATATTCATGATTCTTATTTGTCTATTCAACTGGAATGAGGGCAGGAACTTTTCTGCCTTCCTGGCTGATTATCCCCAGAGTCTAGAACAGGGTTTGGCATATGGTGGGAGATCAATTAGATATTCGTTGACTGATGAATCATCTCTCTTTGTAACTCACCCACTTAGTATTGGGCAGGTGGAGCCTGAACATTCATAAACATGGAAATTCATACTACAGATGGAAATTATCTGCTTCAAAGAGATCAGAGAGGACCCAGTTACTATTGACCAACTTCTCCATACAGCTGGATCAATAAAGAAGAGGCAGTATTGGGGCAACTCAACTTTTTGCCATTGACCTAGACTTCCTCCATAACTTACAGGATAAACAAGGCCCCTCAGATTTCGGGAGACCTAAGCACCAAGACAGGGAACTCCACCAGAGAAATTGCTTTGTTTCTCTCCTTCCAACTTAAGAATGGAAAACAAAGCACTCAGGTGCCTACTTTTGTTTTCAGACTCTGATTTGGCTAGTAATGGATTGTTTCATTATTACTGAATGTTCCTGAGTGCTAGGAAGGAATGGGAATGTAAAATTTTGATTGTGGAAAAAATAACTTCCGGTTTTTGCATTCGACTTATAGAAATCTGACATTTTTACAAACTGGTTCTATATAATATTTACATTTTAAGTAGAATACAACTAAATTTTTAGAAGAAAATTAAGCATCCTGAGGAAGGAGTACAGAAAACCCTAAGTAAATCAGAGCCTAGAGTTACTGAAAATGTACATTTTTACCTTCTCTATAGCACCAATAGTTGTCTAATTTAATTAGTTCCTAAAATCACACAAAATAAAACAATTACCACTTACAGAGTGTGAAAGACAGCACTTTGAGACCTAACTGGGGGGTAAATATGGGTGAGGTACAAGAGGAGTGTTTGAGGAGGTCTCTGCCTCCAGGGTCATTATGGCCAATGGAGGCACATAAACCCAGGATAGGGGCTTTTGGACCTTGTATTCACATTGTCACACTGAGCTTTATTTATACCTGCTGTGAAAGTGGTAGGGGTGTTGGGGGCAGGGGGGGGGGTTGTTAATCATTAAAGTAATTTCCAGTTCTAAAACTTTTTATGAATTGAAATGCCACCGTAGCAATTCGGGTCTTTGAATGCTTTTTCTGTGATGGTAAGAAAAAAAGCCCACACTGTACAAAGTTAACTTCCTTTCTACTCTAGGTATTAAAAAGATCTAATAAGTATGTTTAGATCACCTCGGGTGAACACAGCTAGGGGCTGGAGATATAATGGAATAAGATGAATGGAGAGCTTGCAGTCTAGTGTGTTTCCTACTCTTCAGTGTCTTCACATGTATTCAGTATTTGGTGGAATAAGAATGCAGGTAAGAACAGATCCTGTGGGAGCTCTATGGGACACATAAAATAAAACCTGGCTTTGTTGAAAAGCATTCTTATTTCCTATGCAATTGGCATGTGGTAATTATATTTGCTTTCTAATTCCTAATGAGCACTTCTTAAGTAATTGGCACCCTACTCATACTCCCCAGCACTAAGAATTATACTGGATAACCTCCAGGAAGTGGTCTGTTTGTAATTTGGGGAACTGAAAGGGTAAAGCATCCATTGTAATTGAAATCAGTTTCCCTATTGCATTTAATAACAGCAAACCCAGAAGGGGAAGAGAAGTCATGTAAAGTTCTGATTAAAAGGGAGTTTCTCAGGCATTTCAAGGGTTTCTTCAAACAGTGACCTAGGGAAGAAATGGTTAGTCATGCTACTGCCATGACGTCACACTCCCAGGTCTTGCGTGAAGAACAAACTGGATCAGTTCAGTTAAATTTACCAAATCTAATCAAACCCCAGCTCCACGATGTGCCCTTTGCTAGAGATAAGTTAAAAGAAAAATAGTAAGATGTAGCCTGAGAAGCTCTTCGTTATTCTTCAGTTTACTCTCTACTTGGGAAAAAAATAGTTTGTGAGACAATCCATTTCATTTCCTTGATCCAATTTTCATCTTAGCATACATATATTTTCATTACATTCATCTCAGGACTTTGATAAACATCACCCTACCAAAGTTTGTAAACATGATTTATTAGAGAGCAAAAATCCACCATTATTTAGAGAAGAACTTGCTATTAGTGCTTTTTGGGAAGCAGAAATAGATAAAATGCAGAAAACTGTAGTGATACACGTAGACATGGAAATAGTAATCATGATTGACTTCTCTCCAAATCCTTAAATTCAGTTCAATTCAAGTCAATACACAATTTTATTTATGGGTGATCAGAATTAAGAAATGCTAATTAATTTATCTGAAAGCCATAATCACTTTCCAAGGAAGCAGGAGAGTCTGGTTCAAGAAAGCAGGTTAATTTTTTATCTCTACCACTTCCAAAACCCCTTGAGATAATAAAAAAGATATCTAAAGAATTGGCTTATAACAACAAGGTGGGTGTTATGAATAGACAAGAAATCTCATCGAAATTCTGATTGCCAAAAGCTGTCACTGCAGAGGAGAAATGGAAACTTACAGCCCAAATGGACTGTCATAATCCTTGACAGTGATAGTGTAGCTGAGAGAAGCTTGACAGAGTGGAGGCATGGGGGAGTATAGAACCTCTAACACCCACCTCCTCCCAAAGCATGCAGCCGGGTGCCAGCAGTTGCTGGCTAGGGTGCAAGGGGCAAGATAGAATTTTAAGAATGTTTTAGGGTTATCAGTGTAACCCCTAAAAATAACTGAACATAATAATAGAAAGGAAAGCAGGAGGTGGAAGGAGGAAGAGGTGAAAGAAGAGCACTAAATTCTTCAACTTTCTTATCAAGGAGTTGATAGATATTTTCTAATGCTGAAATAATTCATTTGAAGTGGTTGGGAATAAGCACCTTCAGTATTAATACTAGGCACCTTTACAAGGGTCTGCCTCTGAGGTTTGGAATGGCCATGAGGAGCCCAGACATATTTTACATTTTACTTTTGCACTGGTTAATATTTTTAAACAAATATATTGAATATTTTTATAATGAATAAGAAAATGAATACCTAAACAAATTGATACTCTGAGCTTATAAATAAGCTCAAACAAGAGTGAGATATTTTATGTATTAGATCAGAAAAACAGAGAAGACATAGAATACCTGAAATACAAGCTTGTCATCTAAAAAATTTTTTTGTTGACATATTAAATATATTTTTGTAAATGCAAAGGAAAGGTTTTAATGGTGGTTTCCTTTGGGAGAAGAGAGTGGGGATAATGAAGATAGATGAAAGGAGACTTATTTTTCTTTTTGTGTACATCTGAATGATTTTGAAATGGTTACCAGGAGCCTCTATATAATTATTGAATGCTTAAAAACAATTATTTTATAATTATTTGTTAATTTTATAAACTAATAAAAATCAAGAGAAAGGCAAAAATACATTAAAATCTTAATATAGATCTACACTCATACGTACACATTCATCCATATAACAAATAGTGAATTCCTACCATTACAGCTATGCATTGTACTAATCACAGGTGAAAGGGCGATAAAACAATACAGTTTCTGCCTTCAGGAAGTCATAGTCAAATGATTCAAACACATAATCCCAACTCTTGGTGATAAGTGAGTGTTCTGATAGAAGTAGGATATAGGCATAGAATATTCCAGAAGGGTCTAGAAGGGATACCTACCACAACCATACCTTACTGAGGTGGGAGGAGCCTTCTAGAAGGAAGGGAGGAAGGACAGCTGTCCGAACGGAGGAGAGTTTTAGGAGTGCCAAAGCCCACACCTGAGCGTATACTTGGTAAGTATTTGTGTCGGTGTTTGTAGGATGTAAAAGCAAGTAAACCATGCTAATAACAAAGTGACAACAAATATTGCTGACATTAGAGCCTCAACAGAGCTCCTGTTTCAGGAGCCCCAATAATCCAAAGAAAGTTTGTGTTCCAGGAGGCTTTAGGGAGGATAAGAGAAGGAAAGGAAGAGAGCATTCTCAAGTGTCTGAGTGTTCCAAACTCCCTGAGAAATTTGGGGAGCATACTGGAGTATAACCAGAGCAGCCTAAAAGATGAACAAATATTTGAACAATGATTAGAGTCTTCCCTTTGAAGATCCTCAAGCACTTCTGCAAATAAAGACTCTCCTTTTACAGGTGGTGAGCCTGAGGCTAAGAAAGCCATTTCTCCAAGTCACACAGACAGGGATTTGCAGAAACAAAGCAGACCGCTTGTCTCTTTGTTCTGGTGTGAGATCAGGCCCTTCCCTCTACCACTGAAGAGACTGAGAGGAAAGTTGAAAATGGTTCCGTTGAGGTGGGGGGAGGGTCGCTGGATTTGGTGTTAATCGGCTTTCTCATGTTCACACGCACATCAGGGTCTTCAGACACGCTGCTTGGAGTTTCTGACGAAGGCGGGCTATGGCGCGGCGCTAAGCGCAGCAAGTCCGCACGTGTACCGAGTTGCCAGTGCTTTTCTGGCAGGTTAGCTATGCCCCGCAGTACTTTCGGTTGGTTTTTATGGTCTTTAAAGCCACCGTGAAAGTCAGTGTGCCTGGAATTCAAACTTCTGAAATCTCCTACTCTGTTGCTGAGATTTTGGTGTTTAAACCTGTTTCTTTTTGCAACGGGAGTCTCAGCAGTTAAGACAAGATAAACGTGATAAGACAATGGCAGAGGAAATTGTGGGTTTATGTCTCCAGGTGGGCTAATTTCCAAATTACACTAGAGAAAATTGCTCAGGATAATTTCACAGGTTTCCTCCATGGTTCGTGGTGGCAGGATTGTTGCACCTGCAAGATTTAATTACACGTTTATTTTTTTTTTCCACAGCAAAGATATCACTGTAATTGGGGGTTGCTTGCCTTAGCCAAACTTGTTTCTCGTAGAGCCCAGGAGAAACAGTTTTACCCTGGGAATGAATAAATGATGACGTGAAGGTATCTGACATAATTACTTTGCAGATTTCGGGTTTACTTCATTTTATCTAAATGAAATCACTGGAAGAATAATCCACGTGAAGAGTTTTGATCTTCACTATGACTGACTGACTCACGTTTGTCTCCATTGATTGTGCGATGATGACATACTTGAAAGCAAAATACATTTAAATTCTATCTATCTGAAGGAATTGAAGTTAGGGTGTTTTGATCAGGTAATATTGGTAGTTATGATAAATATCTTACATAGCAAATTTAAATCATTTCAACTGAAATTTATTGAACACAAAGGCAATATGGTGAAAAGCTATTTTATTATTTCTTAATTGTGACTGATAAAAGACCATCGAACTATGAATTCTGAGGAGAAAATCACACTGAAATGAGAAAGCTGAGACAGTACCACTGCGATGGTGACTGGACCTGGGGCACAAATGTTAGCATTTGTCAATGGCTCTCAAGAAAGGGGCATGATGAAATTCAGGGGGACTTTCAGTTGTCACAATGGATCTGTTATTGGTGGACAGGGACCAAGGATGGGAGACATTCTGCAGTGCTGGGAACTATTGGGAACAACAAAGACTTGTATTGTTCACAATTTTTAAATACAACCCAATCTGCAGGTGAAATATCTGCTCAGCATTATCGAAGAATCTAACTTGTTTTACATATAAACACAATATATCTTTTGTACAATTTTAAATACATGGAATTTTCCAAAAACCCTCCTACCATAAGCACTAAGACATAAGTCTGACTTGGTTCGTGCAGAACTTCCCAGGAGTTGTCCATCATTTGGTAAATGCCACCCTCAGCAGCACTGCTCTGGAAACAGACTTGTCAGACCACATTTATAACACTCACATTCTCAGTAATTCCATAGATGGCCAATTTCTCACCAATTTATTATGCCTTCCAGCATACTTGTGCCTGAGCAGTAACACTGTGTTGTCCATATTACTACAAATAAATCACTTTGCCTTTACTTCTCTTTTCTATTACAAGTAGGTCAATATAATGATTTTTTAAATTGTAATAAAATACACAACATAATATTTACTATCTTAACAATTTTAAGTGTCCAGTTTAATGGTATTAGGTACGATCACATTGTTTTCCTACCATCATCACCATCCATCCATAGAACTCTTTCTCTTGCACAACCAAAACTCAGTACCCATTAAACAATAGCTCCCCCAGCCCCCAGCCTCCAGCCCCTGGCAATCATCATTCTACTTTCTATCTCTGAATTTGACTACTCTAGTACCCCCAGTGTAATGACTTTTAAGATTGTGTGTGTGTGTGTGTGTGTGTGTGTGTGTGTGTGTGTGTGTGTGTGTGTGTGCGCGTAGGTAGATAGGTAGGTTATATATCTATGAGTTTTATTTTAGGAAGGTAAGGAGAAGTTACAGATATTTATGATAAAAAAAAGAAAAACTGAATCTGACAGAGTTAGAACTACTGGTATCTATGAATCAGCAAATAGTCCACTTGCACGATTTGTATCTTATAAAATCAGTTCTTAAATATTATTTTTAAGATAAAATCAATGCCTTCAAAACTGAAGCAATTTTGAGGAGGGCTTTTGTTTACTTAAGTTTTTCCAGGATTGTTTCTGCTCCTACACTAGTTTGACCTGATCTAAGAAACATGACAACAGTCTTGAAATTGAATTTATTCTAGTTAACAAGGCAGCTACTCACCTTGACTGTGCTCTAATTCATTTAGTGTCTCAGACTAAATATTCCTGAATAAGTAATGGTCAGCTGTTTGGTTGATTGAAAGACCTTGTATTTTTTTTTAAGATTTATTTATTTATGCATGCAAGAACTGGGGTGTAGGCTAGAGGTGTGCGGTGGTGAGAGGATTCACCAGAGACAGAGTGGGGAGTAGAACAGGCAGATCAACTGAAGTACCCTGCTCAGGGGAGCAGCAGAGAGGGCAGGAGAGGTCTGCTGCGCCATGTGGGAAGCTCCCTGGCCGGGGATCCAGTTCATGCCTCAGTGGCTGCAGCTAGCTTTAGAGTGCTGAGACTTAACACCTTGCACCACCAGGGAGGCCCTGAAAGACCTAAAGAAAAGAAACTGAAGTGTTTGGCAGCCCCACCCAAGTGACTCCTCAATGTCATCCCACATTCCACGTCCAAGTCCCTGCCTCCAGAAGCATCCAAGCACCTCACCCAGTCTCGTGAGCTTCTGCACTGAACACTGGTAATAGGAGTAATGCACCATCACAGTCATTCTGACGTGCCATTCATTTGCTCTTCTGATAACTCCAGCCTTAATAAAGCACAGTAGGCCTCCCTGGTAGCCTAGGTGTTAAGTCTCAGCACTGTCACTGCTATGGCCTGAGTTCAATCCTCAGCCAGGGAGCTAATCCACATATGGTGCAGCAGACCTCTCCTGTCGCACTGCTGCTCCCCTAGCAGTATACTTCAGCAAATCCAACTGTTATGGTCCCCACACTGTCTCTGGTGAATCCTCCCACCCTCCACATCTCTGGCCTACACCGCACTTCTTCTATGCATACATACATACATACATACATACATACATACATACATACATACATACATAAATAACACCCAAGCTATAAGGAGAACTTGGTGTGATCTAACCATGTACCATGCTTGTGACTTCACTTTCCTTAAATTATCTGAAGTAATTTTCTCACACCAAGAAGGACATTATTTATCGTTCTGTAAAGGTGCCAGCTAGGAATGAAAAACCTTATCACTAGTATGAAGTTAAGTTTTTTTTAATGGTTACAGGATTAAGTACCATCTACTGTTTCTTATTCAAACACGTAAACTCAGCTCACTCAGTGGGTTAATTTGTTCTTGGCTACCACTCCAAACACTTCATGTCCCTAATTAAAGAGGAAATATGGAACATTATATATGTAGATACAGTTGTTTACACTTGCTACTCTGTGATTTTTTTTTAAGGAATGTCTGTTTGAAATGGTTTGACACTATGACTGTCAATTAATACGTACCATCAGCATACATGATTGTAAAATAACTATATATAGCACTAACCTTTTATCCTTGAAGCAGTCACTCAACTGTGGGCAGCGTTGAGACTGCAATGTGGAACATTCTTGACTATTTCTTCTCTTTGGTTAAGGTTATGGCAGTTTTCTCAAAGTTTGGAGAATTTGAACTCTCTCACTCATTTAATCACTCACTCAGTCCATTCATTCATTCATTCATTCATTCAGCATGTACTGTATTTACTGGCCTACTATATGCAAGGGGCAACACTGGTTTCTATTAATATACACATGAATGAGACTCAGTCCCTGCCCTCCAACTAGTAAAAGAAGAATTTTTTCCTATTCAGTGATTATTTAGAAATTCACTGTTCAGTCTTTACATGCTGTAAAAAACAAAATTGAGGAATTTTAGATGTATTGGATATTTGCCAATAAAATATTTTCTGACTAGTAGCAATGAAAGCAAAGAACTTAAAAGTTTTATCTGGCAAAAATATCCTTAGACTTTTGCAAGTCCTAGGAGTATATTCAGAGAGTAATGGAGCTATACCCAGTGCATGACCAGGCATCTCAGAGTATACCGGGGTATCCTCAGAAAGTACTATTATAACTGGGTGGTCCCTAGAGAAAGGGGAGGTTCCAGGTTCCCTGCCCCACCCAAGAAAGGGTGGAGCTGAGGGAGGAGAAACTAGAGAGGAGACTGGGAGAAGAAAGAGAGAAGTCTGGAGAGCCAGCAGGAGACCTGGTGGAGTCACATGGAACAGAGAGATATGAGAAGAAGCTGCACTTGCTTTTTGGTCTTGGACTGGTTGAAACAGATGTGGGTGAGAGATATGTGGGGAGGTTAATTTTGCTCTTTTCCTTCCAGACGTGTCTGAACACTTCTGCTCCTTTTCTTTGGGTGCCTTAGACATGTAGCAGGCTTTTAGTCCTCAGTGGCCCTGCTTTGGGCCAACCCTATTTGGCTGGGTATTTACTCACAAGGGGATGGATAACTTTGAGTGCTTGATTTAGAAACTATATTCTTTCCCTTCTCTTTGTTGCACACTAATTGGATTAAAGTTCCTTTCCATTAAAGGTCTTATGCATTTAGAGTATGTTTTGTCTTGATGTGGCAGATGGCAGAAGCTATTTAGGGTAGGCAGGTTTGGGGTTCTGGAGTACCCCTAACCCTGCCCCGCAACACTATGAGTTATAATTACATTAAGACAGAGGCATCCTCAAACAGAATGGAGTGCTACAATCCCCCTGATGAGAAGTCTTTTCCCAACTTTCTTCATTTCAGTTAACTGAACCACCATTTTCCCTTCCCCAAGGTGCATATCAATGTAACCATAGACTTTTTTCACGTTAGAGAAAGAAGACAATTCAGTCATTTTCAGATGAACGAACTTAAGTCCAAAAGGCTTGATGATTGCCTTAAGTCAGAGGTCTCATAATAAATTAGAAGAAACACTCATCCTGGTTCCCCTGGTGAGGATGTTCTCATTGGACTCCTTATCAGTCTTTCATTCTAGAAGTCACTCCTTGTGATGTTACTCAGATTCAGCCCTTTCTAATCTCTGGTTCTCCAAGCATCTTTCTCCTTCAAATTTCTCTGCTCACTCAAACAAAATTAAGGATCCAAGAACACAGCTTTCTTTGTGTTTCTCCCTAGTATGAAATCTACAATGGGCTAAGCAAACATTTCCCAAAAGGTAATAATATCATTTTGATGTGATGTCAGGTTCATCTCATCAAATGAGTGGAGTCCTTGGACTACCTTTGAGAAAAATTTTGGCAGATTTTCCTGTTCTGGGGCAAGTGGCGAGTCTACCCAGGACATGAAAACATTTGCACAGATACAGGGAGGCAAAGGATACATTTTAAAAGGACAGGTTTATTAAGAAAAGGAGAAAGGAAAAAAAAGAGAGGCACATGCATAGACACAGGCAGACAGAGAGATGCTGCTGCTGCTGCTGCTGCTACTTTTCAAGGGGAAAAGGTTTATGAAAAATGCTTTCCAAGTAGCAGGCAAGCAGTCTTGCCTAGAGAGCTGCCTCTTGCTAGTGCAGAAGTTGTTCTGATACGGTGTTCTTCCTTTGGAGAAGGGTTCAATCCTTCATGGAGTTGTTATCTTGTTAAATTGATGACTTTTATCGTGTGATTTGGTTCATTTGTAAGGACTAGTGCTTCTCTAATGGCCCTCAATCTCCATATCCCCACCTCTGGTCCTCGCCTAGGGATATTTTCTATTGTGTCTAGGCCTAGGGATTTTTCATTTCTGTAGCCACTTTAACTGTGTTAATCATTTCTACCCCCACTCTAGTTCCTGGCCTTGTGAAGCCTCCATCCCAAATATTCTCCTCCTAAGCCTCCATCTGTAACAGAAAGGCCCCCTTGCCTCCATGAAGCCCCCTTAAATTGCTCTAAAGTATATTTAACTCTCCCTATTGGGCACTTAGTTAGTTGCTTTACCACCTAGCATGTAAGTTGAACATGGTTAGCATTGTCAGGCAGTTATTTTACTAATATAACTCTTTTCTAGGTATTGTAATCAAGGACATTTGGTTGAGAGAAGTTAAATTCTTACTGCATATAGATTGTACTTATTCATGGGCCTTTGGCTTCCCCCATAACTTTGGTTTGCACTAGACTTTGATGTTAAATCTACATCATCTTTTAGTTAATTGACTGTTGATATGTAATGAGTTCAATTTCTCAAACTATATTACTCTTAAATATCTGGGACTGAAAAACTTTATAAGCTATGTATGTGTCTTTCTGTCTAAAGCTAAGTCCCAATCGGTGATTTCAGGTCTGAGCCAGGAGAGGGTTAAGATCAAGTTAGAGAAGGTATTTCATAACCAGAGGTGAGTGGGGAATTATCTGTTCTTCATGAATAATTGTGCCCCTACATCCCCCTCAACAATTAATGTAACAGTTAGTTGTCATTGCCAGGAGAATCAAGGCAAAGTGCCCCCTCCCTGATTTGAGTCCCAACCGCTTTGCAGAAGAATCTGACAGCCTGAATAGAAGAGTGTTGTCGGGGGCGGGAGAAAGGCAAGAGAGGTAGGAAGTGTTTCTTTTCCATGACATTTGAGCTATGAGTTGTCAGGAAAGGAGAGATCTGAGTGGGTTTTTATCAGTCACTGAGTGAAGCTCTCCTCAAAGCACTAAGCTTATTTCTCAGAGCCCCCCGTGGTTCTACAATTTTTAGGTGTTAGCTGTAGTGTAGAGAAAGAAGACAGAATTTGGGATCAAAATATTGAGTTCAGTTTTTGACCCTGCACCTCAATACTTGGGTTAAATAATTTAGGGGTAAGTTATTTAAATACTTTCTGCCTCAGTTTTCTTATCTGTCAAGTGGAGAATAAGAACAATACTTCTTCATTCTTTGTAGTGAAGTTTAGATAATTCATGTGAAAGTGCTTACAAAGGTCATTTACATTTTATCACAGGCACCAGCAGCTCATTCTTTATGCTGAAAGCTGCTTAAGCAATGGAGGTGGGATCAACTAACAGTTAATAGCCTTTTTAAAATGTTAAATAGTGATTTTTCTCCTTTCCCCAAACCAAACCTCCTCTTCTTTTTTTGAAAAAGAAGAGAGAGATAAGAAAGGAAGGGAGGGAGGAAGAAATAACACTATTTTCTCAAAGAAGATATATTTGGAATGCAACTTTATTTTTTTCAAACAATATCAACAAAAGTCATTTTAGCATAAGAAGATATTTGTGCTATTTGCTGGGCTTCCAAATTTCCTCTTCCATTTTCTAGTCTCAAAAGGTATCAGTGGCAGCAAATTAATTACAAATTAATAGGGAGCAAACAGAGTGTTGGCCTTGATTAAGCCCTCAATGGATCAATTTAATTACTCTATTTTTTACTTGTATTATTCTATGGTGTAATGGTTTCAGATGCAATGATTATATAAATGACTGCCTTTATATCCTACCCACCTTATTGGTGTTTTTTTTTTTATGTTGAAGGAAAAAGTCATTAAAATATGCATGAGCTGATGCATTTACATTTATTAACTACTCTGCTCTTCTCCCCTTGATAATTCCACTTACATTACTTTTGCTGTACTTGGGGTTGCATTTAAAAATCACCTTATGGAGTCTGTTGATCATGCCTTATATGCAGAGAGGAAGGAGGTAAAGAATGAAGATCTAAAATGTTTTCATTTAAAATGTTATGAATGTTTAAGAAAGTAGACCCTGATTATCTTAAATTTGATTTCATAAACTGTATTTTTCTGAAAATATTCCATTGCTGATTTTCTTCAAATGAGATCTTTATCTCTCTACCTTTCTTATCTCTTTCTCTCTCTCTCTCTCTCACACACACACACACACACACACAGAGAGAGAGAGAGAGAGAGAACTATTTTTGTACATAGATTAGAAGAAATCGCAATAGTGACTTCAGAGTATGTATTCTATTCCTATTTGCTGTGGTGGATGTTTTAAGAAGAAAAATACTAGACCTGTGTCTCTGGAACAAAAACAGTTCCCTCTCATTCCCACATGGCATCTTCCTCTGGAGTTAAAACAATTACTCTGCCCCTTATTCTCAAGAAAGCACGTGGGAATTGCAAACAGAGTCAGGGTGGATGTTATATAATTTGTATGTAAATAATTTTCCAAATGCAACACCTCAGAATTAGTAACACATTTCTTGAAACAGTCAGAAATATCTGAAGGTTCTTATTCCTAACATAGAGATTAGTAAAACCATCCAAATCCCTGTCTGTGATGTTTGGATATATCTCTTTAAAAACCAGCCTGTGGACTACTAGGCAACCGGCAGTATCAAGGGAAGCTGGTCAGCATTTGAACTCCACTAGGAGAGAGGGTGACCTTCAAAGTCACTTCCCTTATTTCCTAGGTCCCAGAGAGCCTCCTGTAGCACAAAAATCCTTTCCCTTGTTCTTTTGTCTCAGGAAGCAGCCCTTTGTGACACCAAACTTAAAGCTGACTGAACCAGCCTGAGGACATGGGGCACAGATTCCTGGGTGGAAAGGAACAGATGGCTTCCTCACAACCCGCCCTCTCTCCTTCAAGATCTTGCCTCCAAAACAGAGCTTGGGGATTATTGTCTAAGGTTCTCCAAGCCACTAGGGGAAATGCCAGTTGTGTGGGCTGTGACTTTGGGATGAGACCCCAGAGCCTGTAGAGTCAAGTTGAACCTCCAAGTGCCAGCCTTGTGGATTTCAGCACACAGGCTGCTCCAAAGGAACGTTCATGCAGATGCTCTGCGAAGGAGCTCCCTCCCCAAACTGCGAATTCAGACTTCCCAAACAGATTTGTCAAGTTGGAAATCTCTATATATACCCACCCTCACCCTCCGTGGGCAGACGCAATTTCAGAGCTGTGTTCTCGGTGAATTGTTAACCAGCTCAGAGGCTGGCAGCGCACCTGGAGTGGCAAGCTTTTGTTGGTTTGTTTCAGGACAGCCAGAAGGAGCTTGGTGGAACTGGTCTGGTGCCTCTGCGGTGCAGGTGTGGACCTGGTAGGGTAGGAAGCTCAGCCAGGGAAAACATGTGCAGGAGTTCTAGGCAGACTGGGCTGTCCTTAGAGAATATGGCTTCCTCCTTCCTTACGCAGGCTCTAGGTACAGCCCAGGAACTGTGGACAGACCATGTCACCTTGCAGAATGAGTTTCAGGAAAAAAACTGATTTAAAATGCCCAAAATCCTGCATTCACTTAATTGAAAAGGAGAAATGATATTTCATTACAGATTTTTGATTACGTTTCAAAATGGCAAGCCCTTAGATTCAATTCAGTTCAGTTGACAGGAATTCATACCTACTGTGTGTCTGTGTTTGTGTAAGGCTGTTGGTATAGAATCAAGGAACAGACTTTCCCATAGGGATCAGATTCTACTAAATAAAAAGCTATCTTGGGTAATAAATGTAAAGCGTTGTGAAAGAAACATTTTTTTTTTTCCTAAATAAAACTTAAGAAGTCGTAAATCCAGAAAGAAAATTATTCAGGAAGAAAATATTCTTCGAACGGCAAACTCCCACAATACTAACAAAAACAGCAACTGAGTTTGTATACTGAGTACAGATCTATTTTTGCCTTTCATCTAGTGATTTCAAAGAGTTTAGCAACAACTGCTGAGCTAATCCTTAGTACTAAACCTGACTCTTCTATCTCCTTTTGGAAAAAAAAAAAAAAATTGGCACTAACACTTCAACATCCCACAGGGAAGAAGTTCAGAAAACAAAGCATGTTCAACCCCACAGGAGAATCAAGCAGCAAATGAAAGACAGGCTAATTTATTCAAAAAAGTAAGTTGGAACTCAAAAGAATCAAACCAATGCCCAATAAAAATGAAAGTCATTGCAGATGGACCTGAAAAACTCTTTAATGCGCCTTCAGGCATCCTTGGCAGACTTTCTCTATCATAAACCTCAAGTCCAGAGTACTTTTCTGGGGAGGCTTGCTTCATTTTCCTCCATAAGAGTTGCTTCCTCCTGTTTTAAAAACAGGAAGATAAATGTTTCGTTTCCATCACATAATCTATAAAGACAACCTGATTCAGCTGATGATCTCCAAGTGCTTTGATGGGTCCCCTCAGAGCCATATTCATTTGAAGGGAAAGGTTATGAATGAAAGAATTCAATTGTTGCAAAAATAAATTGAGACTGTGCCAGAGATGGAGGTGATCTGGAATAGGCCTGATCCCTAATTACATGGTAATCTGATACTTAGCACTCTCACCTGCCAGTCTTTATCTTCAAAGGACCTTACCAATACTAATGAATTCTTCACTTCCTTTCCTCTCCTCTCCTCCCATAATAGCTACTCTTTAAAGAAAAGTTGATCTAACTCTTCAGAAGATGACTCACATTATCATATTCTAGGGTAGAGTCATAAGTATGTCTTTCCTTTTGATGTTTCCTTTTGCCTTGTTTTGAATAGATATCACATATTCTGTGACCCCGGGAAGCTGTTCCTGAAAATAGCACCCACAAATAAAGGCACATTAGAGCCTCTCTGTAGAGATAGCATTGCAATCTCTACACAGAATATTAGCAGGGACAACAAGCAGAATGGCTTCATGAAAGCCTCCAAGATGTGTGAGCTAAATCCTAACAGATAAGTAGGACTGTCAAGTGTGTAAGAGGGGAAGGCAAGCTCAGCAGAAGGGAGCTGGTGGACAAAGCTCCGGGACTTGAATGGGTATTGATGGTGCAGACAGAAGGCACAATGCAGTGAGCTGGAGCCCAGGCTGGAGGTGAGAAAGTTGACTGGAAAGACACTGACAAAGTGACTTGTTCAAGGTCCCACACCTGGGAAGTGGCACTGCCATCATTTGAGCCAGGATGTCTGCTCTGAGTCCCTGCTCAGCCAAACTCCTCACCTCCCTACCCTTTGCTATAGAAAGAGCAAGATATAAGGAACTCACCACGTAATGGGTGAGAAAGGCAAGTAAATTCACAATTAGAACTTATGACAAGGATAGTTATCCAGTACCTTCTTTGTGTCAGTAACTATGCGCGGCAAAGTGAATACATGTTTTTTAATTAAAAACCAAAAGAGCTCTCTCTTTTAATGAATGTCAAGGGTTCTGGTTAAGGAGAACAGCAATTATAACATGTAACCTCTAACAGGTCTGTCCAAAGTACTGGGAATCTTAGGGGAGATTGACAGTAGGGAGTCAAGAGAAGGTGCCTCTAAGGATTTGAGCGGAGAGTGGAAGACTCATCAGGTCTATATTGTAGGTACTACGCGGGATCATGATCATTGCCAGCATTTATTATGCACCTACAGTGTGTCAGGCACTGTTCTATCCACTTTACTGTCATAACTCATTTAATCCTTACAATAATCCTGATATCATGTTACAAAGATATTAGCATAGAGAGCTGAGGAATTTTGCCCAAAATCATGCAACACATAAGTGGCAGAGCCCAAATTTGAATCCAAGCTGTTTGGCACCAGGACCCAAGCACTGAATCACTGCACTGTACTCTCTTACTACAGAGAAAGGAACACTGGCCTCTTGATGTTAGGGAAGTCTTCCAATTAGAGGCATCATGTGTAGTCATTCCGAAAAGATCTTTCTAGAAGTTCAGCCACTGAACAAGGGGATAAAGAGGATGTCAGGCCAGGGACCATATGCCAACAGGAGGAGAGGCAAGTGTTTTCAAGGAAAAGTAATTGCTTCCTGGTAGCTGGAGGGGATCGGTGGGTGTCATGGAATGGTGGGTTCACTGAAGAAGTAAGAAGGGAGTATCTTTTACTCTAGATTTGTTGATTTTCTTTTTTTTAAAGATTTATTTATTTATGCATACAAGAACTGGGGTGTAGGCCAGAGGTGTGGGCTGGGGGGAGTGAGATAATTCACCAGGGACAGAGCAGAGAAGCAGAACAGGCAGATTGACTGAAGTATGCTGCTGAGGGGAGCAGCGGGCGAGGCAGGAGAGGTCTGCCGTGCCACATGGGAAGCTCATGTGCTGCAGTGGCTGCAGATAGCTTCATAGGCTGAGACTTAACCCGTTGCGCCACCAGGGAGGCCCTGGATTTGTTGATTTTCAAAGATGAGAAGCTCACACAAATACATCAAGTCAAAGGAAGCCTCGGAATCGCATTCAGCCTGGACACACACTGAGGGCAGTTCCTTCTTCTACTTCAGTTTAAATTCAGAGTCACTGAGGGGTGGGGAGCAATGCCTGAGTTAGGGTGATGCCACTGAATCTGCAGAACATGAGCTGGGCAGCACCGATTTTATGGGTTCTTGTAGTGTGAATGCATCACAGAGACAGGAAGTAAAAGGACAGGGTTCGACTGAATTGTGTCCCCTCCAACATACTTATGTTGCAGCCCTAACTTCTAGTGTGATGGTTTTGGGGCACAGATATTCAAGGAGGTGATTAGGTTAAATGAGATGATGAGGGTGGGGCCCTAATCCTATAGTACTGCAGTACTTCTAAGACGAGGGAGACTCACACTCTGTCTTGCTCTCCAAACACATTCAAAGAAGTCCTGTGAGGACACAGAGAGAAGGCACTATTTACAAGCCAGGAAGAGAGGTCTCACTAGAAACCAGCCCCATAGCACCTTCATTCTGGACTTCTAGCTTCCACAACTGTGAGAAGAAAAATGTCTGTTTAATCCATCCAGTCTGTGGTATTTTGTTATGGCAGCTAAGACTGACTAATACAGAAAGACAATCCATATTTGGATGAAGACACAGCAGATGGATTTGAAGCAAATGATGAATTGAATAGTCAGGGCTTGGTGCTGCAGCAAAAGTTGACAGTGCAATGAGGCAAGCCTCTGCCCCACCCCACATCCTCAGACTCTGGTTAGGGAAGCTCACTCGAAGAGCAGAACCTGACTGTCCCAAAAGTTCTATCCCCTTTCTTCTCACTCTTGGTTGCCTTCCATCCTAATTTCTAGAGAACGAGACTGGCTTGGGAGTGCCATCCTGGTTTCTAGTGGGTTCCATCCAGGTTTCTAGTTAGCCTAGACTAGTCCAGCAACTAGTTCTTGATCCAATCAGTTAGGGCTGGTGGTCATGTGATAGAATACTTGGTTTGACCAATCTGCCCCTTCAGGAGTGACTGTGAGCAAAATGGCATTCTCTAGAAAGGTCTGGAATGTGTCAGGCAGTGTAACTGAAACATCTGCAATGGAAGATGCGGTGGTAGGAAGATCATTACGGTTTTAGGCTTCTTAGGTACATCGTTTGTAAAATACACATATATCCTTGTAGTTCAGTTTTTTTCAACAAATTACGCCATACTTTACATCAGTATTCTTTACTCATTTAATAAAATGCCTTGGAGATCATTCCACTCCACACTTACAAATCTACATTATTCTTTGTATCTACAGTTAGTACTCCATTGAATAGATGAGGTATTATTTATTCACTATCCACCTCTAGTTAGATTGTATCTGATGATGCTTTATTACAAATAATGCTTCAAGAACATCCTTGTACATTTTCCTTTGTGTACAGCCTAGATTCCTAGAAATGAATTGCTGGGTTGAAAGGGATGTGCATTTTTTGTGCTGATAGCTACTGCCAGATTGTCCTCTAAAAACACTGTACCAATTTATACTTCTAGCAGTAATGCATGTGCTTATTATGCCACATCCATATGAATGTTTTCTAAACTATTTTGAGTCACAGCCCCTTTCTATACTGCTGAAAGCTATGAATCCTGGTACTAGAAAAATAAATCAATGTACATACACTGAATACTTTCTACATACAATTTCTGTGGTCCACAGACACCTAAAGAGAACCCAGCAACCCCAAAACTTTATAGTAAGCACCGCTGAGTAGACATGTATGGATGAATCTTCCAGTCTAGGACAGTAGGTCTCAATCTTAGCTGCAGATCACCTAGAGAGCTTTGAAAATTCCACACGCTCAGATGGCTTCCCAAACCAAACAGCTTCATTGCAGAAAGGATCTAGTCATCAGTATTTTGGGGCAAATTTTCTAGGTGATTCTAACAGGTAGTCAATGACAAGAAACACTGCAGCCAAGAAGCCTAATTTGAAGACAATCTGTGTACAAGGGGGCTTTTGGGGGCCTCAGATCTGGCTGCAGGAGCTTTTATTTTAAGAGGGGTGGATGGGGAGGGACGTGGTATTGACCATGTATGTTTCACTGGGAAAATGTTCAGTATACACAAAAGTAGACAGAATGAATGCCCATGTGATCTAGATTCAATACTTTTTAGAATTTTGCCATCTTTGCTTTGTTTCTTTGGGGGTGGTGAGAGCTGACTGACATTTCTCCCTTAAGTTACTCAGTGGGGTTGGTATTTTTTAAAAGCTCCTCCTCGTGATATAAGGTGTAGCCAATGATGAACATGCATGTGCAATATAAAGCCTCCCAAACAGGAAAAAAACCCAAGTAGTGACTGTAGAAGGAAGAAACGCCAATGCAACTTTGGAGAACTTGCAACCAAAAGGCAGAGGGCTGTGCAAGTTCCTGTGGTTCTGGGTCTGCCCATTAGGTTGGCCAGCCTTGCCAATGTGCTTCAAGTGTGGTTGGAGGTTTCAGGGAGAGGTCGAATGTGGAGTTACACCTTATAGAATCAAGACAATCTAGATCAGCAGAGGGGAGGAGCGGAAGACTTTTCCAGTCTGGAAAGAGGCTGGTATTTCAAGCAGGTGCAGGCCTCCCAAAGGCCCCTCCCGTCAACCATGGGAGTCTCATGGAAGAGACCTTTCCCTGCCCTGCTGAATTGACTTATTAAGGCTCACCAAGCTTTGCAATCTCAACCCCGAGCTCCATCTTTTTTTTTCTGCGCTGATCCTTCCCGTTGGATTTGGATATGTTTATCCACCTTCTCCTTGTCAGTGGTTCTCAACATGGGATCCAGAACCAGCAGCAGCAGTGTCAGCCTGGAGCTTGCACCTTCACAGACGCACCCTGGACCTGCTGCGGCTTGGGACCCTCTGGGGGTGGGTCGCGAGCTCTGTATCTTGAGGAACACTCCAGCAGACATAATCCCAAATTTGAGGATCAGCACCCAACTCCTGCACTTTTTCAAGCACCATTCTCTCTGGAGTGAGTCCTCTCCCTCTGAAGGCTGGATTCATTTTGGGGAGATCAATGAAAAATCTTGGGAATTTAGACTTGGAAAGATGCTGGGGAGTATGAGCTTGAAAATAAAGTAGGAAAGGAACATAAAGACTTCTTGAACATGGGAGAAATGTATTGAAGTGGTGATGAAAACTATGTGTTTTTAGAATGCAGGTTGGCTCCAACTCTCCCTCAAAGGGTAGGCAAAATTGGTTGTGTGTGTGCATCTTCTGAAGAAGAAGTTTCATAATTTTCATTCAATTTTTAAATGACTTCATGGCCCCAAAGCGATTTAGTAATCACTGTTAGAGAGGAAATTATTTGATTACTTGCTAAATTACATTAGCTTTTGAGACAGTGTTTCTTCAAAGTATGGTCAGATTTGTATTAGAATTGTCTGAGCTGTGTGTTTAAAAAATGTACATTCTCGGGCTGGACCCTAGACTACTAAATCAGAACCTCTGGAGTTGGCACCTAAGAATCTGCATTTTATTTTATTTTTTTAAAGATTTACTTATGCACACAAGCTGGGGTACAGACGAGAGGCGTGGGACAGCAAGAGGGTTCACCAGAGACAGAGTGGGGAGCAGAACAGGCAAATCAACGGAAACACACTGCTGAGCAGAGCAGTGGGCGAGGCAGGAGAGGTCTGCTGCGCCATGTGGGAATCTCACTGGCCGGGCATCAAACTTGCATCGCCTCTGCCGACAGCTCCACAGCACAGCGCCTAACCGCTGTGCCACTGGGGAGGCCCAGAATCTGCATTTTAAAAGAAGTTCCTTAGGTGATTCTGATGTTCTTCTAAGGGTCACAAACTGTCTCAGGTTTAAAATCTATATAAGTCAATAGTTCTAGAAAAGTTAAATTAATAATGAATTTAGAAAGCATATGAACCACTAATGTTTGATGCTAGGCTAGAAAAAGCCTTACAATGCCCACAATGCCCCAGATCAGTAGCCAAAGAACTTTCCTGGGCATTTCAGTGATCATCCATTTAAAGCTGCACAGTAGTCCTCACTTATGCATAGTTTCAGTTTCCCCTGGTTCATTGTGGTCCTAAAATACTATGTACAGTAGAGTATTCTGAAAGAGAGAGAGAGCGCAATAGAGGACACATTCACAAACTTATTACAGTATATGCTTACTGTACTTAATTTATGTTCAATTTTATCATAGGTGTGTACATATAGGAAAAAATATAGTGTATATATGTGTGTATACACACACACACACACACACACACACACACACGTTTCAGTACTATCTGAAGTCACAAGCATCCACAAGGGTCTTGGAATGTGTCCCACCTAGATAAGGGGGAACTCTGCACTATATATGTTACCATACAGACAGCAAAACTGACCTGAAGTGAAGCTGTTTCTCAGACTCTTGCTAGATGGAAATAAGATAACTCTGAGAAAGGCAGAAGAAAAACTATTGACCACATGGGCCCGCTGCAGGTTCACCCCTCTCTGGAGTCAGGCCAGGCATGTTCCTAGAGAGAATCTTCTGCATTCCTGCCTCACAGCACAGCTTGGCAGAGTTTGCCAAAAATCCACTGATTACAAATATTGAATTATGGATTTTGAAATATGTAGTACTTAAATAGTACACCATGTGGGATTGAATGCATGGAAATACACTCAAAGTTTTTTCCTGGGAACAGAACTGAAAAATGTGGTGTGGAAAAGTAGTTAAGAAAGTCTGTGTGCTCTAGAGTCCCACCCTCATTGGCTGTGTGATGTTGGGCACGTTATTAAGCTCTCTGGGTTTCTACTCATCTGGGAAATAGGAATGATCTTCCTATGTACTCAAGAAAACAATTTGAGAGGTTAGTGTAAAAGACTACCATGGCAAGCACCCGCTAAATGTTAACAAGAAATATAGTGTGTCTATATTTTTCAGAATTTCTGTACTCTCTGAATCTTTTCCAATGACAACTGCTTTTATAATCGGAAAAAGGTGATAGACCATAGTTTTTTTAATTTAAGAAAATGGGGCTACCCTGGTGTTGCAAGGGGTTAAGTCTCAGCACTATGAAGCTATCAGCAGCCACTGCAGCACAAGTTCGATCCTGGCCAGGGATCTAACCCACTTATGGTGCAGCAGATCTCTCTTCTCTCACTCGCAGCTCCCCTCAGCAGTGTATTTCAATAGATCTGCCTGTTCTGTTCCCCACTATGTCTCTGGTGAATCCTTTCACCACCACCCCCCATACCTCTGGCCTACACCCCAGCTCTTGTATACATAAATAAATCTTTAAAAAAAATTAAGAAAATGAACCACAGAGAGAAAAAAAGCTAGTAAAATAAACAGATGTAGTCACCAACACGAGTGTTTTTATTCGAAGTAATGACAACACATGTCCTCGGGGAGTATCCTCATCAAATCACAGCTTGTCGGAAGAGTAAACATGAAGAATTATGAGTTCTATACCGGTATCAACTGTGTCCTGCATCTGCAAACTAACCCTGAAAATAGAGGGGTTATATCAAAATGTTTCCCTGTCTCTCCAAGATCAGGTACAAAGCCTGGATCTCCAGCATTGAATTATTAAAGAAATAGAACACACTCATCCCAGGGCTTCTTTAAATGTTCAGATAAATCCATATGCCCCTATCAGTTAAATTAAGCTTTCCTAAGAAAAAGTAAGTCAATTAGTTCAAAATGTGGGTTAGTGCTTCTGGGTATTTAAAAGGGGATTCTTTTTCTTTTTTAGTTCATTTAGAAACATAGCCACAGGGCAGGTACATACCCACTCCCCATCACGTCCTGTGAATTGCCTCTCTATACCTAGATACTAATTTCTGATATCTAGAGCTTTAAAATTTGGTCCTTAAACTTTCTCAAAGTCATGAACATATTGAAATATGAGCTTTAAAATATTATCTTGCTTTGCCCTTTTACTTATATCAGTTATCTTCACCATCATTATCCATATTCAGCCAAGGGTCTTTGAAGTTGCTATAGAACAGTGAGAAGACATGATTTCTACCCTAACTGAGTTTCTCCCTTCCTTCAACAAATATGCTAAACTTTTGTGAACAAAGGTAGGTCTCCAAGACAGTATGACTTGTAGCTCTAGAGCACAGTTTGTGACATGTACAGCAAAATTCATTTGTTCAAGTGACCTAGAGGAAATAAATAAATTTTACCCAAATACAAATAAAATGATAGATATTCTTAAGAAAATTAATTTGCAAATCAATTTCTGGGTCATAGAATATGAACATTTTCATTACTTTTGAGAGGTTGCTAGATTGCTAAATTGGTTATCTTAGTTGACTCTGACAATAAAAATATGAGCATAACATTTTTATACCAACATTGGGGTTTAAAGTGGTTTTTAACCTTTTGTTGTTTGTTTCATTTTGTTTTTTCTAATAAGCTACTTTTTGAAGTGTAACAAATAGTTTCAGGAATGTTTTATAAGCGACAATAGTTAATAGCTCCTCTATTATTTAAAATATATATATTTGTTATACAACATTAATATGTAACTTTATCTCCTTTCTGTCTTAATTAGTATTCCAATGGTATTGAAATAAATGTCACTTAATAATAGGACTAAAATCTACTTCAATCCCACATACCATTTAAAGATATATGACTGAAGATAAAGAAATGACTATCATTACTAATTTTGTCTGATTTAACTTTGACAGTCTTTGCATTTGACTTTATTAACTAGATCAAGTTACATTATCAGAATATGATAACAGAGATAGTGCACTTTCAGGCTTCAAAAAAAAAACCTTACTTATGAAAAACCACATTTCTCTCAAACATTATTCTTAACACAAGCCTAGGAGACTGGTAGGTGATTATTAGGTGAAAAGATCAAGAATTATAGTTGCCAGGTGGCAATTAGAAACTAAAATCTCTACTGTCAATCATTGTGTTAAGTTCGCTCTGACCTGTTTTTGGACAAAACAACAAAGAGGAAAAATAGGTCATACCCTCCTGCAGCTAGATGTAGAATAGCTCAGGATTTCAACAGAAAACACCTCACTCTAGTCTGGCTGGGTCTGTGGGTTTTCCTTTTGCCTCTAACTTCTTCACTGTCATTTCTTTTAAAACACCACTGAGTCCCTACCTTCAATAGATCAGGAATGTTTCACATGCCAAGTTACAAAAGTGACATTTTCTCAGGCCATTTCTGCTATGATCACAGTCCAAGACCTTGCCTAGTACTTACTATTCTGACTTTCCAAGATTCCCAAATCAAATGACACACAGAAGAATTTTAATAGTAGGGAACTGTTCACTTGAAAAAAATTTTTGTTTTAGTTTTTTGTTCCTGGAAGATGAATGTGGTCAAATGACTGAAGTGTGGGTTAGGGAGCCAAACTTCCCTGCCACATGGGGGACTGAGAGACCTTGGGCAAGTGGCTTAAACTTTGTTAAGGTCTTAATTCCTTCAAGCATGGAAATATTCGAGACTCCATAAATAAGAACTGCAAGTGAATATTTACTAATGTTCCAGGCACTGTGTTAAGTGCTTTACTCATATTAACTCATTTAATTCTCCCAGCAATCCTACGAGGTAGGTGTGGCTATCATTATTATTATTATCCTCCAGATAATAAAATAATGAGGGGAAAAGGCAGCTGGTAAGGCCAAACTAGGATTTAAATGCTGATGGTTTCAAAGATGAAGCTTTTAACCACTATGCTTTCCAACCATTTATTGTGATTAGAGTTCTCTGCAGGCATCAATATTTGTATGATTATTGACTGTAAATTCTGCCAGTCATTCTACTAAAATATGCTAAGAAACTGCATTGAAAATGAATCAGAGAAGCAATAATAAATAAGACATAGTTTCTGCTCTTGTGGAGTTATTTTTATTTTGTTTTAGTTTGTAGAGTTAAGTTACATGGGTTCTATTTTCATCTGAGTTCAAACAACATAATTCAAGATGACCTTCAATTAAATTCTACAAAATTTTGTAATGAAACTCTGAACAAAGATATGTCAAAGCAGCTTTGAATTCATACTTAACCTACTAAGTACTTTGAACTTAGTAATCAAATCAAGAAAGAATGAATTAAATGATGAATTAAAAGGTGACTTAATTAAATGCTTTTTCTGGTCACTGCTCCCAAGAGGCCAGCAAATTCCTTGAACTTAGCAACTTAAATTCTCCCAACCTACCTCTCTTAATACATAGATACCTCCCTGCCTCCATCCCTAACTCTACTACTGCAATAACTCTTAACATGTTCCACTAGAGAGGGAATTAATTAATTGCAGGGAAATATTAAACCAAAGAAGTTATTACTGCAAACAGTAATTTTGCCTGGTAGTTACCTTTTGTCATGAATTTTAATATAGAAATTCAGATTCATATTTTTCCAAGAAGTTACTTGTTAAATATAGAATTTAACTAAACACTGATCCATCTATCTGTCCTTCCATCCATCCACCCATCCATTCATCATAGAGGAGTGCTCACCATATCCCAGGCAACAGCTCAAACTACAAAGGTATACTGGGGTAGTAGAGGAAACAGGCAGATAAAAAATGCAGTTGCAACAATTACATAACAGATGATGCTGAGAAGATAAGAAGCAAAGAGGAGGAATTGCTGGATGTATTTAACCTTCTGAATGTAACCTTCATAAAATGTGAACCTGAACTGTAGGGTTATAAAATGAGAAGGCAACTTAGGGTTTGTTCTTTCAAACTAACGATATCACTACTATTAATTAATCTAAGAAATGGAGAAACACAGATATATATGGTACTTTATAATGATGAAAAGCAAATTTCTTGTTAAAGTTGTAAACATTTTAATGCAAAGAGTTCTGACAGTTCTAGAATTGCAATAAATATTTAATATAGAACTGGAACAGTTTTTAATATAAAGAAGCTATGCATCCTGCACAGGGAGTGAAGGTTTCTTTCGGAAAGTGACTGCTGTCAGTAGTAAGTGGGGGCATGAAGGGACTTCACCCTAGGAGAGGTGGAAGGCTAGGCTGATAAGCAGAAGACAAGGGGTATTGCCTCTTAATCAAAACAATAAAGAAGCTTTTTAGAGTCTCTCAATTTGGAATTCAGTTGCATAGAACCACAGGATGCTTTTAAGGGATCACTTTTTAACCTGGAATTGAACTCCTTTATGAACTGAATTGTAATTTTGAGTTACTGGGTATAAATAAAAAAGCAATGTGGGTTTTGGTGGGAGGAGTTTGGGGGGGGAGTTTGGGGACGGTTTGATTTTTCTGGGCGTTCTTTCTAGTAAATACTAACTTGAAAAAGTCTTTCCCAATATTTTATTTAGTGTCATCATGGGCCAACATTTTTGGTAGCGATTCTGGAGCTGGTGCCAGGAAGTAGATTCACTGTCGCAGGTAATCAGGCCAAGGCATACCTTCACAAGGTTCATTTTTCCTATCTAATGTAAGCGGGAGTCCTGCCTGTACTTTGCAAACTGTCCAGGCAGCATCCGAAACTCTTGTTTTCCCAAGTCCGTTAAAGAGCTATTTGCTTTTGGGGTTTTGGGTTCTGCTCTTCCCCACCCCCACCCCCAAGGCTTGTGCCAGTTGAGACCTGCCCTGGGGGGTATTTTGTCCTGGGAGCACAAAACTATTTTCTTTTCTGGAAATAAGTTGACGTCAACTGGGAGCTGTTTTTGGTTGCTTTGTTTCCCGGAGCGTCCAACCCAGCTCGCCGCCTCCGGCAAATTGTGAGCAATTCAAAGCAGCTCTCCGAGTGAGTGTGTGAGTGAGTGAGTGAGTGAGTGAGTGAGCGAGCGAGCGAGCGTTGAGGGGCGGGGTTCGGATGGGAGGGGGAGATGAGGGTACCCCAGGCCCGCAGAAGTGGAGACACCTAGTAAACACCTCAACTCCTGGGTGGAATGTGCGCTTGAGTCCCCAGGCCCCGACCGGAGCACCGCCCCAGGGTGAACTGCGCTCCTGCTAGTGATGTCGTTTTCACTAGAAGCCTCCCCTCGCCTGCAGCACCAGATAGTTATTGCCTGGTGCCCACCTGAGCTCTCAGCACCATTGAAATTCTCCTCCCGAGCGTTCCGGACCAGAAAACCTGGGACCTTCACGGGACAAAGGGCCAACTCTCCGGAAGTAACTGCGCGGCCGGTGTGTGTTAGTTGGTGTGCGCATATCCGCGCGTGCAACTAACCTAGCTGCAACTAACCTTGTCTGGGCTCGGGGAAACAAACACGCCGTTCTGCATATATTATTAACGCGGGGAAGTGCATTTTGAACAAAGTCGGCCGCACCTCAGTGACGGCTCCCGAGAAGTGCAACCTCCTGATTCCACACTCCTGGGACACTTTTCTGCAGAGAGCAGGGCAGGATGTGTGTGCGTGTGCGTGTGTGTGGTTTTCCCCGAGGAGCGGGAGGAGGCCTGCGAGGCAGGGACTTGCTCTAACTTGTTCACACCTGGCGCGGTTTCCCCAACGCTCGGCGGCGTCCAGGGCCAAGGAGCCAACCCGAGGGCGAGGACTGATCGTTGTTAGAAGACACCGTCAACTCCCACTAGACTCCCACTCGGCCCAGAGAGCTAATCTTCCTTCCTTTTCTTTTAATTTTTTAAATTACAAATTGATGGATGGGTTTCTATTGATGCATAAAATATCGACTCCCCTTAAAAGTAAGGCACAGGCTCGGAGAGGGACCAATCGGCATTTGAAATGTCTCACGGCCCAACTGCCGAGAATTCGGATTCGGCGGCAAATTCGAGGATGCACGAGGGAGCTGACCAGGCTGCCTAACAAGAGGGTGGGCAGGTCTCCGGGGCGTGCCAACCACGCTCCTGGGACTCGGACCTGGCCTGTGCGCCACGGGACACATGGGCAGCCCCAGGAAGATAAAGTTAGGATGCAGTGCGAGCTCCGGAGGTGGCCCGCAGAGTGCGGCCAAAGAAAACAGCCGCGGTCTCCCGCGCAGCCTCTGGACCCCAAAGAGCAGGAGGTGGTGACGCGAAGACGCGCCCGGAGTCTGGGCGCGCCGGGGGCGGGCGTTTGGCTGGAATTGGGACAGTGTCTCCTATGGGAAAGCGGGACCCGGCGAGCTCTTTGGCCGCCTTTCCAGTTTCGGAGGTGCCCGCCCCCGCGCGCCGGAGGCAGCGCAGCCCGGAGGGCAAACGAATGGCGGTTGGCAAACTTGGAACAAGAGCGCGCTCGCGATCCGAATTGCCGGAATTGCGGCGGGGGCGGTCGAGACCCAAGTTCACTTTTTCCGCCCACCCGACGCACCTTAGGGCCGGGCATTGCTCTAGCTCCAACCTGACGGAGCGCCTAGCCAGAGGGAGTTGTGTCATTTTGCTGCGGGGCACGGAGGGCGGCGGTCTGGATGGGTGGGGAAGGGTCCCTAGGGTCCCAAGCACTTCTTCCCAGTCTCCCATCCTACCCGCCCCTCCCAGTCTTTCTCTCTCGCTCCTACCCTGGGCTGGCTGGACCGGCGCGGACTTGCCCCAGACCTACGGGGAGCGCCTCAGGTCTTTAATGACAGCTTAAAAGTGGCTGTTGGAAAAGTCGAAAGGGATGAGGCTGACGTGGGGCGTGTTTTGCTCCTTTGCAAGAGTCGGAAAGGGAGCTGGGAGCCGTGCGGCTGGCCCCAGGCCCCCGCGCCTCGCCGCCAGCAAGTAGGTGGGGGAGCCGCCGCCGCCGCCAGCCCCATCCCGCTCCCAAGCCTCGCCCGCTGCGCCCTGGCCGCGGGCGCAGAGAGGGTGCGGGGCCTCTCCGTGCCTCCTCCACCCTGCTCATTAACCTGCTTGCTCCACTCCGCTCCGGGCGGCCCCAGACCCGGGCTTCTAGCAGCAGTTCCCGCGGCTTGCCCGGCGCAGCCGCCGCCCCGAACCCCCGGCTCCGGGGGGCAATGAGGGGGCGGTGGAAGGGGCACTGCTCCTCGGGCATTACTTAGAAGCACGACCGCCCCGCCCTCCCGCCGGCCCTCCCTCTCTCCCGCCCGGGCCCGCGCGCCACTCCGCCAGAGGGTAAGTTGGGAGTGTTTCGCCCCCACCGACAGCTCTCCCTCCCCTTCCTTTTTATCCTACAAAGTTTTCCTAGGAGTGGGGAGTGGGATAGACGGGGAATAGGGACCGTCTTTACCTACTCCCTGTCTAACTTACCCCCACCTCTCCTCCCCTCCATGCCCTGCGCGCCGCTGCCCCTCCGGAGCTGCGCTCCAAACTGACAATTGGAGCGCGGCTCCTTTAAGAGCCCGGCTTTGCCTCCCGGTAGCTGAAGGTCATTAAACACAAAAGCTCTCAGCGCTGCGGTCCAATATAGCGCATGCGCCCTGCCCGAGGACTGGCAGAGAGACGGCAATATGGCGAGAATGCCTGGCAGCGGGGACTGTAACACCAGCGCGGGCGGCAGCGCCAGCGCCGCCGCCGCGGAGAACAATGGGGAGCGGGGCGAGTGCGAGCGCGGTGCGGGGGGCCGGGGCCGCCGCCACGGCCGCCCGCACTACTGCAGCGCGGGCGAGGAGGAGGAGGAGGAGGAGGAAGAGGAGGAGGAGGACGAGATCCAGGAGGTGCAGATAACGGGGGACGAGGAGGAGGAGGACGGAGGTGGGGGGCTGGAAGAGGACGAGGAGGAGGAAGAGGAGGAGGAGGAGGAAGAGATGGGTCTGGACTGGGACGAGCCCCTGGAGCCCGAGGATTCGGCCGGGGAGGAGCTGGAGCCCGAGCCGGTCCATATGATCAATATGGACCATAGCGCCGCGCTGGAGCCCGAGGCGCCGCCGCGACTGCTGGCGCCCCGGGCCCGCTGCGGGCCGCCGGGGGACAGCGCCGAGCTGGACCCCGACGTGCTGCAGCGCCCCGAGCGGGCCCGGCTGAGCGAGAACACCCGACTGGCCACCCGCTACGCCGTGCGCATCTTCCGGGAGTACCTGAGCGAGAAGGCGCAGAGCCCGGACTTCGAGACCATGGACAAGGGGGCGCTGTGCCGCGTGCTGCGCTCCTTCTATGCCGAGGCCCGCTCCAAGAGCGGCCAGCTCTACAGCAAGTCGTCGCTCATCAGCATCCGCAGCTCCCTCAACCGCTACCTCAACGAGCCCCCGTACTGCCGCACGCTCGACCTCACTAAGGACCCTGAGCTGCGCAGCGCCAACCTGACGCTGGCCGCGGTCATCCGCAAGCTCGAGGAGCAGGGCGCGGGGCCGGTGGTGCAGAAGCAAGCCATCACGCGCGCGGACCTGCGCAAGCTCTACACTTCCAGCGTCTTCAGCACCAACACGCCCTTTGGGCTGCTCAACAAGGTCTGGTTCGAGACGTGCATGTACTTCTGTACGCGCGGCCGAGAGAACCAACGCGAGCTGGAGGAGGACTCTTTTGGGCTGGCCATGGACGAGGATGGCCGCAAGTTCGTCTACTTTAAGTCCCTCGGGCCCTACCACAAGTCGCGCTCATCATCGTGGAGCAAGAAGCGCGCAGAGAGCAGCGACGAGGAGAACTTGCCCCGCATGTATGAGACGGGCACCGAATTCTGCCCCTATGCCAGCTTCGTCAAGTACCTGTCGAAGCGCAACCCTCTCTGCAAAGCGTTCTTCCAGCGGCCCCGGGACCACTGCAGCGAGGGAGATGTAACCTGGTATGAGAACAAAGCCATCGGCAAGAACTTGCTGGGCACCAGGATGCAGATGCTCTCTAAGGCGGCCAAGCTCTCCAAGACCTACACTAACCACTGCATCGGCGCCGTCTCCATCGCCACGCTCAACAGCATCGCGGGCATTGGCACCAAACTGGGCTCCCCTGCCCCTCAGGGCTGCTACTCCGAAGCTCTGAACGGGGCGGCCCGCCACCACTCCCACCACCCCCAAACCCATCCCTCCCACCACCACCGCCCCCAGCCACCCTCGTTGGGAAACACCTATATCCTTCCCAAAGACAGCCAGGTCGGGCCGGACGTGAAATCCGAGGCTGCGCCCAAGCGCGCGTTGTACGAGTCGGTGTTCGGGTCGGGGGAAATCTGCGGCCCTTCTTCCCCCAAACGACTTTGTATTCGCCCCTCGGAGCCTGTGGATGCGGTGGTGGTGGTTTCCGTGAAACACGACCCCCTGCCTCTTCTGCCAGAAGCCAATGGGCACAGAAGCACCAATTCTCCCACAGTAGTTTCACCTGCTATTGTTTCCCCCACCCAGGTAACCAAACCAAATTCTATGCATGAAATGTTTCTCTGGTGGCACTTGGGAACTAACTTGTGCTATTTCCAGGTCTGGGTTGGGGAGGAGGTTTTGAAAAGTAGCAAATATACTGAACCGGATTTGATTTCACCCTTAACTCTCTTAGAGCTTTTCAGGAAAGTTTACACCTAACTTTAAACGATTTGAGAGGGCCTGCTCCCTGACCAATCACTGCTTCGCAGTAACACTAAAAACTTCAAAGCTCGCAGAACAAAAGTTCAACTCTGCAGCCTCTCTCCATTTGAATGCATGAATTTTATAAGACAGAGTATGAATACTGTACATAACATGGAAGCTGTTACTTAAAATATATTTGATTAAAGCAACCATTAAAATACTCTTATATGTTCACCCTAACTTAAGAAAGTTAGAAAAAGTGATAAATTATTAAAAAGAAAACATGCCAATCCCACTTCCTGTAAGGGGGTGGGGAGTGGAGAGGCTGGCAGTTGAGTGCCAAATTATACTGTAACGTGTAGTTAAAAGTTAAGTGAGTCTCTGTAAACTAAAATCACTTGTTAAAGTTGTTATGCACATGAAAATGTGGCATCTGCACTCCGGTCCAGGCAGCCTGGCCTCTGGTACCCAACATGTTACTGAGACACTGCTGTGTGTGTCTAGCCCATGGAACTCAACCGTCTGGAGAGTAGAGAAGATTTAGGAAAATAGATAATTAAGACAATAGAACAGCAGGATGGGAAGAGTTGGAAGAAAGGGGCTTAGCCTAGAAGCATAACCACTTTGGGCAAATCAGTGCTCCTCTGTGGGCTTCAGAGTCCTCATGAAAGGTAAGGGAGCTGTGTTGATACTAGAATTGTTAAATTCTAAGCTGTACTACATTTTGGGTCCTGATTGGAGACTCAGGTGGATACCTCTTGTCTTATTGTCTCTAGAGGAATGCGTTCATATTATTAAAGTCATACTCATCTTTTGGATACTCTTCTGCAGGAGCCAGGAACTGTGTTCTCATTCTGCAGGCAGGAATAGCCATTGGAGGTTTTACAGCTTTGACCTCCCTGACACGAAGCAGAAGTAGGAATTTCCACTTTGTCAGGAGGTGTAGCACAGGCCCTTCAGAAACAGATGTCAGGTACCTCTGTGGAACCTTTTTTCCAAAGTGGAAATTCCAGTTCTAGACAAACTGACCCTTTCAGACGTTTGCTAGCTAATCAGCAAGCCTCAAGGCCAACTGAGAAAGGGGCTGTGAATGGTAATATAAACATTAGAGTTCTCTAAAATACACAAGACCTGTAGGCTCTGTGTCTTTCTGTACTTGCAGTGTGTGTGGAGTACATTTCTGACAGGCCAGGAGGTTGTTTTAGGGAGTTTGAAGGATGGACAGGAGAATTCTTTCTCTTTGGAGAATTTGAGTTTGCTTTTTCTGTGAAAGCAAAAATAAATGTTCATAGTCTTCAGGTAACGTAAAAACCTTTACAATGTTCTGGTTGTGAGCTGCTTTTAATTTATGAAGTTAAAAACCTAAGAGAGTTTATTAAAGTTTGTATCTGCTTGGAATAATAATGAAACGGTTTGACTGCACTTATCTCAGTGCTGGTTTCTTGACCCCAGTGTCACAGAATCATGAGTCAAGATCCACAAAGCCTTGGGGGGAGGGGCGGGATGGTGTTTAGTTGGTTTTGTTTTGTTCTAAGGAATGCAATCCTTCAAAGTCTTTTATTTTAACCGAGGGAGATAAATCAGTCTATAAACCTGAATATTGATTCTTTATTGTCTGATAACTTCCAAGTTCAATACAGATTTATGTGTCCATGTGTTGGGTATTACGCTGGCTCTTAAACATTATTTTTGCTAATAGTCTTGTAGTTAAAACACTGCAAAAGTTGTTCTTTTTGCATGTATTTACTAGTCAGCTTTTCAATTCTATTAGTTACACTTTTTGTCACTGTTCAGCAGTTTAATGGCACTCTATAGTAATTCCTGAAGAACTCTCTGAAGTTGGAGCATTCTAAGTATGAAGTGGATGTTGAAAGTAGAAAACTGATATTGAATTTATTTCCCCTATATTGATTAAAATCACAGTAACGACTGAGGTCCAGAGCATTTCCTGGGGATTTATGGCCAACTGGGTTACTGGCCCAGAGCAATGCTTTAGGTCATCAACTCCTCTGGCTGGTCATTTCCCCAGGAAATGCCCTGTGTACCTCAAGCCTCTGTCATTATTACTTAATTATAAACATAGGCTCTCTAACTTTCATACTGACTCGACCTCATCAAGTATTGTGGCACTGAATTCCACCGTTGGTGATATTATCCTAGACTTCTGGATGACACCGTCACACCTGCATGTTTGATTGACTTCTAACACTGCAAGTTTCTCAAAAAATGAAGAGCCGTTTAAATGCGTTTACTCTTTTTACTTTTTGAGGGCATTAATAAGTGGGTCATTTATGGGACTGGTTAAAAAACGATTGTTCTCACATATTCACAAAGATTATGGAATTTGTGATTTTTATGCATGTGAAGGTGCTTTAATGTTTGGGGGGAAGGAGACGGTTGTAGTGGTTGATCATTGCGTTAACTGATTCACTCTTTAATTCTTTGAATTTCAAAGTAGGGGTAGTGCTCTCAGATGATACAGTTCTGGGTACAGAGGATTCCAGCTTCCAGGAAGAGGCTATGGTACATTTTAAAAGATTGAGCACCTTCTCCCACATCTTCATAGCTGCTCCCTTTGCATGAGAATACATTTTACCTGCTGCTAAGAAAATGCTTCAGTTTAAAAGTATGCTAATAGGAGTTTACATTCTAAAGCTCATGATTTTGTGGCTCAACTTTTTAAAAACTGTGGCCTCTCTCCAATAGTAAACACACATATGAAAATTAACTCCCCAAAATGCACTTAGCTTATGACAAAGGTATCTTTATTTGCACTATTTGACCCTAACTCAGATTGTTTCTAGTAACACTTTTAAGGAATTCCATAAGTGGAAAATCTATGAGTGGGAAGATTCTGGGTCAGTGGTGCATACAAGTATTTCTGTTTTATTATCTTCACTAGGGGCCACAGTAGCCCTTTCCAGTTTTGAAGCTGAAAATTGGAGCAGCCTCCTTATGGGGCTTACACAGCCATTCATGACCTTGCCTCTGAGAAGCCAAATGTTCAAACAACACCAGAGAACCAGTTTTCATTCAGGTGCTGTAGTGTGGAAAGGGAATACTGTGTTCTATATTCTTGCTAGAAAAAGCATGGATGTTACATGTTACCGAACTAATCTCCAGAGCTTTCATTTGAATTTGAAGATTAGATGGAGGGATGCTCTATTTTTTAACTTAAAGCTGGAATCAAACCATGTTTAACAACTTTTGAAGACTTTTTTACAATGGTTATCTGAAACTGTTAGAAGTAACTTCCTTGTTTAAAATGGATAGTTTCCTGATTTTTTTTTTTTTTTTTTAAGATTTATTTTTTAATTTATACATACAAGCTGGGGTACAAGCCAGAGCTGTGGGGTGGCGAGAGGGTTCACCAGAGACAGAGCGGGGAGCAGAACAGGCAGATCAGAAATACACTGCTGAGGGGAGCAGCGGGCAAGGCAGGAGAGGCCTGCCACACCATGTGGGACTCTCCCCGGCCGGGCGTCGAACTCGCGTCGCCGCTGCCGACAGCTCCACAGCGCAGCGCTCAACCGCTGCGCCACCGGGGAGGCCCAGTTTCCTGATTTTTAATGTTAGTTTGTGGTTACATTATTTTTTCTACTGCAGGAATGTTTGCTCTCCTTTATGGAAAGTTCACACTGATGGAGAAACTAAATGTCATTAACATAAGTATGTAACTTTTTCATTCATTCAGGAAACAATTACTGCACATCTACTTTTTTGGCTTTTATACCAAGAATCTTTGTACATTAATGCATTTTCCACTTGGCAAATAATGTCATTGGCAAGATTTAGCTTCATCAAATATTAAAACTAGATCAAAATTAAGTTAAAAGGTAATGTACTGTGTTTTGCAAGTCATTTTAGGAAAGAAATTTTTACTTTTGCACATTAATGTTGCAATAGTACAGCAGTACTCGGGTGGACTATTTTATAGTGATATAAGCCCACATGTGTGTTAGCTCACTATTTAATCTGATCCAGGAAATAGATAAAGAGGTATTGATCCCATACATTTAAAACTTCAATCTTTGTATCACTCTGATTTCAAATTCTAGCTTCCCAGACAAATGTCAGCTACAAGCCATTCTCTTGTCTTTACGAACAGATTTCAAGCTAGAATAGCCCCTTTTTCTAATAGGAGTGATTAGGCAGTTTCTCACCTTGGCTTAAGCCAGTCAAAATGCTGCCTCAGTTATTTAATAAAATGTTCAATTTTAAGCTACCTTTTGGCATCTTAACTGTCATTTCAAAAGCACAATTTATATAGTAGTTACTGTGTAGTTTACCTGTGTTGAAAATCTTAAGACCAAACATACAAACTAGTAATCTATGGGTCTGTCATATCCCAGAACTTAGGTTTACTTCTGTTGCTTGAACATTCATTGTATTATACCAGTTAATCAAGATTCCTTTTTAAAAACTTCTTTGGAGAATATAGATAATGGAATAGGGGAGTGGGAATTAATTGTTCCAAAAGAAATATTGATTGACATCAATAAACCAAATGAAAGAAAATATAGCTTTAGGATAAAGGAAATACTGACTGCAGTGCCGTACTTGCTCATTTAACACTGATGGTGTTCTGAAGATGCTGAATTCAGTTCAGCCATTGTTACTTGAGTCTTTCTACCTGAGTGCTGCCCAGAAGAACTGAGTTCTGTTCTCACCCTCCGTAGGGGTTAAAAAGGATGGGCAGGTTAATAAAACTGAAATCATCCTCTGCCTGATCACATGAACATCACAGTGGAAACAGATGAAATGTTCAAAGTTATAGGCTCCATAAAGTTTTGGCCTGTTTTCAGGTTTTCAGATTTGTGAAACTTTATCTTTGCCTGCTGTTCTCCCTCAAGAGAAGGTTGACTCTGAATGCTGTAGAGTGTTTGCAACAGAGAATGAGCTTCTTTATGATCTAGAAATACAGGAGAATGCTAGCCGTTTGATATTTCTTACAGCAAGGGCTCTGGAGTGAGATTAAAACTGCATGTGAGGGTGCAAGCCCTGACGCCTGTGGTCATAACTAGACATAGTCTGCCCACTATTAGTGCAGGAGGCTGATCTAATGAGATGTGTTTTAGCTTATCAGCAATTCTCAACATCCTTCTGTTCAATGCTTTCATTACTGGCTGATGTCTTTATAATTATTCATATTATACCCCGAACTTTGTCCAATTCTTGGGTAACAGCGTTTTCAAAAATATGGAAGGAGGAAATATCTCACCATATTCTAAATCTAGAGTATGTGAGCTTTAATTGGAGTTTCATCATAGCAGTGTATTTTGGGACTGCTTTGGGAACCCCAGTGGGAATGTCTTTTTTTTTTTTTTTTTTTAATTCCCTTACATTCTGAGATTTGACATTTGCATTTAGTGAGTTTTAAAAGTCCCTCTCCTGCTGGCTTTCCAAGCTGTGAGTTTGGTTGTCTTAAGTATTTGGGGTGCAGAGCTATCCCAAGGATATGGAGGAGTGGTTTGGAATGAGAAAGGCCTCCCCTGTTGAATTCACTTATCTATCCCTGGGAAACAGGAAGCTTGTGGAGACCTTGAAGGAAGCTTTAGGGACAGGCTGGGGCAGCTCAGTTATTCCCACTGCACCCTCCCACTCTGGGCTCCATCCCCACCTGTATCAGAATACAGGCCTTTCCTGGGAGTCTCTATACTTATCCACACCTTGAATTACTGCTTCCCTCTGATCATCCTGCCCACCAACCCTAGAAGATGGGCTTTTGAGGAAGGAGGTAAAAATGTGCTACCTGAAAGGGTTGACAGATTTAAGAGAGTGTTAGGTTGTAAGCTTTGGGGATAAAAGGGAGAGGAATTCAGAAAGGAATGCTGAAGGTTGACAGAGATAAATGCCACTTCCTTTATAAGTAATTCAGTTACCAAATTAGAATGTCAAAATGAGTCTGAAAGTTTGTAATCATCGACTTCTAGTTTTACACCATGTCCCCAGTTCAGTCAGGTGTCTCACTAGTCAATCTCCCTTCTTCCTCTCTTAACAGAAAAAGGGAACTGCTATTTATAGCCCCAGTTTCCACTTGGGCCCTTTACATCACATGCCAAGGACCAACAGCTAAGTGTGCGGTAGATATTCTAATTTAATGATTGTAGATTTACCTCCCTCTCCTTCTGTATAGACAAAATGTTCATAGGCAATGTGTCCATATAGCTATAAATACACACATTGTATAAATTTGATACAGGAGAAAACTACATGCTCCATTTTGTTATTGTTGTCTGAGAAATAAGTGCTCAAGACAAGTTTCTTGAGCTTGTGGATTGATTGGTTCGGATACCTAGACTTGCTGTTGTTTTCGCCACGTAGCTTTTAAGGAATGTTATTTAGAAATGTGAGTTATTTCACCATTCCTAGCTTTCTAGAAGTTCTGGGTCAGCTAGTAGACAACTGGATCAGATCTAGACAGGAATGAGTGACGGGAGTGTGGGGCCCTAAGGCTCTCACTTTCAGTGGGCTGAAGTCCCCAGAGACACACGGGACTCCTTGTTATTTGATGTCACAACCTCAGATTCTGTACTTGGAAAGCAAAATAGAGTCATTAGTAATAACTACCAAAAGGTTAAATTGGTCCATTCTCAGCATCACTTGGGAACTTGTTGGAAATGTAGAATCTCCCCACTTGTCCCCCCAAGTTAGGAGCTACATTTTAATAAGATTGCCCCACAGTTTATGTGTGTAGAACATCTAGAGGAGAATGGTCTACGTGGTCTCTTATTTAAATCTCAACACAGCCCTTCAAGGAATTGTAGTTATTATTTCCACTTTACAAAGGAGTAAACTAAGATGAAAGTGTTGACTTGCTTAAGGTCTAAAAATTGAGCAACTATTCCAGATTTAAATCTGGGCCTGTCTGTTTTTAAAATCCATGGTATGTTGTTTTTTTTTTTTTTTTTTTTTTTTACTCCAAAATTCTGATTAACTATTCAAATAAAAAAACCCAATAAAGAGATGAAATAACATTAGATTCATATCACTACCATAGGTGCTTTCCTAGAGCAACTTAAGAAGTATATGTTAAATTACAGGAAGAGGGCCTCCCAGATGGCACAAGGGGTTAAGTCTCAGCCTATGAAGCTATCAGTAGACACTGCAGCACAAGTTGGATCCCTGGCCAGGGAGCTTCCCACATGGGGCAGCAGACCTCTCCTGTCTTGCCCGCTGCTCCCTTCAGCAGTGTGTACTTCAGTCAGTTCTGCTCCCCACTCTGTCTCTGGTGAATCCTCTCACATCACCTCCCCCCACCTCACTTCTCTGGCCTACACCCCAGTTCTTGTATGCATAAATAAATAAATCTTTTTTAAAAATACAGAAAGGAAAAATAACTGGGCAGAGAACACAAAAGTACATTTCCAGTGTGTGGCATGTTTGCATTTTGCTGTGTGGTCCCAGACTTTGGTGTGTGAGGAGACCAAAACAGCCTCTTTTGAGAAGGCTTATCACGTAGTAGTTAAGGGCAGACCCCCTGAGCTAAGTCTCAGCTTTGTCCAAAATCTCCCTGGGCTTCTGTTACCTTCTCTGTTGCAGGGGGATGGGTGGTAATACCTACCCCCGAGGGTCATCAGAATTAAACGAGTATTAGAAAAGTGCTTAAAGCATGAGTATTCTGTGGACATTTTCTGTCTTTTTTTTTTTATCTTAGCATAGAATATTTTAAGCTTGAAAAACTGCTGCTGTTGATATTAAGAGTCCAAGTTTCAGTCCTCAGTTTTCTCCTGTAAAGCTATTTACAAGCTTGCCCAGGTGTGGTGCAAGGCCTCTGCCTCTGCTACTGTTGTGGAGCATCCCAAGTCTTGGCAGTAGCAAGACTTGTCTGGTCTGCTACATAGGAAATCTTCAGATGCCTCTTGTGCTGTCACTCACCCTCCTCCCTCTTTCTGTTCTCAGAAAAGCCCATCCATGTGGATGCTGTACCCCAAAGCCTGCTTTCGCACCTCTGTTTTTAAGGTTTGCGTATGCCATGGCCCAGGTGGGATTTGTCTGCCCTCCTCCTAGATGTGTTCTGCAGACCCTTTCCATTTCTCTTATAGAATCTAAGGTGTTAAAGGGGGCCATGGGTAGCTAGCTACCTGTTGGTGGTAACTGCTGCCCAAACACCAGTAGATTCGCAGTGGTTGACTTAGAATGAGATCAGCAACTTTTTCCAAGAGACTACATTTTATTTGGAATGGTTTGGGATTAGGGGAGCAGTCATAGTACTGATCCCCTTCTTCAGACACTTCAAAAACATTATAAAGGTCCATAAATCAGTGACTTTCAGTTTCTACAAGCAGGATCTGTATATGGCTACATCCTATGATAGAGTATTTGCATTTCCCTAATGAAAATTGAATTATAATTTTTTAAAAGATGTAACTGTCTTTATTAAATGGTTCATGAAGTCGGCAGCATCCCATCCACCAAGTAGAGAGGAGCTCCCTATTTTCTAATACTTGACTTTTGTCTTTTAGACAATAAATCGATAGCAATCCCACTTAAAGTTGAGGTGTGTTCATGTATGTTTTGAATAGAAGGCAGAGTAACTGGCTACTTAGTGTTGTGATGCAATATTGCTGACCAGTTAATGGCCTCTTAAGACTTTATTTGATAAAGTACCCTTATAAAGTAGAAATGATTAATATGATGATGCAGGGATTTATTACCTCTAATTCAGTTTGCCTTCAACTATTTACAGCCACCTTAGTCCTTATAGGATAAGTTTGTGGGCTTTTATAATTTTATTAATTCTATTAAGAATTAATACCTGTGGTTAATAATTTTGTTGATTTTATTAAGCCAACTTATCTGGAATGTTGATTTCTATTTTGTGACTTTTTCTGACAAAACTTTAAGTAGATTTTAGATATTTTATAGCATCTGAACAAATATCCCATTGATTATTTTTTACTCCAGAAAAAAAAATATTTCCAATTGTTTATTTTTTGGTGGGTTGAGGTAGCAATTCAAAAACATATTGCTATAGAAACATACAGATCTAATTAAAATTGTAACAAAAATATTAGAAGACTAATTATGTTAATTTCACACACACCCCCAATTTGGTGTTCATATGTTCAGTAGGTGTGTTTCTCAAGCTACTTATTTTTTTAACTTATAGAGAGGAGCGTGGAATCACAGACCGTGTTCTATCGTTTAACTAGACTCAAGTGATGTGTTTTAGAACCACCTCGGGACCTAAGGGGTGATCTAAGAAAAGTCCAGATGAAGAAACTTGCTGTACAGAAAAGCTCTGAAAATAGGATTCATGTATAAAAGCAGTTATTGAGCATGTACTGTGTGCAAGTCTTTGGAGGTAGTAAATAACTTAGAAATAGTTCAAAAGAAGATACTGGAGAAACTACAATGGAATCAAAAGGAAGGCTGCTTGAAAAGGAAGGAAGAAGGGTCATGTCTTACATAGTGACTATTCATCTGTCAGCCCTGGAGAGTAAATGGTGTATCTTACTCTTTAAAAAATGAAACTGAGAAAAAAATTTAAAAATAAAAAATGAAACTGAAGGTAAAGGTGAAGGTGTCCTGACCAAAGTGAAAGACAACAGTTAAACCTTAAAAGTGTAAGGAGAATGTGAAAAAAATAAAAGACTGCCTTGTCAAAGATTTAAGCCTTTTCTTTGCTGTAACATTGAGACCTCTTGGGAAGTCAGTTATCCCAACACAATGCAATACCAGTTCAGAATTTCCTGGAGTTACTGCACAAATATACAACCTAAAAATATGTGGATTAAACAGCTGGGTGAACGTTTAGGGGGCTGATAGGTAGTGAGGTATGGTATTGGGTCACAGTTTACATTTTCACTCCAGCTCTTCTGATTGCTGGAAGCCCTGTATCGTGCCCAGCACTAGTTATTTCACATCTCAGACTGTGCTACCTACTGTGAGTGTTTGCTTATCACTAAGGCACATGTGAATAATGCTTTTCTGTATGTGATTTCATTGTAAGGGGGCTGTGTAAGGCCCTTCCCAAAGTCAGGTACTGGGTTAGGTTTTGCAATAGGGACACAGAGAAAATGCTAGCCCTTGAAGGAATCACTTAGAACCTCATGGAGGAGGCAGACAAGTCTCCGGAAAAACAAACCCTAACTGTGGGATAAACCCTGTAACACTGCCCATAGGCAAGCTGAAGGGGGAGGATAAGACCAGTAATTATCCCCATTCTGCAGATGAGGAAAACTGATCCTCAAAGAGTTTAAGCAATTTCTCAAGTTCACTTAGCACCTGAGGAGCACCGTTAAATTTCCAGTTCCAACTCTTAAGTTCAGGCTTCTTGGACAAGGTACATTTTGTAGCTACAGCTAAAGTTATAAAGTTATAAAAGGCATTTTAAGAAAGAACACTGGTGCACAGTATATGGTGGATATGTCTTTTAGAAACTGAAAGAATATGATTTTTTGCTTTTGGAGTTTCAGGAAAATAAGAACATTGTGGATCAGGGTGAAATCGAATAGCCCAGTCTTCAAGTGTCAGCACACACTCCAGCTGTCAGTGGCTGGAAGGTACAGTTAGATTGATTGGGGGACATTCATACAACATTGTGCTCTGGATGGGTCCCTCTTCAGGGGCAAGCGCTGACTATCCCCCTGGTAGGCCCTCACCGGGAGCAGGGCCCTGGCTCCACGATTCTTGTTCCCTGACTTTGGCAGTTGAAGACTTGCTCCCCAAGGCCTTCAGTCTTTTCCTCTTTCCTCAGAGCACTTAATTAAAAGAAAAAGTGAACATAGTTCTGATGCAGAGTTATGACTAGTAAAAAGAACCAATAAAAATGGCTATTAAATGCCTGACAAATAGAAAATGTTTAATAATACTGGGGTGCTTTATGGGACAAGGGTTTACCTCTTGGCAAGGGATGACAGCCCTGCCAGGGAAGGCTCAGCACTCGCTACTGCTCTTGGCAGGCGCTCCTTGCCCAGCCAGGACGGGCAGGCACAGGAATCTGCCTTCCTAAGGTCACCTGACTTCTTACTGCAAGAACATTCTTGGGAAGAGACAACCACAGATAAGTAGCCCTTTTGCTAGTGACAACAGGTAACACAAGGGAGAAAGAAAGGGCATTCTTTGATACAGGAAAAAAAAAAACTACAACGACAACAAGACCCAATAGGGGAAAAAAAGGAAATGGGAGGTGAGTAGCTCAGGCACCTCCAGCCTTGTAGGAAGTTGGGAATAAAACTAACATTACCTATCAGTTCTAATTAGACTTACCAAAGTTCTAACGAGACCAAGTTAAAGTTAAGTGACTAACAAACCTGAATGGTCTTAGGCAAGTCAGTTTCTCATTTGCTACACCATAATAATGGGGATATTACTATTTTAAGTAAAAGCTCATAATAAGTGTTCAATAAATAACTTGGTGTTTTATTGACAGTCTAGAGGAAAATAGAGGGGACTGTAAAGTAGTTTTAGCTGATCTTCAGTAGTCTCCTAAAACTAAAACAAGGATTGAAAAAAAAAATCACATAAAATTTATAAACAGAAAACAATCTCTGTGATTTTCATTGAATGTGATGATCCCAGTAAGCGTATTCTAAATTTGTTGGAATAAAATAGCTTAATTGTATAGTGTCTTCTAAACTTTGATCTTTAAACAGTACTATGACCAGATGATAAATTGCAGAGTTTTTTTTTTTTTAATAATAGTTTTAAAACATTCTCATGACTACTTTCCAACCAGAAAAGGCCTCCTCTAGATACAATAAAGAATATGGAACTTTTTGGTAGTATATTGCATGAACAGTGGCACTCTGTGTTAAAGTATTAATTTGAGAGATTATGTCATTCTCAACTCTTTCCCTACTTGGCAAATAAAGCACTTGCTCAACTGACATAAATCATTAATTCACAGTTTAGTCTTAATTCAGTTTACACCAACTTGTTTGGATGAAGTCAGTAAACATTATCTGCGCCATTAAGTACGAACTGCAACTAAATTAATAGCCTTCAAGGCTTTGCTTGGTATCAGAGCTATGCATCTCATTCCTGAAGAACTTGCACCCATGATCAATCCAGTAGCTAACATACCCGTGTTAACATGTTACTGTAAATACTCAGTGTACATTATTCCACCTAATCCTCGTGACAGTCTTGTAGGCTAGAGAGATTAAGTAGCCTGCCCTAGGAAAGTACAGTTAGAGAATGGCAAACATAGCCCACGGCTCTTGTTCATTCCTTCAGTGAGTATTTATTGAGCACCTACTATGTGCTCATCACTGACAACCCCATAAAGATTAAGACAAAAGGTCTTCTTTCTCATGGACTTGACATTCAATGGGAGCCACAGACCTTGAAACTAACAAAGCTGTCTATTAAAATAGATCGGTGACTGCAGACCCCTCCTCCTGATGTGCTTGCCCTCTCCTCTCATTTGGGCTTCACCCACACAAAGCAGGCCACACACAAGACCACTCATGCTAACATTGTGCCTGAGACTGAACCCAGAGTAGACCATGCCTGAGACTGGCCTGGTCCGCTCTTCCAGATAAAGGTGGTCGCTGCTTGATGAATTTCCCTAAGTAAATATTAGGGGAAGGATGAGTAAATTGTATGGAGTAGGTGTTAGCTTACTTCCATTCTTAAGAACTCAAGAGTGGATAACATACCTCCTTGAGTTGTTCCTTAAGGCAAGTAAACAGAGACCCAGAGATACTGAGTAGCAGAATCTGACCAGAAAGGGAGGAATTGCTCAAATTCATAGACTCCTGGAATCTTTTACCTGGCTGACAAAACCCCCTCCTTCACTTGCTAGGTTATCTGTAAGCATTGCAGTGTGACGGCATCAGACTTGGTTAGGGCGATTCTCATTCGGGACATGTCCTGCCCCCCTCTCAAATGCTGTTTGAGTTGCTGCAGTCTGTTTCCTCTCCCTACAGGTGGGCTCTCTGAATAGATCTGTCCAAAAATCTGTACTTTTCTCCCCGCTCCTATAAAAGCCAGCAGCTTAAGTGTCACTGATGGAATCAAAGGAAAATATTAACATAGGTAGGCACTCGTTTGTGAAACACTTAGTCCACATTTGTGATACTTAAGAGTTGTGAGTTGAGTATTTCAGAATGAGAGATCAGCTTGCAGCTGCTGGTTAAAGCTAAACTGTATCCTAACCTTTCTGGGTGTTAATAAGGTTAAGTCACCTAAACCAATTTACAAAAGACCCCCCTCTTGTCTCCCTCTTTCCTTCCTTCTCCCTCCCCCCACCCCCGCAAAAGAGGAAAAGCCACCTGAGTAGTCACAGGTGTTAAGAAGCCCTTCTCAATAATACAGCTACAACAGGAATACCAGGCCGGGTGACCTTTACAAGTCCTTTGTAATCTGAAAACCTATGATTCTATTCTGCTAAAAATGTCTGCAAATCAAATTTTCACAAATCAAGTGTTTGTAAATTAGAGATTGCAGTCTGAATGAATACACTGAGGGAAATTCTGCTTTAGAGCCCTCATTTGTCCTTAATGCAAATTCCAGTATCTGTTCAGGCTATTTAAAATGAAACATACCTTGGTATATGTGTAGTATCTGTTGCCATTTCTGGTTGTATTTATATGCTTTAAGAATATGTGTGTGTGTCTGTATATATAGTATATATAAATTTTTTTATAGTATCTGATTTAATGTATTTTAGCATGTGGTTGAAATTCTCTATTGATTTGGGATTATTTTATCCTTTATTTGTTATATTCAGAGTAGCTCTTCCAAAAAAATGGTTGAATATTTTTAAGTGAAAGTTATTATTTTCATGAATTTTATTCGTTCTACCCATTAAATAGGGTCTGTATCTGGTACCTGGCCTCTTTTTGCTCACAGCTCCATCCCCAGTGCTTTGTGCAGTGTTAGGCATGGTATTCAAAAGTATTTGTAGAAATGAATAAAATTACTTTACGTTCACACTTCATGGTTAATTTATTACCTTTGCCCTCCTTGCCTTGGACAGAAATGATCTAGTTAATCCACATTAGAAAAAAAAGAAAACTAATTCTTCCGTTCTTTAGAAATATAAAGCTACTCAATAGCACATAAAGGAAAAAAGAAACAAGCACCTTTCCTTAAATATTAGTTGCACGCCTACTGTGTGCCCAGCATTGGGCTGTCCTTTAAAGGGTTCAGTGACCCTGAAAAGTCAGTCAGGTTTTCTACTGATGCTTTCCAAATTTAATCTGTTCTCTTCTATGCCAATCTTAGTACACTATGGGAATCACTTCCACCCAGATAAATCACCAAGCAAGTTAAAAATGCAATGGCAGGGACAGCAGTGCTGTCTGCAGAGAGACCTGGGGCTGGCTGGGAGTTTGTGGCCTCTGAGGATGAGGGAGAGCAGGACTGAGATGGGCCTGCAGCCTTTTCTGTGCTGTAGCACTTTGCTTGTGCCTACTCATCTTTTTCTCCTTTCCTCATAGACCTCATTTCTTTTCTGCCTTTCTCTGTTCATCCTCAACCCTCATAACAACTAAAAGAAACCCTTTTGTAAAGATACACATTTGATTTTAATATTTGTTCAAATGATGACTGTGCTGGCTGTGCACAACTGAGGATTTCTCCGGGAGGAAGCTCCAACTTTAGCAGGTCAAAATTATAGTTTTGGTGCAGGGGAGAGGTTTTTTCTTGTCTGTCTAGGTCTGTCTGATCAGGATTCTCTCTTGGGTTTTTATGGTTGTTATTTGGCCTCTTCTCACTTTCCTAGCATTAATTTTATTAATAATAAGACATTAAATCCTCTATTAGGAAATAACAATGACTATTGTCACTAATCCCATTTTCCTCTTTGAAATTTGATTATTCACTTCTACAGAAAATAAAATCAGTATTCTCAAATTTGTTTAATGAGGTTTGGGAATTTATGTCTGTTCTGGTTTAGGCACACGTCCTTAAGTTAATTTCTTTTTTAATTTAAAGAATATGGTCTGAGAGGGCAAGTTTAGTTGATTAAAGGACATAAAGCTACCTATTTGTTTTTCCTTCTTCCTGATAACTTTTTTATTTCTTTTTTAATGTGAATATTAAATTGTAAAGTGATTTTTAAAAAAAAGATTTATGCGTACAAGAGCTGGGATGTGGGCCAGGAGTGTGGGGGCTAAGAGGATTCACCAGATACAGAGTGGGGAGCAGAATAGGCAGATTGGCTGAAATACACTGCTGAGGGGAACAGTGGGTGAGACAGGAGAGGTCTGCTGAGCCATGTGGGAAGCTCCCTGGCCAGGGATCTAACTCGTGCTGCAATGGCTGCCAATAGCATCAATAGTGCTGAGCTTTAACCCCTTGTGCCACAAGGGAGGCCCTATTTTATTTTTTTAAGTTGAGGTAACATTGGTTTACAACACTGTATATGATTTAGAGATTTAGGATCACCCCCTTCAGGTGTTGTTACCACTCCATACTCACCACTAAGACACCCATAGCCCCACATAGTCCATCAAGCTCCCTCCCCACTTTGCTCTCCTTTACCCTTCCTCCCCTTTGGTAACTTTAATTCTATAGTCAAATTTTAAGGTTTGTTATTGGTTTAGTTTTATTGTCTTGCTTCTCTCTATAGTCCACATATAAATGACACCATCTGGCATTTGTCTTTTCCCTTCTGAGTTACTTCACTTAGTGTAAGTCCCCGCTAGTTCCATACATGTCACAAATGGCAAGAGTTTATCTTTTTTATAACTGAATAGTATTCCATTGTGTATATGTACCTGTCAGGGCAGGAAAACACCAAGAGCAGGTTGTCTGTGGAGCTGTGCAGATGGGTCAAAAGGAGTAGTCCTCTGGAGCCTTCGGTGGATTTTTAGGCTTTTAATTGTCTTCTGTAGAGAGGCAACCAGGCACAGGGCAGGCAACAGGGCCAGGGGGGCCAGGAGGCTGGTAGGCCTCCTAGCTCCCAGCAAATCTTCACTTTCTCTGGGCTCCCTGGCGTTCTTTTGGTCTCTCTGCTGCACCCTGAATGGTTTTCCGCTCCTTGACTCTGCTTCTTCTGCTTCCGCGGCTGCTGCTTATAAGCCCAGTCTCTGGCCCAGGTGCGCCCACTCCCACACTCCCACACCCTACCCCAGGTGCCCCCCATCAGGCATGCGTGTAGGCCTGCAGGGGTCTATCCTTGATGGGAGGGCGGAAAAACCTGATGATTGTTTCATTTACCCTACAGTACCACATCTTCCTAATTCACTCATCTGTCTTTTGATAATTTGGTTCTTTCCATAACTTGCCTATTGTCAATGGAGCTGCAATGAACACACTGTATATATTTCTTCAAATTAGTGTTTTTTCATTCTTTGGGTAGATAGCTGGGAGTGGAATGGCTGGATCATATAGTTGATCCATTTTTCGTATTTTGAGAATCCCCCCTCCCCAGAATGTTTTCCATAGGAGCTATACCAGTCTACATTCCTGCCAACATGTATGAGAGCTCCTTTTTTTTTCCAGGTCCTCACCAACACTTGCTGTTTCAGGTCTTTTTGATATGCGCTCTTTTCATCTGTTTGAGGTGGTATCTCATTGTGGTTTTAATTTCTATTTCCCTGATAATAGGTTATGGTAACCATTTTTTTCATATGCCTGTTGGCCGTCTGTAAGTCTGGAATAATGCCTGCTTAGCTCTTCTGCCCATTTTTTATTGGGTTATTTATTTTCTTTTTTGTTTCATTGTATGAGTTCTATGTAGATCTTAGATATCAGCCCTTGTCAGATATATGGTGTGCATATGGGTCTCTGTTTTAGTGATAGTTTCTTATACTGCCTAGAACTTTTTTCTACTGGTCTATTTCTCTTGGTCTTTATTCTCCCCTAGACTTTATTCTTTGGTTTAACTTCAAGGAGATAAGGAGAAAACAAAGAAGGGAGGAAGGATTTTGATATGAGAGACATGGAGACATCAGGAAGTGCATGAGCAAAGACCCTGTGATAGGAAAGAGCATAGAGCATTTCAGAACATTCCAGAACTAAGAGCCTGTGGGCTTTGCACATAGTGAAGGAGAAGTGGTGAGAGAGAAAAAACTGACCATTTTGTAGGGATCTTATGTCTAGGCCATGTTAAAGGTTTCAAACTTCATCTTATGGCGTGGACAATTATGGGAGAGTTTAAACAAAGGAGGACAGGATCTAGGATCCATCTTGCTTTCTTGTTTGTTTTTGATAAATTTTCTTCAGTTGAGATGTGGCCCATGGATTGCAGAAGAACTAGAGCACAGGGATAGTTGATTGTGTCTAAGAACTACGACAGTAGAGGTAGAGGTGGAGAGAAATAGTAGATGCTTCCGAGGTATTTGGGAGGTAGACTCCCCAGGGCATGGGGATTAGTATTGAGGAGGCAGAAGGAGTTCAGGCAATGGACAGGGCAACCTGTGGTGCTGCATATTGAAATAGGGGCCAGAGGACAAGACGCCCTGAGGAAATATTGTGAGTTCTGCTTTGGAAACATTGAATTTGAGAGGCTTTGGGACAAACAAGTGGAACTATGTGTTGAAGAAGTAGGTAAACAGGTCTGACTATAGTATGGGCTGGGGATAAGAACTGAAAGTTCACCTGTTTATAGATAGTGGAAGTTACTTGGAGTGAATTATTGTGCTTAGAAAGAAATCATAGTGGGAGAAGAGAAGGGGCCCTCAACAACCTGGAATATCTGGAGTCCGAGCATGGAGCATGTCTGGAGTGGCCGGTGCAGGAGGAGAACTCATGGAGTGTAGTATTTCAGGACCTAAGGGAGTGGTGGATTTTATTAACACAGCTGAGATTTCAAGTAAGATGTGTGTGTGTCCTCTGACTTCTCCATGAGACCATTAGTACCTCATTTTCACAGAAGCAGTTTTGTGGGGGTGATGGGCAGAAGCCACATTGGAGTGGGTGAAGGAGTAATGAGATGAGCAAGGGGAGGCAGGTGGGCCTTCTTTGGGGATTGTCTGTCCAGGAGAGGGTAGGTGAAGACTAGAGAGGAGTAGAGGTGGTATTTTGTTTTGTTTTCTGGAGGAGGTGGCAGAGAAGAGGTCTACTATAGATTTTTTTTAAGCTTTATTTATTTATGCATACAAGAACAAGGATCTAGGCCAGAGGTGCAGAGGGTGAGAGGATTCACCAGAGACAGAGTGGGGAGCAGAATAGGCGGATCTACTGGAATACACTGCTGAGGGGCGCAGCGGGTGAGGCAGGAGAGGTCTGCTGGGCCATGTGGGAATCTCCCCGGCCGGGCATCGAACTCAAGTTTGTCGCCGCTGCCAATAGCTCCACAGCGCTTAACCGCTGCGCCACCAGGGAGGCCCTGTTCCATAGATTTTTAAGATTTTTCATGCTGATGGAAGGAGTCAAAGAGCAAGCCTGATAGAGGGGTGACAGGATCTGGGGATTGGGTGGAGTGACTGGCTGTGTATTGCTTTATTCATTTTTTTTAAAGATTTGTTCTATTTATTTATGCATACAAGGCCAGAGGTATGTGGGGGTCGGGTGGGGGATGGGTAGGGGGTGAGAGGATTCACCAGAGGTAGAGTGGGGAGCAGAACAGGCAGATTGACTGAAATACACTGCTGAGGGGAGCAGTGGGCGAGACAGGAGAGGTCTGCTGCGCCATGTGGGTCAGCTCCCTGACCAGGGATGGAACTGGTGCTGCAGTGACTGCCGTAGCTTCTTAGTGCTGCGACTTAACCCCTTGCACCACCAGGGAGGCCCCGCTTTATTCACTTTTTAATGTACTTTTCTAAAATCATAGAAGGGAAAGACTGACCCAGCTCAGACTAGGGATGTTGTGGCCTTGCCTCCCATAGCTTGTCTTGCCTCCCCTGCCTTCTGGCCCACTGTGCTCCCAGGAGAGTCTAGATTCCGCTCAGAAAGGATACCAGCTCCCCTCTTAAAGAAACTTCTTCACCAGAACCCTCCAGGGGGAAAGAACAAGAACAGTGAATATCTTCTGTAGTTTAATTGTGTCATTGACAAAATGGAAAATTAGGTTCAAGGTAGGGGCCCACTTGATTGAAAGAAATGCTAGATAAAATAGGAACACTGTTGGAAAATGTTTTTCAGACCAGGGATTGAGTGGAGGAGTTGTAGTCTCTGCTGAGCCTTGAGTTTCTTAGATTTCAGTTAGGCTCTTACTAACATCACTGTAGCAGTGTGTAAGTGTCGTGCATGTATGCAGAAAGAATTCTGGATTTCAGTCTGAGTTGGGGCTGAGTAAAGTAAATGCTCTTAAATGGATAAAAGATAGTCTTCTATTTGATGGCATTTTCTGGAAAAAAATTTACAGTCTGTAAAAATGATTTACACCCATTGCAATCAAGAAATTTTTTTTTCTTAACAGACTTTATTATTTTTAGAGCAGTTTTAGGTTCAAAGCAAAAATGACTAGAAAATGGAGTGCCCCTCACAAGCAGGCACAGCCTCCCTCAAGATCCGCATCAGGCACCAGAGTGTACACTGTTACACGACCCACAGTGATAACTTCTTAGCACCCAGACGCTTTAGTTAACTTTAGAGTTCACATTTGATGGTGTGAGTTCCATGAGTTTTTGTACAATGATATGTACCCACCCTTCTAGGATTAACAGAGTATGCCCTAAAAATCTCCTGTGCTCTGCCAGTCACCCTTCCCTATTTGTTTGCGGTAATTGTCCTCCTTGTAAACACAAAAAATTGTTTTTTAAGTCTCACCTCTGAAGATCTTGATAGGGCCTTAATAATAGCTTTGTTTTAGTTTGTGTGCTTTTATACACAAAAGAAAAATTCAGTCACTGACCTGGAATTATGACTTCAAAGCAATAAGATATGTAATTCCAGCTTTCCTCTCTCTCTAAGCATTTCCCGCTCCCACCCTCCACCCCAGCTCCTTAAACTCTCTTTGGTCAACATTTCAACAGAAGCTTTTTTCCTTCCTTGGGGGTAACGGGGAGAGAGCAGACAGAACTGCCTTGACCCTGGTCTCATGGATTACTGCAGGGCCGTCATCTGAGGGGGTGTTCCCTGCCTCACCAGTATTACTGAATAGATTTCTAGTCCTAATGGGCAAAGAGGAGAAGCTGCGTGTTTTTAAAGATACAACAGTGTTCACAGTAGGTACCTACAGAGAGAGAGAAAGGTAGTTTGATGATGAAAGGATTAAGGCATTGGCACTGGAGCTCTGCTGTTTACTCATCGCTACATTTCATAGAAAATATGTTGCTTTAAGCCTAGGAAAACTGGTAATTTTAAATCCTGTGATTTGAAAGTTGTTGGTGAAAAAAATTCCCCCAAATGCAGGAATATACCAGTTCTTGAGGGCAAGGTCCCCCTCACTGTTATGCTTCTTTATCCACACAAAGTGATATCCATTAATAAGTCTTTTTTTTTTTAAAGATTTTATTTATTTATTTTTGTGTAGAAGAACTGGGGTGCAGGCCAGTGGTGCAGGGGTGGGGATGAGAGGATTCACCAGAGACAGAGTGGGGAACAGAACAGGTGGATCTACTGAAGTACACTGCTGAGGGGAGCAGCAGGTGAGACAGGAGAGGTCTGCTGCACCATGTGGGTGCTCCCTGGCAGGGGATCAAACTTAGGCTGTCGTGGTAGTAGTGCTAAACCTTAACTCATAGGCCACCAAGGAGGCTCCCCAATACCAAGTCTTGACCCAGTGGCTCCTTGTTTTCCAACCTCCCTCCGGATGCCTGAGGAGGGCTGGGGGTGGGGAGGAGGTGCTGGGACCCCTTCTCGGACGCCTGTGATGGCTTTGCTATTTTCTCAATGTTCGTATTTTTAAAAAATATTTATTTATTTATGCATACAAGCTGGGGTTCAGCCCAAGGCGTGGGGCAATGAGAGGGTTCACCAGAGACAGAGTGGGGAGCTGAACAGGCAGATTGACTGAAACACATTGCTGAGGGGAGCAGCGGGCGAGGCAGGAGAGGTCTGGCATCGAACTCGTGTTTGTCGCCGCTGCCAACAGCTCCACAGCGCAGCGCTTAACCACTGCGCCACCAGGGAAGCCTTCAGTGTTCATGTTTATCTAGTACTTTTCTACTGATTTATTTATACTCTTCACAAGTGAGAGTAGCCACAAAATCACAGGTTCAGTGTTCATATTTATCTAGTACTTCTCTACTGATTTATTTATACTCTTCACAAGTGAGAGTAGCCACAAAATCACAGGTTTGATGTGCTTGATGTATTTTCTCATACTCAATAAAACACATAACTATTAACACATAATCCTACCACCTGAAATGACCCTGCTGTTTGCAGGAAACCTGTTCCACTGTTGGGGAGAACGGGTCTGGACCACAGTCTCTTAGAGCTGGAAGGGACCCCCCCAGATTTCCTGAGATTCAATAATTGAGTCCCAAGGAGGTGATACATGACCCCACTCCCTCCTCCAGTGGCTCCCTGGTATCCTGGTGTCCAGGAAGAGCTGCTTCTCTGCAGGTCTCTTTTCACATGCAGCTAACTCACAGATTTATTCATCCTTGGATTAGTGTTTGTTTTCCACCCAAAGAAAATCTGGAGGAGATTCTACCTCCAAGATCCTGTAAACTGAGGGTCCCACCCCAGGCTGGGGATACCTAAAATATTTGCCTATCTCTCAATCACTCTTCATTAAGCAGGGAGCTGAGGCGCTGTGCAGGCTCTAGAATGACAGGGTCCCCGACTGCAGACCCATAGGTCTGAGCTTGTTTCCTAGGTGTGACACAAACAAAAAGGGAAAGCGGGTATCAGGAAACTCTCACATTGTAGTAAGTGTTCTACATAAAATGAAAATCAGGGACTAGGAAGGTGATGGGGCGGGGAGAGCGCTGCATAGACAGGGCCTTCAGGGAAGCGATTTCACAGGCACAAAGGGGCGCCATAGGGAGATGTTCCAGGCAGGGGAAATAATCTTTGCAAAATGTTTGTGAGATAGTTAAGTTTATCTCTGGGTTACAAAGAAAGGAATGAAGAGGACAGTTGATTGGACCTCACAGGAGGCCAAGGGGAGTTTTGAACCCTGGTTTACGGAGTCGTCATATGCCAGGGTTCAGCCCTGGAAACGAAGCAGAGTGCAGTTGGCCAGAGCACGTGTTTAAATAGGTTGCCTCATCTGCTGACTACATTAGAGATGGTTACTAGTTGCCCTGCCCCTACTCCCCCAGGGTGCCTCTGCCGCATGGTGCTTGATGCACCAGGTGCCAGGTAGCCACTTTCCCTTCCCGACCCCTAAGCACTCTAGAAAATCCTCACTCAGAGAGGGAGAGAGAGAGAAAGAGAGAGAGAGAGAGAGAGAGAACTGCATAGGAGAAATAAACCAAGATTTTAAAAGCTGGTATTTGGATGATAGTGCTCTTTGTAGGGTTCACTCAAGGAAGGTTCTGGAGACCGGTGGCTGGTATTGGCTGGGTTTTCTAGGAGATAGTTGTTTGTTGTTTTTTTGTTTGCTTGTTTTTAAGGGACATGAACTCTTGATATTCAGCACTCTTTCCATAGGACCTTGTTGGGCTGAGTGTATACAGGCAGTAGATAAAAATAATGAAATCAAGGCATTTTGTTGGAGCAGAGCTGAAAGTTGTGGCTCTAACAGATAACTCTGGAAAGGCATATGTGGTTTTGTTCCTTTAGATTTTTTTTAATTAAAAAAATGTTTCATAATTTTAACACATGTACATGTCAAAAATTTTTAAATACACCATAAAAAATGAGTTTGCCTCCTACTTGGGACTTCCAGTTCCCATTTTCCTCCCTAGAGACAGTCACTTACATTTTCTTATGAATTCTTCTGGATTCAGACATTTCTTATGTATATTCAAATGCATTGCTTGCCTCCCATATGATTTTTGAGAGTTGAATCTTTCTTAAATGTTTGGTATGGCAGCTGCTCAGAGGTTTAGAAAAAAAATCTGACTCTATAGAAAGAAGATGGAATAATGTCATGGGGATATTGATTCCTGAACATGAGTGAATTTGGGGGCTCACATCAATAATACAGATCATTGCTAAAGCAAAAAATAAAAGCCATGTACAGTTAAATTGCGCTAACGCTATCTGTAGAGACAGGATGTTTTAGAAACAGAATGGGGCCCTGAATGTTCTTGTTTTGTACACTTCTGGAGTTTCTTTTTTTGGCACCCCCAGCAGGCAAGTGTGACCCAGGATTCATGGTGACTGTGGTTCTGGGCGCCTGTCCCCACTGGGAAGCAGGCAGCCTGCGTAGGTTGCGTCCAGCATCCTGACCAGTTGTTCAGGTCTGCACCTCTCCTAAGCGGACAGTGGCTGCGTTAGAAGTCCGTGAGCTAGCAGTTGAGAAACTGCCATGTTAACACCCCGCTACCCCACAGTATCCGGTGCCACTCCAGAAGCCCTCAAACCCTGGTCCATCCCCATTCTGTCCTCTGCCTGGAGCCTCACTGGTACTAGCTGGGCTTCCTGGTGAGTGTGCTCAGGATCCTGGAACCCAAGGGTGGTTCTGAATGGTGCCAGCCAGAGTTTTTACACCTAAACCTGAATCTTTATTCTTGTGCATTGCTTTTTTTTCCAACCCGCTAGAAGCTTTTCTTAACACTTTGTGGTCCGCTCACGTATTAGTATGTTTTTGTCACCAGTATCAGGTGGCCGCTCACGTATTAATACGTGTTCATCTAGTCTCCGGTTTTTCACGCCACCGTGGATTTATTTGAAACTATTAGAAGCTATTTCTTTGATCATACTCAGTCTAGAAGCTTTACACATTGTTTTGGTGAAAGTGTAAGGTGTTTTGTGAGAGATATTACAGTTTTTTTAATATCCAGTTGTTCAGGAGTTGTGTGTGTTTTATTGAATGCCTATACCACTCATGCGGTGGCACAGAAAATGGCCGGCTCCAAGGGCTGGTAAATTTAAAGGGCACCGGCACACAAAGTGTTAAATTAGTGAAGAATCAGCAGTAGGTAATGGGAGGCTCCCATTGATATTTTTCCAGAGTCAAAAACTGTGTGGAGTTTTCCAAACTCAAAAACTCTGGTAAGATTTCCATAAACCCGGGCTTCCCTGGTAGAACAGGGGGTTAAGTCTCAGCACTATGAAGCTATTTGGCAGCCATGCATGAGTTCAGTCCCCAACCAGAGAGCTTACCAAGTGGTGCAACAGACCTCTCCTTTCTCGCCCCCTGCTCCTCTCATCAGTGTGTTTCAGTTAATCTATCTGTTCTGCTCCCCACTCTGTCTCTGGTGAATCCTCTCACACACACACACCCCACCTCTGGCCTACACCCCAGCTCTTGTATGCATAAATAAATAAAATAAATATTTATTTATTGATTGATTTATTTATTTTTTAAGATTTATTTATTTATACATACAAGCTGGGGTACAGGCCAGAGGTGTGGGGTGGCGAGAGGGTTCACCAGAGACAGAGCGGGTAGCAGAACAGGCAGATCAGAAATACTCTGCTGGGCCTCCCCGGTGGCGCAGCGGTTGAGCGCTGCACTGTGGAGCTGTCGGCAGTGGCGACGCGAGTTCGACGCCCAGCCAGGGAGAATCCCACATGGTGGGGCAGACCTCTCCTGCCTCACCCGCTGCTCCCCTCAGCAGTGTACTTCTGATCTGCCTGTTCTGCTCCCCACTCTGTCTCTGGTGAACCCTCTCGCCGCCCCACGCCTCTGGCCTGTACCCCAGCTTGTATGTAAAAAAAAATAAATTAAAAAAAAAAAAAAGAAATACTCTGCTGAGGGGAGCAGCGGTTGAGGCAGGAGAGGTCTGCCGCACCATGTGGGATTCTCCCCGGCCGGGCGTCGAACTCGTATCGCCACTGCCGACAGCTCTACAGCGCAGCACTTAACCGCTGCGCCACCAGGGAGGCCCTAAAATAAATATTTAAAAGAAATGATTTTCACAAAACCATACAAGTCTTCCCTCAGGTTTACAGTTTTTCAGATTTTATTTTTCTTTAAGATTTATTTATTTATGCATACAAGAACTGGGGTGTAGGCCAGAGGTGGGGGGGGGGTGAGAGGATTCACCAGAGACAGAGTGAGGAGCAGAACAGGTAGATCTATTGAAGTACACTGCTGAGAGAAGCAGCAGGCGAGGCAAGAGAGGTCTGCTGCACCATGTGGGAAGCTCCCTGGCAGGAGATCGAACTCACGCTGCAGTGGCTGCGGATAGCTACATGGAGCTGAAGCTTAACCCATTGTGCCACCAGGGAAGCTTCAGTTTTTCAGATTTTAATGTCCTTTCACATATGTTACCTATAACAACCCTTTGAGACAACAAAAACTATGTTATCCATGTTTTATAGATAGAAAAATTGAGTCCTCTAATAACCAAGTCCCATGAAAATTCACACAGAAAGTAAGTTTTCCCAATGTATGTGAGAGGAATCGCTGGTCCTGCAATAGGGGGTTTGGGTCAAGGGAGTTTGAGGAACAGTGCCATCATCTTGGAAATCCTTTATGAAGAGATCTGTCTAACTCAGTGCTTCCCACATTTATCTGATTGTTAACTTGCCACCTTCCCCTACCTGGTAATATCTAGCACTGCTCTTTCTGATAACACCTTGGGAAACACAAGTCTACATTATCACTAGGGGAAAAAATACAAGTTAAGCAACTTTTTAGAAGCGCATCTTTATAAGTTTATTTGTACTATCTCAAATACAGAAAACTCCAAAAATGACTATCCTCAGATTCATGGACTAGTGGAATTGGCACTGTGGGAAATACTTGAAATTAACTTTAGGTCTCAGCCACTTAACTCACTTTGTGATTTGGTCAAACTACCTCAGCTTCTGTATCTGAAAATGGTGTTATTCTTACTTTGTGATGATTGCAGAGATTAATTGAGCTGCTTCTCATAAAACACTTGGCACAGTGCCTGGCTTATAGTAATTGGCCAGAAAATACTTTCATTGTTATTTCATGAGCTCCATGCAGATTTGCTGTTCAGCAGCTCTGTAGACTCTGCCGCACAGTTAGGTACCATCAAGATTTGATTGAACTTGAGAAAATTATAGTTGACTGAAGTGTCCAAACCTAATGTAACTGGGGGGTGGGAAGGAAGGAATAGCCTATTTGTATTAGTTTCCTAGGGTAGCCACAACAAAGTACTCCCAACTAAATGGCTAAAATAACAGCTGGGCCTCCCTGGTGGCACAAAGGATTAAGCCTCAGCACTATGAAGCTATCTGCAACCACTGCAGCACGAGTTCGATCCCCAGCCAGAGAGCTGACCCACATGGCGCAGCAGACCTCTCCTGTCTCACCTACTGCTCCCCTCAGCAGTGTATTTAAGTGGATCCGCCTGTTCTGCTCCCCACTCTGTCTCTGGTGAATCCTCTCACCACCCCCTCCACCTCTGGCCTGCACCCCAGCTCTTGTATGCATAAATAAATCTCTAAAAAATAAAATAACAGAAATTTATTGTCACATACTTCTGGAGGCCACAGGCAGAAATCAAGGTGTCAGCAGGTTGGGTTCTCCTGGAAGCTGTGAGGGACAGTCTGTTCTAGGCTTCTCGTCTAGCTTCTGGTTAGCAATCCTGGCATTCCTTCAGCTGGTATCTTATCACCCTGATATCTGCATTCATGTTCACATGGCATTCTCCCTTTGTGCCTGGCTGTGTTGAAGTTCTCCCTTTTCATAAGGACATAGTCATACTGGCTTAGGACCCACCTTACCTCCAGTAGGATCTCAGCTTAACTAATTACAGCTGCAGTGACCCTATTTTCAAATAAGGTCACATTCTGAGATATTGGTGAGGTAGGTCTTCAACATATGAATATTTGGGAGGTATAGTTTAGCCCATAATAACAATATATTAGCTTCATCCCAATAATAACATGCAAGAAAAGAGAGACTTGCTTACACATCCATTTCTAAAATTTTATGCTTGCATTTTTCCCCTTAGAGCCAATTCTTTTTTTAAAATTGCCTTTATTGTGGTTGATTTGCATCCCCCAAAAAGCATCTGTTTTAAGTGTATATACAGTTCAGTGAGCTTTGACAAATGTAAACACACCTGTCGCCAGCACCCCAGCCGAGATACAGGTCGTCACCGTCATCCTAGAAAGTCCCCTCTTGTCTCTCTCTAGTTGATACTGTCCACTGCCAGCCCCTGGGCGACATGTCACTGCTCTGCCTCCTGCTCCTGGAGATCAGTTAGGCCCTTTCTGGCATTTCGTATGAAAGAAATTATATAGATATTTTCCTGTGCTGGGTTTTTTTGCTTATGCCTGCTTTTCAAGTGAACCATTAATCCACAGGAATCTAGTGCAGAACTCTAAATCCTGCCCCTAGAAATCTATAGCTAGATGGAACACAATTTTGATAAAACTTTCTTAAAAAAATAGTACTTCCTTAGTGTGCCTGTGGTCCTATTTTAGGTACTTCATATACTCATTAAATCCTTACATCAGCCTTGTTAAGGAGATAGAATTTCCCCCATTTATAAAAAAGGCATTTTTAGGGCATTTTTTACAACTCTTTTGATTACTGCTACTTGGAAAATGGGTTTAGTTGAGGGCTATTGAACTTTTGCTAAGATTCCAGCTTGAGAATAGTGAGGTAACCTGTCATCATGTTTTTAGTGACGTGTCAAAAGGTCACTGTAAAAATTAAATAAGATAGTTGAGTGTCAAGTGTTGAGTATGGTGCCCAGAACACCACAAGGGTCCCCCAAATCCTACCTGTCATTACTGTTATTATAGGCTCAGAGGCGGTCACAGCTGGAGCCCCTGTGGGATAACCCAGCACAGAGCTCTTCACCCTGCAAGGCCCTCAGTCCTCTAGGGAAGAGTAGGCCAGACTAAGGGGTGACCCTATCCCCCCTCAAGTACTCCCCCCTCCTCCCAGTAGTGCTGTCTTCCTCTGCTTTTCATCCATGTCTGAAGTGTAAGTTTGCTGGGAAACCTTTCCACATGAGTAAACACAGGCACTCCCCGGGGGAGTTCTGTCTCGTTTTATGAGGAAGGTTTATTCACTTCAGCGGAATGTGCTGGAGCACGGGGACCCAACCTCCAAATGCCCAGCCTCCAGCAAGTGAGCAGGGCAGATGCCAGCCCAACACCGAGGTATTTCAAGGCCATGCCAGTTACAGGCAGGGGCTGTTCTTACCCATCTCGAGATTTCCAGGGCCAGGCAGACCAGAGAAAACGTTTGCAGACATAAATTGAAAGTTAATCATCTTACTTGTCTGGGACCTATTAAACATTTTAGAGCTGAAATATGGAATTGGCTGACACCATCTTTTTAGCAGTTATTTTCATTTTTGTTTTTTTAGTTCTAATTTGTCATGTTTTCCTCCTCATCCTTCATATCACTTTTGCAATACATGTGAATTAATGTCAATTAGCATGTGCGTTGACATCCACCTCAAACTAAATCTTTGGAATTATCTTCAGATAAATCTTGAAGAGGTAGTAATTTCAGCTTAAGTGGCAATTAAAAAGCAAGAATTACATTTAATAACCTCCACGGGGGTACTTGAGGTCTTCTGTTGTGGAGTCTTACCAAATACTGTTTGTCATCAATAATTTAGGTGGGATATCATCTGACTTCCATAGTTTTAGTTTTACAAGGTTACACAGGACTCGCAGCTCTCTGGGGAGATGGCGGAGAGAAAATAGCTGGGAGCATTCGTACATTGAAGCTGTATTTTACCAACTGGGGTCCTGAGCAAACCTCTGATTCTCCCTGAGCCTCAGTTTCCCTTTTTTGGGAAACACTCAGCAACCCTCTCTTTTCTATCCCAGAGTTCATTTGCTCTTCACCATCAAAATATTAATATGCAAATTCTGTTTTAGAACTGCTAACTCAAATATGATCCCATGTTATGGGATTAACATTAATTTAGTTAAACGTATTGTCAGATTTGACATTGAGGACATATTCATGCTAATTAGAACAGGTACAGTGAATAGGCTCCTGCTTGAGCTGTCTCATTAAGATGGAATTTAATTGATTTTGATGCTTTCTTAGAGATTTTTAAGTGAAGAGTAGCAAATGACAGCAAATGGCTCCTAATATATAGGCTTGTAGATAGATCCACCACAGCCCTCTCCACAATTATATTTTACATTTCAAATATGCTAATTTCTTACCTCTTCCTATCTCCTCTATTATCATCCAACTAAATTATATTAGTGCAACTGAAAATAGCTTTAGAGAGAGAAGTGGTTATCGCTGCTTAATTTGCTTAACATTTTAATTTCCGTAAACCAACTACATGAAACAGGATATCAAGTACGTTATTAGCAGATGAAATAATTCCAGTGATGGGATTTATTTCTGAGCCTTTAGTTTATATAAATGGTTGAATGAATATTAATACTCAGACCAGAGTGTTAAATGCCATTATTACTTTTCATTTGATTGCCTCCATTAGAAGCCCAGCGTACTTTCAGATATAAAGATTTAGAATATTTTTGCATTTGTTTAAAAAGACACTTCATATAATACTTGACTGACTTACGAGTAGTTAATATTTCAGCATCCCTCAGGTATCAGAATCTCATTTTTTGCTACTTGTTGTGCATGAGCATTAAAGCAAGGAAGCATGTTCTCTGTATTCAAGATCACGTCCATTCACATGGGGGTTTTGTAAGCAGTGTTATCTAAGGCCATAGTTAAAAGTTAGGAGTTTCTTCTGAAGATATGTGAAACGCAATGAGATTTAAGCATAATTGTAAGAGGCAAATATTTACTTACCAAATGCCTTCACTGAGATAGAAGTTGTATTTAGACAGATTTGAGACTACAGTAAAAGCAGAAAAAGATTTACTTATTATTCATTGTATACATTATATGTGTCAGATAATATGCATTTTTTTCTCAGCGAAAAGACAAAGTGAAAGTTTCAGTTTCCGGGTTTTGGTATTTGATTGCATACTATAAAGTATAAAATATGCTGCGATTTCACAAATTCAGAATCACTGGGAATAAACAAGTAAGATTCACCTTCTGAGTGACATATGTGTAGATTGCTATTTTATAAGAATCCCTTAAAGGATATCATTAAATTCTTTAAAAATAATAATTATCATTGGCAAAAATTTTTAAATCATCTTAAAAAAAGTTGCTTACCATTATTGAGCTACATTTCCAGCACTGTATGTAAGTGCTTTTCATAATTTCCTGCTTTTTTACGTGAATTTTTGCCTTTTCACAATAATCAGAAAAGTCATTGTTGTTCCTATCTTAAAGATGGGGAAACTGAGGCACAAAGCCATCACATAGCAGGCTCATGGTGGAGCTAGGCCTGCAGTCCTGTCCTCTGACCCCCGAGCTCCTATTCTCAACCACGATTCCATTCTGCCTCTCTACACTATTGCCAATGTGTTACTAATATTTTTCAAATAGAATTTATAAAGAGCGGCTGTCAGTTCATACAATTACACCATAAAATACTTTACTTCATTTTAAAATGTTATTACTTTTATTATAGCAGAATTGTCCACCTAAGTTATTCATAGCATTTCTCATAGTCTCTGTGCTTAAATAATGTGTGACTATGTAGCTCTATTACGTTACTTGAAATATTTTGCCTGTTCCAGCCCCAGGTTAGTTTTATGTGTCCCCCCTCTGTTGCATTCTCTATACTGAAGTGGTTTCTAATATCTTAATATGATCATTGGTGAGAAGAGGAAGACGGTGATGAAGGTGAAAGGTGGGGACTGTGGGGCACTGACCTTTTAAATCCTCTTTTTAAATTCAGTATTGCAAATATTAATTAAAATATCAAATGTTAAAAATATTTTTTAAATTCTCTTAAAATTCAGTATTAAGTTGTTCAGCAGGTGTTTATTTAGTGACTACTAACTGCCAGGCTCCGTGCTAGAGATCGAAGATACAGTAAATGAAGAGCTATTCAGGGCCTCCCTGGTGGTGCAAGGGGTTAAGTCAGCCTATGAAGCTCTCCGCAGCCACTGCAGCATGAGTTCGATCCCCAGCCAGGGAGCTGACCCACGTGGCTATGCAGACCTCTCCTGCCTTGCCCCGCTGCTGCCCTCAGCAGTGTGTTTCAGTAGATCTGCCTGTTCTCCTCCCCTCTCTGTCTATGGTGAATCCTCTTACCCTCACCTCCCCACACACACACCTCTGGCCTGCACCCCAGCTCTTGTATGCATAAATAAATAATTTTTTTTTTTAAAGAGCAGGTCAGGTCCCTGTGGAGCCTGAAGCCAGGCTGATTACCAGGAGTGATCCTGAGTGCATTTCTTTGTGAAAAGGATGCTCCTCCCTTGGGACTTAGTGGATTTAACACTCTTGTTGGGTGCAGCCCTACCTCAGAGCTGCATGGATCTAGCATCAGCCCCACAGAATTGGTTGGCCTCCTTGTCATTTTTCAAAACCTCAACAATACCAACCGCCTTCTCAGAGAGTAGACTGCCAGCCCCAAGGCTCCTTGGTGAGCAGGGCTGCTTGGCATCTGTGGCACGGGTGTTCTTACTGTGCAGCATGGCAGCACCAGGCTCTCTCTTTGAAAGTATGATCCATTTACTTTATTTTCCCCAAATCCCCATCACCTCATTAGACTTTCATTTGAGAGTTTCATTTAATTGACATTTGTGCCTGTTAACACCATGCGATTGTGGGTTTTGTTTATTTCTTTTTATTTGACGGGTGGGATGGGTAGGTGACAAATCAAAAGCATTTAAGGGCCATTGCCCTAAGGGAAAAATGACTGAGGTCATTAACTGGAAGGAGATCAGAGCACTCAATTATAGAGCCTTATAGACTTGCTTTATCATCATCAGTACTGTTTATTCATTTTCTACTGTGTGTAAAAATAAAAAAGTATTGCACTAAGTACTGTGGGGAGTTATAGGAAAAATAACTGGGTGGTACTTACCCTTGACTTCATTCTGATTGTATCTGAAGCCTTTCAATTGATGCCTGCGATTTTCCATTCTTCCACTATAACCATTTATCTGTGCGCTCATTTCTTGGTGAAGTTTCCATCCAGGTCAGGGATCTACATGATACTCTGAAAATTAGACTTCAACCCCATGATCTTCAAAAAGAAGCTATATTTTAAGGGGTTATTCAGATTTGTTATCAAGAAGCCAACAGCAAATTGCAGGACATGGAGAGCCAGCCCTTTAAGCCTTTTCCCAAACCTCTCTCACAGGTACCCGTCCCAAGGACCCATTTGGAGGGATCAAGTAAGATCCTGCTGTGGGATAAACAAGAGGACTGACAGGGAAATGGAAACTGACCTCCTGAATAGATAAACAGTGGTTGGAAAATGAGAAAAAACTGCTGATTCCCCCACAGCCCCAGCACACATACACTTCTCCTGTCTCTTCTTATCTCTCCTATATTTTCCTTTCCATCAGTGTCTCTTCCTGTCTCCCTTTCGAATCACTGATCTTTTTTCACTTCCTGCCCCTTCTCATCTCATTTCTTCTCATGCTTCATTCATGGTGCTTTCTTTGTCCTTGTCCTGTTTCTCTAATGCTGCTTTTGTCCTTAGACAGCCTTACATTTACTGCCACAGTTACCGCCACCACCATATTGAGGCATTAGATACTGTGCCTTCTGGTTATCCACCCAACTGGTGCAACTAAGCTGGTACTTTTAAGAACGCTGAAGAAATCCAGCTGCACATCAGCTTCTTTGAAGGGGAATGCTGCCATGCATTGCCACCTGCTGCCACTGGCTAGTGAAAGGCCTGTTTCAGAGTCTCATCCAGGTCCTGGAAGGCCAGGCGCGACCAGATTGCCCCAGACCAAGACAGTGCATTTGAGGCTGGAGAATGAAGTCTTCACTCCCAGAATATTTTGCTTCTAACTTGAAATCAACTTTTTTGACCTTGGGCAACTAATCTAAATATTCTTACTTCAGTTTTCCTTTTCTCTCTCTCTCTCTCTCTCTCTGGACCTTTTAAAATGTTTACGGGTTATGATTAACTTATAAAGCCAATGGTGTTTTAGCACCTCTTAGATAGGTACTTCATATGCATCAGGCATTTTGTAAATTCCAGGGATGATTTTTTTTTCTAATGCAGTTTCATTTTTGTGCCATACTTTTCTTGCCAATCATTTAAAAGTTGGTTGTTGTTTTTTTTTTTTTTACTCTTGTTGGTATTTATTTTAAGATACTTATCCAAGAACACAGATGTCTCCTTTACAGTGTGAAAATTGTAAAGAATAGCTCATTGCAATAAAACACTGAGGAGGAGGATTACTTCACTGCTGTCTTTACTGCTTATTCATTCCATCTTCCTAGCCTGTGTTTTCAATGCTCCCTTCTCACCCCATGCTCCTAAGCAGGAAATTTAATCCATCAATGTCCCCAGTAAAATATCCTGAGAAACAAGTTAAGGATGACCAGCTATCAAGCTATCACTTCAGCAGTGGGCACCTTTGGGCCACCGCTGGCTGTTGCAGCTCTGGCTTCCAGCACATCTTCAGGAACTGAGCCAGAGCAGCTCACAGATTCACCTTTGCTTGTCTTCAATACCAGTTTCCACCAGTTACTCAAGTGGAAATAGTGGAACTGGAAACTGGAGGGCCCAAACAGCCAGAAGAGAATCAGTCTTCATATTCTGAAGCTAAAGACCCCACCCAGCACCAGATTTCACCCACGAGAAGCCTCGCTGATCCATGGCTAGACCTCTGGTGGTGACACTGACAGACTTCCCTCAGCCAGCCCCAGCCGTTTTTATTACTCAGTATATCTTCTGGAAAAGATGACACTGACTCTGCTTACAAGAGATTCTTTATTAAAAAACAGCCACTTCCTAGCACTAAAACTATTTTTGTCTATTTTGTAAGGTAGTCTCAAATAAGCTGCTTCCAGACCACTCCAGTCATTTAAAACAATGCAAGATATAAATACCAGTCCAATAAAATGGTGCTAAGAATCTCTCAGAAACAGGCATTCGGCTCATTAAGCATCATAGTTTATTGGCCATTTCCTCCTGTCAGTGATGGCAGATCAAAATCTGCAGTGATTAAAACTTAATCTTCCTCATCAACTAGAGAAAATGCTGTGATTGTTAAGAAATCTCTGTTGGCTTCTTTTTTTTTTTTTTTTACATTCATACTTTTGGAATGCTTTTCTTTTCATGACTAGTTCTGCTTTCTTTCAAAGAAATTTTGAATTCTAGTTCTGACCTCCTAAAATGCTGACTTGCTATGATCTTTGTATCTCCGTAGTTTGTATTTTTCAAAAATATTACAGGCCATCTGGTCCAATTGCTTATATTATAAATGGGAAAACTGAAGTGAGAGATTAAATAATCTACCAAGGCCAGATAACTCATCAGTGACATGGCTCAGCCTGAAAATTTGTGTCTCTTCCTAGGGAAATTTCTAAGCTCAGAAACAATGTCAACACTGTTAGAAGCACTGGAACTAGTTTCCTCTTTAGAATATAATTGAGTCAAAAGTTAGGAGTATGATCATTGTAATGTGAAATTGCTAAGTATAAGTATGTCTTAGTTAAAAGTAATGTACCCTGGATTCATAAAACTGGGAGTGGTGTTTTGTTGTTTCTGTTGTATTTTTGGTTTTGTTTTGTTTTCTTGCTGTTCCAAAGTCTTGTTTACCCTCGAGTAATTTGCTTAAGAATATCAATAAGTAGTTCTTATAACATTTAAAGCATAATTTAATTTTTTATATATACATGGAGCTCTCTTATCAGGAATTCTCTGTGTATATGGATAGTTCCCAAATTAGATTCACTTCCCTAAAGAGTTCACTTCCCTGGTACCCTAACTCAGCATCAAATAGACAAACCAATCAGCATTTCCTAAATGAATGAACAAGTGAGCAAATGAACTTTATGAATGCACCTGTCATGTAAGTTAGATTATGTAGATTTACAAATTTTTGTATCTTAATTTTTTATTTTTTAATGCAAAAAGATCAAGCAAATAACTATCTAAGAATTTAAGAAGAGTTTCCCAGGGACTCAAGGAAGGTTAGAAGGAACACATTCAGGTTTTGACACACTATTGAACAAAGAATTTTATGACCACATCCAAGAAGAAAGTCAAGTAGATCGTCTGTTAAAAGGCAGGTGTATCCTGTAGTTAACATCCAGGCTAAACAGTTAATGGAGTAAATAAAATGTCAATTCTCTGTGGTGGGAAAATGAGAGTCCGCTCTTGGGGTAGGTATCCACTTTTTGGGCCTGCTGCCTCCTTTCTGCCAGACCACTGACCATCTTTCCTTCCCTCCAGTTGTGTTCAACCCCAAACAGAACAAGTGCAAGAATGTGGATGGAGCAGAGGCAAATTCGTCCCTCTTTGAAAGTCCAAGAGCTTGGATAGCCTAGTAGTGGAGAATGGTAACCTTATGCTGGTACACAGTGCCTAGTGTGTAAGATATCACAGTAAATTCATTACTAGGTAATTATAGTGCAAGCCACTTGACCTCAGAGTCAACTTCCTTCTCTGTGAAATGGTGATAATACCTAACATTGTGCAGAGGTTTCTGATTTCAGACTAGCAGGCCCTCTGTGAGTGTTAGATACTGTTTCATTGCCAGACTTTGCTGCCCTGAGCATCTTCCTTCCAAGAGCACACGTACAGAAGGCGGGTGCTGGAGGTTTGTGTGCACCACTTTTGTCAGTTTGCATTTGCTGTGTTTTCCATCTGGGAACCAAGGGGACTTGGGGGAGGGGGCCGATGACCAGATAGTTCCCAAGAGGGTGGAAACGATAGGCTCCTGCCCCTCTTTTTCAGGACCAGACTAAATAGACTTCTGTGTCAGCTAAATATGAGCTTACCATGACCTGAGGCCCATTTAATTTTCTGTTCCACACATTTCCTCCCTGGCAAGAAAATAAAGGGAAAGGAAGTATTATCCCTAAGTTCAGTTCCATTTATTTTCTTCATTCAGCCCTTCAGTTTTAAATGTCAAAAAAAAAAATCCTGATTATGGAGGTAAAATAGAGCAATGTGCTAGTATGTACTATTAAATTTAATTGGGCAATAAAATGATTTTTTTTCCTTTTTAAAAACAGCATTTTTTTAATTTCAAAAGTAATATATATTCAGTGCCATACAGTACAAAAGAATAAAAGCAAAAGTGAAATTTGCCTGTAACATCATCAACCAGTTCTAACCCCTACTAATAATATTTTGGTGCAGTTAATTCCAAAATTTTTCATGGTACACATATTTTTGCAAAAATGGCCTTTTCCTATACAACTGTTGCAGAACCTGCTTTTACTTTAATGCTGTTTTAATTTTTTTTTTAATCAGTAACATCCATAGTTGAGCTGTAGTGTATATTTAAAAATACTCTTGTGTTTTAAGTACATTTAAAAATAGCTAAGAAATCTAATTTAAAAATTAATTCAGCTATAATAAACACAGCAAAATTATATCAAAATGTTCTCTTTTTTCAAGTTCATGTTCTTTTTGGGAAAAAAGCAGATAAATTTTGGCAAATAGTCATTCTTTTCATGGTCCCAGCTTGGTAATCTAATAAGGGAATTTCTCGGATAAATATTTCATTCGGAAAAAGAAAAAAAAGCACAAAGGCGCGTTGAGGGCACTCACTCCATATCTGGTGAGATTGTGCCTGGAAATAGACAGTAGTAACCCCTCCTGTTCCGCGGCAAGAAGAGTAGCATTTTGCTTTCAAATTAGAAAGTCATTGCAGATTAATTCAACACAAATGTTAATAATTTTGAAATAGCTTTGGAGCATCCAATTTTATATTTATTATTAAGCTGTGAGCTAAGATTTTTATGTGAAAAGGAAAAGCAAATGCAGCTCAAGTGCCTTTTCATTTTACAAACCTACTGTAATGATTTCTTTCTCTACTTCCGGTCACACACTTTCATCCAAGGCGCAGAACTAAGTAGTACCTCCTAACTAACTAGCTCGTCCTAGTTTCTTTCTTTCTTTCTTTTTTTTTTTTGTCTCTACCCAACAATGTAATGCTTTCATCACTACAAAACACTCCTCACCCCCAGGTTTTGCCTCCTCACCTACTGTAAAAAGAAGGCTCCTCTGTACATCTGGTGTGCTGGCTCATCAAATTTCAGTTCACATGCGCAAAAAGAAACTCCCTTTATTCTTCTCTCCATAGGCCAGGCCCTGCACTGTACAGTTTTACAAACTTGTCTCACTTATTGTAGGCCTTACCTCTCTGTAAGAGGGGGCAGGTTCATCCATATCTTAGAAACCAAGAAACTGGAGTCAGGCTTGGTAACTTCTTCAAAATCATACAAAGGGTAAGGGTGAACTTGAGCCAGGTCTCCAATTTCTAATAACCAAGACTTTCTTTTGGACCTTTTGTGTGTTCTGTTTAGATGTCTTTCCCAACTATATAACATTTTTGAATTTGTTTTACCTTTAAAAAATGGTTGTTTTTACTATTTTGGAGCGAGAAGATTTTACATAAAATTTGAATGCTCAGAATGTATTTTGGTCTGGTTCTCCGTTGACTTCAGAGTTGACAGACTCTGTCTTATGAATCAGTTATATGCATATGTGTGTGTATGTGCATATATTTTATATATTATGCATCAACCACTGACAGGCTGTTTTTTTAATTAATGTGATAATAAGATTTTTCTCTCCAGGGTCATTCTGCTTTTTAGTTAAAGTCAATAGAGACCATAAAGGTTGTTATATGGTAGGAACCCAATAAATCTTACTTGAATGAAGAAATGAAGCCTCTTAGAAAACATTTTGATATTATGGTTGTGAGTCTTTGTTATATGATTAAGTAACTATGGTCAGTAAAATTGAGTCCATCTTAAAATAATACTCTCAAAGAAACAATAACTGTCCATCCTAGGAATCAGTATCCTTGTCTAAGATACTTGCAGTTGGTAGGCCTTAAATGGTTGGCCAACTAGCAGCAAAAAGAATTAATCAGAATCCTTTAGGCTTTCATTGTAATATAGATGCTGCGCAAGTGTGTGTGTGTGTCTGGCAGAAAGAAATGCAGGTTAAAATTTATGGAAAAGTTAATATTTGTGTTAAATTCCTTCACTGCTCTATTGAACGTTATGAATTACAACATCAAATATTACAGATATATGTTTTACTATTGACTTGCTTTTCTGGAAGTCTCCCTGAGAAACCTATTTCTTTTCCCAGTAAAAGAGGTAATGTACTCCAATTTGATAGCAGAACGTGACATAAGACAGGGACATACATTCTTAACAAATAAAGTCATTAAAACTTTCAGTTTAAACTTTAGCTCATTTGTTCAAGGCAGTGCCCCTGGGACTCCTGTTTGAACAGCACACAGCTAGGTTAGATTTAGGAGGCAAATTTTTCATTAGCTTCTTTTGAAAAATGCCTGAAGTCAAATCCCTTAAAAGATTCTCCTACCAAAAAATCATTGCTGCTCTGTTGGGTAGGTGAGAGGGATGATTAAGCTACAAGAAGCCAGGGACTGAAAGCAAGTGGGAAATGGAATCGTAAAGATAAACTGATCAACATGCCTGGAAAGCCCATACAGGATAGAAATAGGGCAAAAAGGAATTCGAAATAAAATTGCAGAGGACTGTTTCATGTCCAAGTAATTTAGTCAAATTTGATAATTTCCTAAGAGAGGAAATAATAGCCATGGTTTTTGTTTTTTGTGGGTTTTTTTTCTCTTTTAAAAAAGGCAGTAGTTCACAGAAATTTAAATGTATATTTGAACAGTAAAGTGTTTGGACTGAAGGAGTTTTTTCCCAAGATCATGGTTGGTTTGTTGTCTTAAGTAGAACTTAGAATAAAGCGAATAAATCTGCATTGTGCATAGATAAAAACTGTGTGCCCACCCAGAGCCAGATGGGGAACTTTTCTAGCTTTCCAAAAGATTCCCCTTCCCCTGCCAGGCCTGCCCGACAGGTGGCCACTGTTCTGAGTTTTGTCCTCAGAGATTCGATCTGTTGTCTCTACCTTCATATGATGGAATCAGACAGGATATATGCTCTGTGTCTGGTGCCCTCCCCAGCACGGTCTCTGTGAGATCTATAGACACTGTGTCTATAAAAGGGGATCATAATTTTTCATCACTAAATGCTTGGTGATTTATTTTTATAAAATCAGTAAAAGGAGAAATCTGTTAGAAGGGGATAGGTAATGAATATGTTATGGAGTCATAATCCTTTGTATTCACTTCCTTTTTTTTTTAAGATTTGCTTTATTTTTGCATACAAGCTGGGGTACAGGCCAGAGGTATGAGGTGGTGAGAGAGTTCAACAGAGACAGAGTTGGGAGCAGAACAGATTGACCGAAATACACTGCTGAGGGGAGCAGCGGGTGAGGTCAGGAGAGGTCTGCCGCGCCATATGGGATTCTCCCAGGCCAGGCTTCAAACTCCCGCCACAGCCACAATAGCTGCACAGCACTGCACTAACCCATTGCACCACCAGGGAGGCCCTCCTTTGTATTCATTTCTAACACACACCCACTTCTCCATTTAAACATGAGTGATAAGTTCATTTGTCATGAGTTAGATGTCCATATCTTTTTTAAAAAGATTTTATTTTTATTTATTTATGCATACAAGAGCTGGGGTGAAGGCCAGAGGTGTGGTGAGGTGAGAGGATGCACCAGAGACAAAGTAGGGAGCAAAACAGGTGGACTGATTGAAATACACTGCTGAGGGGAGCAGTGGGCAAGGCAGGAGAGGTCTGCTGTGCCATGTGGGTCAGCTCCCTGGCCGGGGATCGAACTCATGCTGCAGTGGCTGCTGATAGCTTCATATTGCTGAGACTTAACCCCTTTCACTACCAGGGAGGCCCCAATGTCCATATCTTAGGACGTGTGGTTTACTCTGCTGTCCAATATAATAGTCACAGTTAATTACCTAAATTAAAATTTAAATTAATTTCAGTAAACTAAAATTCGGTGCTTCAGCCACACTTGAAAAGCCTAAATAGTGGCTAGCAATACTGAATGGTGCAGACCGGTTTCCATTCGTACAGAAAGTTCTGCTGCAGAGTGCTGTTGAGAAAGCCAGCAACTAGCTCCCTGCTTCTTCTTCTTTTCCAGACATAAGAATGTTATGGGAGGCTTTTTTATTTTCATTGTAAGTCAGTTCTGTTGTTTTCATACTATCGTCTTACAAGTTTCTATTTTCTGCAATATCCTTGCACCTTGGGGAAAAATTAGGGAATGTTCTCCTATTTTGGGCATTGGCGACGCTGCTTGGAGTCCTCCTTCCAGCATTCCACCATTGGTTGGCTTCTCAACCATCAGGTCTCAATCTATACCACCTCCAGGAAACTTCCCGTCCCTGCTCCCAGCCCCCAAGACTGGTAGAGGTATCCCCTCCCACAAGCTACTAAATTAGCCTGGCCCCTTCTGCTACCTGATGTAGTTGCTTGTGTCCTGGTTTCTGCTCTTCCGCTGAGCAAGCCGAGTAAGGCCAGGCTTCAGTCTGTTGAGTTTGCTGCTGTTCATTCACCTGCTCATATAGTTCCTGGCACTCAGGGTATGTTAATAAACATCCCAGAAGGAGGGAACAATGGACCACATGTGGAAGGGGGCAATGACCAAATAGATTAATGTTAGGGTGGGTTTCTATTCCCTGAGGGAGGGTTCTGTTCTAAAAGGGGGCTTCTTAGAAATGGCTTTCTTTTCAGTAGACACCTCAGTGCTCTGAGCTGATCTTCAGTCATGATGATGGCACATTCTAGACATTTGTAATCTTTCTGATTGTAGTTTATGACTTTCCACTCATCGGAAGTAATACTAAAAGACATTGCAAACTGTGATGTAAGGGATGAATGATTAAATGGAAAAGCAAATAGGAATGTGGACTTGAATGCTGATGATCTGATAGAAACTGTTGCCTCTCTCAGCAGGCAACTGTTTATGATTCTCACCAACCCAAATGATCTCACAGTGGGCAACTAGGTAAAATAAGGGTACAAGATAGGTAGCAGAAATATCAAGTTACCTTTAAAAATAAATTAATGGGCCTCCCTGGTGGCGCAGGGGTTAAAGTCTCAGCGCTGTCAAGCTATCGGCAGCCACTGCTTATGGGCAGGAGTTCGATCCCCAGCCAGGGAGCTAACCCACATGGCACAGCAGACCTCTCCTGTCTCGCCCGCTGCTCCCCTCAGCAGCTTATGTCAGTAGATCTGCCTATTCTGCTCCCCACTCTCAATCTGGTGAATCTTCTCACTCCCCACGCCTCTCGCCTACACCTCAGCTCTTGTATGCATAAATAAATAAAAATAAATCTAAAAAAAAAGGAATTAATTTTCCCAAGTAACAGGAAATCTAGAGATAGGAGACACAAAGTTGGAGGATTAGTAATTCAACAATACTAGTGAGGACGCAGGGTAGACCCAGCTCTCACCGCAGCCCTCCCGGGCCTTGGCTTCATCCTTAGCATGGTAGGCAGATGGTTATCACAGGTATAGGCAATGTCAATATTCAGGCAAAGAAAAAGAAGTAGCAGACCCCCTCACTGGCAAGGAGAGTGGGTCACCAGGATTGTTAGATGAAGCAGCTGCAGTAGATGAAATGGAGATTTGAATGCCTACTGCAAACACCAAGTCTCCCGGCCCCAGCCTATAGATATTAAAGGTTCTTTCTCAGCCTGTACCAGTAGAAAATACTGAGTGAAAACCCTTTACCCTGTTTGCTAATATGTTAATGCCTAGAAGTGATGATAACAAAAAGGATACATTCAGAACCAGGAAAGCTTCCAGAAAGGGACAAGAGCGCCTAGAAGAGCTAGAAAGGCTCTCAGAAGACCCGTACTTCAACATCCTACCATTCTGGCCAACCCCAGCTGGCTTTAAACTCCTTCCTTGCCTTTAAAGGTTAATCTGCACCTTGGGGGGGTGGATGTGTGTGTGTATGCACGCACACAGGAGGTGCCCACCCCACATCACACACACCCCAGCTGAAGAAACACTGCTATAATTTTAAATTTAGCAATATCCATACATTTATGATTTAAAATGTAAATGGTATATATTCTGAGAAATCTGGAATCCTTCAATCAATCAGTTATGCTTTCATTTTTTTTTTCTCTTTCTTTATAGACCTTGCAGTGTTAGAGCTATGTTGAATGAGGTCACAGTCTAACTACAGTATTAACCCTGAAAATCTGTTCATTTCGCCTGCGCACCCTCAGGCAGGATATAGAATGTGTCCAATTGAAAAACTATTACAGACTTTGCAAGCGCCAGTGATGGGCTGAGATGTAAAGGGAGGGGCTGTGGGGGTGTGAGTGGGATGGGGGTGTGTGTCTTTAGCCAGGAAATCTTCTCTAAAAGGACATCAGGTAGTCAGCTAGTATATATTTCTTAAGAGTTGAAATTGTAGCATTGCATTTTTTAAAGGGCAAGTATGCTGTCATCCAACTTTTAAAATGCTGCTTTTCATTTTTCTGACTCTTCAACTGTTTTATATTTCCTACCAACTGTATCTTTGTTTCTTCCTTGCCCACTTCCTCTTAATAACACTCTTCTCTATGTGTTCCAAACATCCTTTTGGATTTTTTAGTAACTATTTTATACTATTAAGAATATACTGTAACATATAAAGAATAATGGAGTGAACACCCAGGAACCCACCACACAATTTGTTAACCCTTTCCTGGGCTCTTTTTAGTTCAACATGGAGAAAAGCACAAGACAGATGGTCAACATTTTGTGGAAAGGCCCCATCACCCCGCATTCACAGTAGATGTGGAAACTCCACTCCACTCCAGAAAGCGAGGGCGTGTACTGCCTGGCCTAGACATGTGTATAATACTAAGCAGTCTAACAGTTGTGCCCCAGGTGATCCCTAAAGCTGTTTCAAATCACAAAATCTATGATGTTTTGCAAATTTACATTTTATCATGCCGGGGTTTATGCACAAAACCGAGGTGGCTTTCCCTTCGTCATCTCCAACAAAGGCATTTTTCAAAATTCCCTCATTTTGCCTTAAGACTGGCTTTGCCACATCCGGCTTTTGTGTTTGAAAATAGTATTTGGCTAAATTATAGGTGTAAATGTATACTTATGATGTTCTTCTTGCAAAGTCAGACATATGTGCTGTTTTAGCTTATTCCTCAATGGCAGACTAAATATTTGACCCCTCAGTGGCGTGCCAGAGACCTGACTTGACTTGGCTGGGGCTCTCATTTAAAAGCACTCGAACTGTTTGGATAGTGCTTGAAATATTTCTATCATCTCCATGGGAAGGATGTCATATTTTTTTCAAGAGTACAATTTCTTCAGCATGTTCTTGTTGCCTCCACGAGACAGCCGCCTCCTGCTCCGTTTGCTGACGTCGTCCCTGTGCCTTTGCCTGTGGGGCCTCAGTGCTCCATGGACACTGTCTTGATGCCACCTTGGGGAACTTGACTTGTGCAAGAAGCTTGCTTGTGGCCCACCAGCACCTCCATATCACTGGAGGATGCACTCTTTTCAAAACTACCCCAAGCCCATGGTTTTTAAGGGTGGGGAGCAGGGAACAAATTGGATAAAGTGCAAGTTTATTTGGGCTTTTATTTATCTTGATCTATTGACTGGTGAACTTATGCTGGCTATTTACAAGATTACGTTGAGTATATGAGCCGATGGCTAGGCCAGTCGTGACCTCTTTCTTACTGATTTGAAAAGTAGAAATTGAAGAAAACATTTTGCAGAGCATGTGCTGAAAGGCATGTACTTATTCCAAGTGCATAGCAATAAGGAAGTTTTCAAAGAGGAGAAAGCACCCATTATATTTAGATGTGTATTGTTTTAAGTGTTGATTATCTTTTCATTTGGCATGAATGGTACTTCCCCCCATGCTGTTTACTTGTTGCTAAATACAAGTAGGATTGATTCGTAAAACAAGCTGGGGTAATGCTCACGATGTCTTGAAGTGAATATGAGTTCAGCTCATTGATTCTGAGCATGGGAAGTTCTCCTTTTGTTACAGAATTTGTTTTTCTAATAGTTGTTATCATAAACCAAGAGCTTGCTGGTTGTCCAGGTTTTATTGCCAAATAAGTATCACCACTAGTCACTGGGTTATTCATGATGTTTGTGTTTCCTTTCTCTCCACTGAAAAAAGAAAACATGTCTAAACTTACTTATCTCTCTGTAGGACAGTCGGCCCAATATGTCAAGACCTCTGATCACTAGATCTCCTGCATCTCCACTGAACAACCAAGGCATTCCTACTCCAGCACAACTCACAAAATCCAATGCGCCCGTCCACATTGACGTGGGCGGCCACATGTACACCAGCAGCCTGGCCACCCTCACCAAATACCCAGAATCAAGGTAATCAACAAAACGGAAAACTCCCACTCAGAACTGACTGCATGCGTTTGATGATCTAACTGTTTTTCCTTTGACCAGCACAGCAGCATGGCCTCGTTAGGACAGGGTTAGGATACCAAAGCGTCTGGGTCACCTGCCACCCAGGCTGCTCTTGGACGTGGCCATATGACTTCTACCTGTTGGAGTCTGACCCACAACTTAATGAGGTCCATGTACGACTGCCCCCACGAGAATGGAGATCTGTAATATTTCACTCAAGAGCTTCTCCTTTCTTAATGTAGTACAAAAAGGACCATGAGTTCTCCCAGTGAGCTTTCTTTGTTCTCTTCTTCTAAAACATTGTTTCTTATCAGTTCCTATAATTTTATAGGAGATTGCTTGCCCCACCAATTTGTGGGCGAAAAAAGAGCGAGAGAGACTCTTCTCAGCCAGACAGTATATTTAGAACAGTATGCAGAAGTCCAGGAAGCTAGAATAGTCTTGTTAAAAAAAAAAAAAAAAGGGAAGGGAAGGGTGATGGAACTTGTGAGAGTTCAAGGCAGATAAGTAAATATAGAAGGAAACATGAAGGGGTGAGTGGGCTCCAAGTAGATCGTGACCATTTATCATGAGGGGTCCTCTCCCACACACACCCACCTTTTTTAAGGGAGTTCCATGGAAGCCACTTACTTTGTAGTCCTGACGACCTCCAGCCTCTGCCTCAATAGGGGGGCCTGTGCTGACTCCTGGAAGGGCATTTGTCTTCTCTGGTTGTGTATGGATGGGGGAGGAGGCATGAGCTCACATGGGCTGTTGTCAGAAAGTGAAAGTGTTTCCCCTCTTGTTTTTGCTCATATGAAATGGAAACATACTGCTCGGGTTGAAAAAGGGCACCAGTTGCATCCAGTAAGAATCAGTTACAAAGTATAGCGAGTGGGTGGCCTGAAGCCTAACTAGATAGCACTCTATAAACACCACTGTCATCTGGATAACTGCACAAAGACTGGTTTTTCCGTTTTAGTTTTTTCCAAATCTCAACCCACAGCCTAATAGTTTCTGAAAGAAGGTGAAGGTTGAGCAAGAGAAAGAATTATTTTCCTTTGATCTTCAGATTTCATATCTACAACCAAAATGAAATAATTTCTAAAAAAAAAATAGATTTAATTATCAAAAAACTATATGTTCTAAATTGAAATCATTGCATCAGTCAGTTATTAGAGTTAGAGTCTCTTCCTTCCCTAAGTGCATTGTAGTAGCAGCTACAAAATGATGTTAGGTGATGGCTGTATTTCTCCAGGATATCACTATATAAGGGGCATTTTTAAAAAAAAAAATGTCTATTTCCATTCCCTCAAATAATCTGCTATAGCAACACCAACAACAGAAAATCCCACTTCAGGTGAACACTTAATTCTAGATAAAAGTCACACAAAGAGGGCCTAAAAGCAAACCCTCAGCTGAGGCAAAAGTCACCAGTCTAGTCATACTGCCTTGTGTTTCAGTCTGATTTTTAAACTCAGGTATAGGAGAAACATTAATGATAATACCGTTGACGTATGATGTAAGCTGTAGCTTTTCTTCCGGGGTTCCTTGTAGCTGTGTGGGTCTCTTCCTACTAATGTCCCTCTGGGGTTTGGCCTTTGGGATGTTCCCTTAAGGGGCCTTTTGGTAAGAGTAGAAGATAGAAGGTGAGAGGTGCTGCTTATTCATTTCCCCTCAAATAATTGGGCAGTTTCACCCTTTTGGTGCTGCTTATTAAAAGACCTCTAATAGTGTCTCATTGGAGGAGGGTTTTCCTCTGGCCACTTTCTGTCGGTCTTGCTGGGAGTTTACGTTTGTCCTTTGTTGTCTGCACCCTAGAGGGCATCACATTCCACAGAGCTCAGCACCCCCGGGCCCTGCACTGTCTCATGTGGCAGTCACCAGCCACTGCAGCCATCGAGCCTTTGAAATGTGGCCAAATGGGAAGGTCCTAACTTATAAAATATGCTTAGCACAAAAAAATGTACACTATCTCAGTAATTTTCATATTGATGTCATGTCAGTATGATAATGTCTAATAAAATATATTTAAAGTTAGTTTCAGCCGTTCTTTTCCTTTTTTAACCCTTTGCACTCCGCTGTCCCCTCTCAGGGGACATCGGAATTCTAGCATATCACTCAGATGTCCCCTCTCAGGGGACATTGCAGTTTATTAGTGATTACGGGGAATTTAGTTATTTCAACTCAACTTTTTGAGACATGCATGTTTCCCTGAAGTTTTATCTTGAAATGGCACAAGAAATTAAATCAAAATACCGTAAAATTACTAAGATATATACAAGAAATGTCAGCGGGTTTTGTGTCGGACGAGAACGTGCACTAATCAGCCTGCAATGCATATTGGGGAGTGTTACAAAACTTATCATACTGTACAAAATTATAAACAATAAAATATTGGTTTTTTTGCAAATATACATTCCTCAATGTCACCCAATTCATATAAGTCCAATATCATTATAATACGTTACTTGGTTCCAAAATTATACTAAATAATACGAGGGTCTGTAAATGCACGTTTCCGCCGCAAAGTAGCGTCGAGTAGCTGGTAGCCAATGTCCAGAATGGTTTGGAGTGCAAAGGGTTAAGATAGCTACTAGAAAGCACAAAATTACATATATCTCGCTTTTTGTTTCTATGGGACAGCTCTGAATGAACCAGATTTTTTAAATCTAATTAAACCTACCCTTCCCCCAGCCTGATGCTTATGTGCAATGTAAATTGAATTTCTCTTTCACCAACTTCATTAGAAGAGATGAAATGGTTCCTCTTCCCGTCCCAGTCTTTCTCTACACTTCCTTGTCACCAGGGCCACTCACATCACGGGAGCAACATCAAAAATAATCTGCGACTCATTAGTCCCAGGTGTGAATGCTGACACTGCCAGTTTGGCCATTTCTAAGCACCTGTCTTCTCATGTAAAAGAGACACAAATATGTCTTCTTGCAAGGTTATTGGGAGGATTAAATGTGATTATGAAAAACACACCATGGCCTGCATCAGTGCGGAGTACTGGCTTCCTCTTCCGCCAAACCCCGCAATTCTTTTCAAATTGCCTTCCAAATTCCAGGTATATCCCATCCCTTCATTACCTGGACTCTGGAAATGCCTCACCTGTGGATTCTTGCCTGTATGAAGTACTCCAGGCTCAGGTACTCCTCACCTGCCCTTCTGGTCCTTTATCTCGAATGCCCCACTTGTCAAGGAACCGCTGAGCTGTCTCACGATCGTTTTTATCATTAGGAAATGTTTTTAAGCATATGTCAAGATGCTTTGAAAGGAACCTTATAAATTAACATCTCTTTGTTGCTCACCCCTCAAGCAAATGCTGGTCAGATGGTACTGGCTTAATGTTGAATTGACTGCTCTGTGTTGCTTTGCTCCCTCTTGGGTGTTTTTTGTTGTTTTGTTAGTAAGTAAATTATCATTTAAAGTCAGCAGTTTAAGGGGTCCCGTACACAGATTTAAGTAATCAGAGATACAGAGGAGAAATCATTTTTTATGCTTTGCCATAGATTCAAGTACTCCTTCCAATTTTTAGGAAAATCTCTTACATATCATTAATCATTTTAGGATAACTCCTAGGACATAAGGTTGCTCATGACCATAGAATTTCAAACAACAAATTCAAATTCTCTAGATTCCACAGTACTTCAAAGTCTTCTCACCTGCTTTTTCCTTCGCGTTGCTCAGAGGAGGAGGGCTTTTCCCTTGGTTTTGTTTTTCTAGGATTTCAAGAAGGAAATTTATATGTACAAACACTAATTTGTTTGCAACAAGTAATTTTTTTTTTAAGATTTATTTATTTATGCATACAAGAGCTGGGGTGTAGGCCAGAGGTGGGGGTGGGGGAGGGTGAGAGGATTCACCAGAGACAGAGTGGGGAGCAGAACTGGCAGATTGACTGAAATACACTGCTGAGGGGAGCAGTAGGCAAGGCAGGGTCAGCTTCCTGGCCCTGGGGCAGATAGATTCATGCTGCTGAGACTTAACCCCTTGCACCACCAGGGAGGCCCTCTCTTTTTAACATTTTGAGGAACCTCTATGCTGTTTGCCATAGTGACTCAACAATTTACGTTCTCACCAGTATTGCGTGGTGGTTCCCTTCCCTTCACATCCTCGACAACACTTGTTATTTACTTTTTTTTTTGTTTTTTTATAATAGCCTTAATGACAGCTGTGAACTAATATCTCATTGTGACATTGATTTACATTTCTCAGTTATAAGTGATGTACCCTTTTCCTACACCTATTGATTATATGTCTTTCAGAAACTGTCTGTTCAGATCTTCTGCCCATTTTTTAATAGCTGTTTTATTTCTTGGGTTTTTTTTTGGGGGGTGGCTATTGAGTTGTTTGAATTCTTTATATATTTTGGAATGATTTTTATTTTGTCTATTTAACCTGCCCTCTTGACTGAAGACCATCTTTAGAATATTGTTCCCAGAGTGTTACATGGGCCACCCAGCAGAACCTTAGGGGCACCTGGGAAGCATTAAAAGGGCATGCAGTGCCCTGCCCCAGACCAATAAAATAGGAATCTCTGTAATTTCCCTAAGGTCTTGATTTTGACCATCTGGCTTTGAACAACACTGAGATGTAGGGCCCTCCCAGTGAATATATAGGCCTCTTCCTCCATGAATATTTCATGCTACACCATGATGGTAATTCAGCAAAAGAAAATACCTTTTTATCTCCACTTCTTTCATTACTGAGGTTACCTGGTTCCACTTGTGTGTGCACCCATGTGCTTTCTTTTGGGTTATAAGCTCTGATCAGGAATTCAATAAGCAATTTGACTTCTGCATCGTACAACAAAATCACCTACATGGTTATTCACTTCCATCATCAGGCATTTTCTAGCCAAAGGGGACTGAAGTTTTCAAATTAACTGAAGTATAGCATGTATCAGCACTGGGCACTGTCTTTGCCAATATTTTGTATAAGATGTAAAACAGCTCTTTGGAGCTATTTATGAGACAAGAACTGATCCTCACCATCTCAGTGATTAACACTGCTCCCTTCGAGAGAAGCCTGCCCGTCTCTAAGAAATTATAAACTCTAGACACCTGGAAGGGAAGTGGGTCTTGGACTCTTACCCTGAGAATCTTAAGGACAGACCTGATTATACGTGATTGAAAACTCCATAGTGTCTATAATTAACTTCATTAATACCAAAAAAATCTAGGTATCTGAATAATTTGTCAGAGTAATTTAGATTGGTGCCAAATTACATGGCCTTTTTAAAATCTACTGTTAGCACTCTGAAATATCTTAATCATGTGTGTTTGATATTAAATGTTCTGTGACTGAAGACACCAATCTGAATTTAAAGTTGGGACTATTTCACAGTTTACTGTGATGGCTAACAAAAACAATAGCGACTATATTGATGGTTATTCAGATGTGGACTTTTTAAAACCAGGAAGTGGTCTAGTATTGCTAATTAACCAAACCTATCAGGTGGTAATAAGGCCAGGGTCTTAGCTGAAAGAGCTGTCAGCCAGTGACCTAGAGGTGAAAGACAAGATCTCATGTTACAATCCCCTGAGCCTTCTGATCTGACTGTTCGACAGAGCTTTTGTATATTTTAAATCCAGTACATGCGTTAACTCCCACATAAGTAGATTATGCTAAATTGGTCTCTCCTAAATAGCAGCAGAGTTACTAAGCGCACTGGCAAATGTAGGTAATTGCAAAACTCAAGACACTCAGCTTTCAGTCTTGGAGTCAACACCCATGGCCACCCAAGGGGTGTGTGTATTTGGAGCTTTAGGATGGAGATGCCAAGCATGTTTGCATGCCAGCAGAGATCCGGCTGCTGGCGTGCTTCACTCTCGGATGTGTTGGCCATTACAGCATGGTTTATGTGGCACTGCACTGAAAGGAAAGTTGAATGATTGCAGTATTAAGGGATTTGTGCACATACTCTGAGGACGATTGAATTCTTAACAGCTGGGAGTTTCATGTTATTGTTGTGTCTGCTTAGGAAGTTTTCTGTTCTCCTGCATGAGGGCTGGGATTCTGTGTTGTGACTTTATGACTCCACAGTTCCAAGGAGCACCACAGTCCACAGACATGGGTCCAGAGACATGGTCCAGTGTCACCACATGGACCCACATTTCAGGAGCTCAATAAAAAAGCCAAAATACAACTATTGCAAACAATTCATCGACTTTCTTTTAGGATTGTTACATGGAACTAAATAGAAAGCTTTTTGTTATATAACTTGTTACTTAGATCGGCATGATTTATAATTCAGTATATCATGTAAAGTCACAGTATAGGTTATTGGGGGGGTTTTAAATGACACAAAGTCAACTTGAAATTATAATCTCACCACCAGTGGAAAGGGAGAGCATATTCCTACAGTTGGGAAAAGGTCTGTGGAAATGGATGAAATAATAGTCTAATTGGTGAACAGTTTTAATTGGATTTCTTGATTTAAAAAAAAGAAAATTCATTTACTGAGAGATTTAAAAGGAAGAAAAAGCACCTGGCAAATGAAAAATGGACAGTTTCTCCAGGATAGGGGAAAGTTTCCTCCTCTTTGTCTCTTCGTTTCATCTTACAATATTACTTTTCTATAACCACTCCTCAGTTATATAGGCAGAGTAAAAGAAACCAGCTTCAAAAGACTTTTTTTTTTTAAACAGCAAAGCTGGATTTTCTGTTTAGTGTTGAAAAGTCAGTCTTTTCTGTGCATAACTTATGCTGTACTGGTGGATTCAACAAACTTCCTCTGCTATTCCCAAACAAAACAGGCCTAGCTTTTTTTTTTTTTTTTTTTTTTTCATTTTAAACACTGGAAAAATATGGAATGCTTCACGAATTTGCATGTCATCCTTGCGCAGGGGCCATGCTATCTTCTCTGTATTGTTCCAATTTTAGCATATGTGCCGCCGAAGTGAGCACCTAGCTTTTAAGTTTATCTGACACATAAAGTCTTGTCATAGACCATGATTCTAAGAAAATTGCAGTCACACTAAAGGACCTGTGATTTTTCCAGTCATGTCCTTTCATTCAACCAGCAGTCACCCTGTGCTCCTCTCAGCCAGGTATACACTGGCCAACAAGTCCTTGCTTGCCTAGTTTACATGGGAGAGGGGACAATAAACAAGTAAACAATGAAGGAACAATAGGTGAGTTAATAACAAGTGAGGTAATAGAATAAATAGGCCCATTTTGGGATGCAGTTTGCTCTCTATATAAAGCCTAAAGGTAATCTTGTTCTTAGTTTTGTGTTGCTTTGAAAAATCACCTTTATTCATCTACATTTTCGAGGCAAAGTCTGATTTGTTTTTAGTTTAGATTTAAAAGCACATTTTGCCACTTAGGTGTCACAAATCACCCTAATCTAAGATCAGTTGCCTATTCTGAGGTCTGTTACTCAGCTCGCATTACCACATGTGTGGTGAAAATACACGTTCGCCCTTCATTTCGTTGGAAGGGAAGGACCGAGGAAGGCGGACTCTGGGCCTGGATGTGGAACAGCCCAGCGACAGAGCCTCTTCAGGCCACCTTACTAGTTCATTAACTGTGATACATTTTCTTTAATTTTGCATCTGTTGGTCATTAAAGTTATATTTGGATTTCATCAAAGTGGAGAATTAAAAGATGTTGAAGTAAATATGTGAAGCCTTTTGGAGGCAAATAAAGCTGGCTTCTCTCTTAGCCCACTCCTTCCTGAGACCAGGGAGAGGGGCAGGCCACTCCCCCTCTGCAGGTCTCTGTTGGTGCTTTCAATAGCTGAGCCGTTTTTTGGGGGGGTGGAGGTGGGAGGGAGACACAGGTAACACTGAGTATCTAGCTTGAAGCAACTTAGAGTAATGCTGTAGGTCACAGTCTTCCTTTTTATTAGCTTGTAAGAACTCAGCCTCAGCTTAAATAGAAACCCTCTCCCTGGAAAGCTCTTTCTCATTGGGTTTTCATCTTTATATGCTGGGCACCTACCATGGAGGGACACTCAGTCTTGCTTAATATGTGAATTAGGGCCTCCCTTGTGGTGCAAGGGGTTAAGTCTCAACATTATCAAGCTATCTACAGCCTCTGCAGCACAATCGAGCCCCAGCAGGGAGCTAACGCACATGGCGCAGCAGACCTCTTCTGCCTTGCCCACTGCTCCCCTCAGCAGTGTATTTCAGTCGATCCGCCCGTTCTGCTCCCCACTCTGTCTCTGGTGACGCCTCTCACCACCAAGCCCCCACCCCACACACACACCTCTGGCCTGCACCCCAGCTTTAGTATGCATAAATTAAAAAAATCTTTTAAAAATATATGTGAATAATTGGTTAAAATATTGCAGTACACAAGGCCAGAATCTCAGAACAATGAAGGGCAAATAAATTGAGTAAAGCTGTTCAAACTAGAAGTTGAAGTTCAAAGGCTGAACTGGCTTCACTTACCTCACTGCAGCGACAGGAAGAGCACCAGGAACACAGGTTCTCCATGGAGTTATGTAGATGGGTCTAAAGGAGGAGTCCTAGAGCCCTGGGTGGCTTTTAGGCTTTTAATTATATTTTGTAGAGAGGCAACCAGGTACAGGCCAGGCAGTGGGGCCAGGGGGTGGAGGAATGGGGAGGCGGGGCGGGGGTGGGAGTTTGACAGGTCTCCCAGCCCCCAGCGAATCTTCACTCTCTCTGGGCTCTCTGGCGTTCTCTCATGGCCTCCCTACTGCACCCCACCGAACAGTCCTCTGCTTCACACTCTGTTCTCTGCTGCTTCTTATAAGCCCAGTCTCTGGCTCAGGTGTGCCCACTCATGCACACCCATACCCTATTCCAGGTGCCCGCCATCAGGCATTCCTGTAGGCCCACAGGGGTCTATCATTGGTGGGAGGGCAGAAAATCCTGATTATTGTTCCACTCAGCCTACACTCACTTATTTAATGTGACACAATAACTTCCTAGGAAGGGGCTCGTTTTTGGCCCTGTTAACAATGACAGCACTGAAACTGAGAGGTTAAATGATGTGTTCAGTTGTATTTAGCAAACAGAGAAGAGCCAGGATTCCAACTCCCACTGTGACTCCAGGCCCCTTACTTTTTCCTCATTTATAGCTGTAGTGGCAAGCCTGCTGGCTGGCAAGGCAGGGAGGCCAGCAGCTTCCTAGCCCGAAGCAAATCTGTACACTTTTTCTCTGGGCTCTCTCTGGCATTCTCTCACGGTCTCGCCTCTTCTGTAGTCACTCCTCTCGTGGCTGTCGTCTGTCGTAGGTGCCGCTGCCCTTATAGCCCTGGCTCTGGGCTCAGGCGTGCACATTACGCACGCCCACACCATACTCCAGGTGTCCACCAACAGGCCTGCGTACCCTGAACCCACGCTCCCAGGCGCCTCCTGCATTAGCACAATCAAGGCCACAGGTGATAGACACAGAGGCCAATGATGTAAAAGGCCTGATTAACTTCACTTACCCTACCATCCTGATGCTTCTCAGCCCTAGGGGCATGTTAGAATCAAGCAGGACTCTTAAAAATACATACATACATACCTGGCTTTGACTGCAAAGATTTGAGTATATTGTTCTTGGACAGGCACTGGGCATGGGATTGTTTTAAAGCTTCCGTGTCCAGCTCTGCAGTATGCCCTCCATCTCACCACCTTTTGGAATTCTGTTCTGAAAGTGGTCTTTAGCCAGTAACACGGTCATCTACATTTCAAGCTGAGCCGAGAGCTCAGTGCTGGGGCACGGGTTCCAGAGTTCCCTGACCAGTCCCCATTCAGCCTGGACAAGCTCCCCTGGCTGCCCTAGTGTCTTCCCAGGGCAGTCCTGTCATTTTCTTTTTTTTTTTTTAAAGATTTATTTATACAAGCTGGGGTACAGGCCAGAGGCGTGGGGCGGCGAGAGGGTTCACCAGAGACAGAGTGGGGAGGAGAACAGGCAGATCAGAAATAAACTGCTGAGGGGAGCAGCGGGCGAGGCAGGAGAGGTCTGCCGCACCATGTGGGATTCTCCCTGGCCGGGCGTCGAACCCGCACCGCGCGCCGCCGACAGCTCCACAGTGCAGCTCTCAACCGCTGTGCCACCAGGGAGGCCCAGTCCTGTCATTTTCTATGTGTTATGAGTTTAAAAATATCGAAGAGGCACCACAATGGTCCGGGCAGTGGGATCTTGCTTACTTGCCTGTGGATTTCACGGAGTACTTTTGTTCATGCCCCAATGTCTTGTGTACAATCTCAGCCTGCAGAAATGGGCAGAGTTGGCCTTGGGTCCGTCACCTTGCCACTTGCTGGTGGCTGCCTATTTGTTCCTGCGAAGAGGAAATCATTAGTAAAGCAGCCAGTGTCTGGCTTTGCCCTAGCCGTGGTGCCAGAGGAATGCCCCACTGAACAGCACTTGGATATCAGGGCTCCTGATCAAGTGGAGGGGGTGTAGACCCACTGGTGTATTGTCACCGGTAGTGGCAGCAAGGCACAGGGCAGGTCTTCTACGATCCAGGCAGACGGGTAGAGCAGGAGTCCTGGAGCCCTCGGTGGCTATTTCAGGCCTTAATGGTTTTCTACAGCATTTGTAGAGAGGCGCCCAGGGGCAGGGCAGGCAGGGGCGCCAGGGACCCGGAGGCTGACAGGCCTCCCAGCCCCCAGCGACTTTCGCTCTTTCTGGGCTCTCCGGCGCTCTCTCGTGGGCTCTGCTGCCACACTGTGACGCTGCCCTTCTATGCTCAGCCTCCTGGCCCAGGTGCGCCCTCTCGGCACGCAAACACCCTGCTGCGGGCGCCGCCATCAGGCACGCCTGTAGCACCGCGGGGGTCTCTCATCAATGCTAATGGCGGCAGGGCAGAAAATCCTGATCATTCTTTCATTTACCCTGCATCACCCCCTTCCTGCTGGGCTCTGCCCTCCTGGAACAATAGACTCAAGAGTAAACCACCAACTCAGCAAATTTTCTCAGGATACACACCTTCTACATAAAACATGTGTGTGAACGTGTGTGCAGACGCCCACACCTATCTAAACATTTTGTGAGCATTCATTTCTACAACGTGCCCTCTAAACCTATGCCCTAGGTTTTTAAACAGTAATAGATCGACCTGTAGTCTTCAGAGCCTTCTATTTCACACCTGGCACATAGCAAATGCTTGATAAATATTTGTTGACTGTCAAATGAGTTTTGCTTAATGTTTTTCTCTGTGACCCAGAGCAACTCAGCCACCACAGGGCTGCTGTAAGCATGAAGGTCAAACACTTTGAATCATCAGGTGCTAATGACAGGCTTAACCCTACCTGGGCAGCAAAGATTTACATCCTCTTTTCTTCAAGGCAGAGCCCAGAAAGGGATTTTTCTAGTCTGGTTACTCTGAAGCAAAGGGGTAAGGAGAAGAGCCTAAATCATCCCAAATTAATAGAAACAGATTAATAGAAGGATGACACCTGCCCTCAGAATGTTTACCTCCAACTGATACCTGCTCCCCAAAACCCCTGTGTCTCTAGATGCTTGGGGGAAATGCAGATTCCTGGGCGCTACCTGCCAATTACTAAATGTACCTTAGGCCAGGAGGGAAATGTTCAGCTTCATCAGCACCCGGGCGCTCCACCTGCATTTCAGAGTTTGGACACCTGATCTGCGAGCAGGCAACAAAAGAAATGCACCAGCACACAAAGTGCAGTGGGGACCACAGAGGTGTGGCTGGAGACAGGTTGCTACAGTGGGTTTTTTTTTTTAAAGCTTCAGGCTGGCTTGATTCTCACCAGTTGGGACAATAATACTGACTGGGCTCATTTTGATCTGTTGTGATGAATAGTGTCATTGAGCAGTGCCAAGGTCATTCCTGCTGTGTGTTTTGTGTCATATTTTCATGTTTCCCTTCATCCTGCAGGAAAGTACTTTTATAACAAGCTGTCTGTTCTATTTATTTGTTTGAAAAGTTAATTAGTAGATATTTCTGGAAGATTCCAGTCATTTCTTACAAGGTTAATATGTGAAAAATAGGCTCCACTTTACTGGGTTCTAGAGAACAATTTCATTAAAGAGGCTTCAAAAGGACAACTCTGTTTCATGCAGTGCTGCTCACAATTCTCATGTGACTTTGGCTCATCAAACCTGTAGTTCTGTCAGTTACTTACCTCTGACTTGGGTGGAGCACATTATTTGGAAGTGTGTTTTGACCACGTAGAGTTTTGTGTGCAGGAATATTTCACCCACAGTGTTATCTTTATGTATGCTATTTTGCTCTGATATCATCTTCTCGGGTCACTGTGTGCTACTTCTTGTAGATATGAAGTCTCCATGTATCAGAAAGGAAATACCCCATTTTAGGATGGAGAGGTGTCTGTGTTGTGTGTATACTTGGCTAGAATGAAACTGTGCAAGTTACTTTCAAGTTGGGAGAGTCTTTTTCTGAAGCCCATCTGGAAAATAAACTTTCCTCCCTTATTCACAGCTACACATATGATGTTATAATTTTCATTTAAATTTGGAGGACTTAAAAAAATAATAATAATCCTCAAAATGCACACTCAAGAGTACCTTCTGTGTTCACTGAACACACAAGAGCCCTTTGTAGAGACTGGGTTCAGTTCACTTTGTCCGCCCAATAGTTCAGTCTGTTATCATTCCACAAATAATACTCCATTGCCAGTTATTTTCATAAGAAATGCAGAATTTATGGCCTCGAAGAGACAAACGGTCAAAATTCTGCCTCTGAAAAATCATTATCAGGGTCTGGAGATGGAAAATAGCAACATTTCATCCACAAAGCAACAAACTGAAATGGGTACAAAATGCCTTACAGGATGGACTTTTGAATATGCCCAGGGTGCTCCCAGTGGGAGAGTGATGTTGTGTGAGAGGCGGAGGGGGATGAGAAGTCACATGTACAAGGCACATAATTCACAAGTGCATATTCCAAAGACAGACACCCAGAAGATCCAATCTAGTGGCAGTCATATTTGCAGAAGAAAACATAAAAGTCTGTGTTTCAGTCCCACAATTAAATCAGCTCTTTACTGGACTGGCTAAATCTAATCAAGATACAGTGTCAGTGGAAATGTCTGTCCCTGGATGGTGGCTGCCTGCTGCTGCATAAACACCATGTGTTGCTTTGCTTAGTTATGCATCGCTGTTTATCTTTTTTGGTGGTAATGACTATTTTTACTCTTGTGCAGCTTTTCTGATAGTGTTTCCCATATTCAGAAGATAAGTTACAACTATGCCTAACAGCTAACCACCACTTTCAAACAGGAGCAAATCTTGCCAGGCTGAGAGGGCTTCACAACTGAAGGGTGAATTTGAGCTCGCCCAGACTTGTTTCTGTGATTTGAGCTGAATGTGTTCCAGAACTCCCACCCAACCTCATTAGGCTTGGCGAGGCCCTTGCCATCCTTCTGAAAATTGATTTAAAAAAAAAAAATCTAGAAGGCCCTGGAGGCTTTAAAGCTTACCTAAAAAATGAAAAGTCTTCTGTCTCAAAGTGTGCAGTCAACATAAAAGAAAAAAGGAAGGGTCTTTTAAGTGTAGCCTACTGATCCATAATCTTAGGATCCTAAAGGAAGCACTTCATCACAACATCACCATCTTGATGATACATGGTAGAGGGAATAAGATGGCACGGAGGGTGGAATTTAGAGAAAATTGTTGGGCACATTAAAATAGACTGAAACAGGGGCCTCCCTGGTGGCGCGAGGGGTTAAATCTCAGCACTATGAAGCTATTTGGTCCCCAGCCAGGGAGCTGACCCACATGACACAGCAGACCTCTTCTGTCTCCTCTGCTGCTCCCCTCAGCAGTGTATTTCGGTCGATCTGCCTGTTCTGCTCTCCACTCTGTGAATCCTCTCACCCTCCGCCCCACACACATACCTCGGACCTGCACCTCAGCTCTTGTATGCATAAATAAATAAAATAAATCATTTTTTAAAAAATAACCAAGCAAACCAAAGAATCACGTTAAATATAAATAACACCGTTCTTCATCCCCATAGTTATCTACGATGATTAGAGAAACCCAACAGTAACAGTGAGATTTGTATTTGCAAGTACATGTCCTGCCAGGCCCTTGAGGCCCCAAAGTGATTCTTCATGCAGATTTTAAAACCAAGCAAAAGTATTTATTTGAAAAATGGTTTTTGGCTTTGCTGCATTTGTCACCTAGGACTTCCAAATGGAAAGTTCTAGGAACAAGCATGGGACTCACAGGTACCAGATGACTGCTAAACCTTGTCAGCTTTTGTATAGGCTCATCTGAAAAGGAAGAGAAAAAATGAGAACTTCTCATTCCAGGAAACATTTAATTCTTTGTGTTTTGCAGGTTAGGACTTGGTTCTGTTTTGTTGGAAGGGCTAGGGAGAACAAGCGATAGAAACTCCTACAGCCCAGTATGTCTATGGACCGGCCTGGTGCCTCTGGGAAAATTCCTGAACTATGATAAGCCCAACCTGAGCCCCAGAAGATGGTTACACAAGACACACACCTACAACAGTGCGTTGTTGGCCGAGGTGCAGCCAAGGGCAGAACGCTGTCAGCGGCCTGGTTCATTATTTCCCAACCACACACACCCCAAGAATGTTGTCTTTGACTCATGAGCTGATACAAACTTAATATTTTTCACATGTCGTTTTGATTTGGTGTTTAAATAACCTTGCAACATAAATTAGAAATCGTAAGCTTCTCATGGTAGAAAGCAAACGAGGCACATCATCCATCGTGATTTAAGAAGCAATTAGACATTTTTTAACAAAAGGCTGGTATGGGCGTTTTCTGTATACTCTAAAATATTTATGTACTATTGAATTTCTGTAAATATGTCACCCGATTTTTAGCCTTTCTCTCTTCTAAGGAGGGGTAGTTTGTTCACAGTTCTGAGGCTAAATCTCTTCCCTTTGGCTTTGTCATCTCAAAGTCCAGTTTCTGAAGGTGTTTTTAAGTTTCCGAGTCACACTTAAGTCATACCATGAGAGAATAATTCATTCCTTTGCATTCATCCAGCCACCCTTCCATATAAATACCGTTCAAATTTGAATGATGCCCTGTTGCTGTTGTAAGACCCTTGAATGTCAGAAGAGAAGTTGTGTGTGTGTGTGTGGAGGAGCAGAAAGGGGGTACAAAGGAAGCAGAATAGATTGTGTCTTTCATACACAGTAGGCTTTCATAAAGCGTGTAACTAGTCTCTAGGTAAATTGTATTTTCCTTGTCCATCCTTTTTTTATTAAGTACTATGTTAAGTCTGATTTTTTTTCACTTACAGGTACTAAGCAAAAGTTTAAATACTTCATTGTAAGCTGCTGTTTTACTGGCCCCATTAGAAGTGGGAAAAATGTTAATTGAAAATAGAAACTGCCGGCTCTGAATAATGCTCCCTTTGTGTCATATAATTAATAAGATGCTCCTATTTGAAGTGACTTACTATGATGTATTATAAGCTGATTCCAACAGTCTGGAGTAGAAGGACACCAAAGGAAATGGGACAGGTTCTATCCCCTGTCCTTGTCACTGATAACACTGGTCAACAAATTTTTACAAAAGTCATGTTACTGAAATAAAATTAGTCATTTCCTATCAACTTGTATGTGCTCAACACGAATATGACAGTCAAATTTTAATCTTGCCTCTAGTTTTTTTTGTAATCTGCAATAAATCGATGTTTACATTATGAAATGCATGCGAATAGTAATAGGCCTACGGTGATACCTGTAAAAAAATCAAGTCATAGGCTACTTCTTAGATTTCTTCACTTGTCTCTTGGACAGCTGTTCAGGAGCCTCTCTGGGGAGTGTCTAGCAGTAGTCAGCCAGCATTGTAGTGGACCATTTCCCCTAGTATCTTTGTTCCATTGATGCGATATCTCGATGAAAACATTCGCCATGTTCATCACTAGCCATACCACAGTTTTCAGGGAGGAAATCCAGATGGGAATGAAGGAAGTGGATCTTTAGAGACATATTGCAGCCAAGTTTCTGATACTGCATCAGCATGTCTTCTACTAGTTCCTTGTAGTTTTCTGTCCTAACATCCCAAGAAAGTTTGTAGACACTAGGTGAAAAGCATTCCGGGCTTGTTTCGCATCACCCTCAGCAAGTTGTTGAACCGGTCATCTTTGAAGAGCTCTCGAATCTGAGGACCCACGAAAACTCCCTCTTTAATCTTTGCTTCGCTGAGTCCAGGAAATTTTTCATGCAAGTATCGGAAAGCTGGTGAGGTCCAGTCCCTGGCTTTCATGAAATTCTTCATCAAACCTAGTTTGTCTGCCTTGTTCTTGGATAAGTCCAAATCATGAACCAGGTCATTTAGTTCTTCCTGTGTTAGTCTGTGTGGAGTTGATGATACACCACAGTGAAAATCTGGATCACTGCATGCTGATGGAACAGGAGAACAAGTTGGCTCACCCTTGTCCTCATCAGATGAATCAAGAGAATATTCTGCTGGAGATTCTAGAATAGGAAGTCCCTTACCATGTGGAACTGGTCTCAATGCAGACGGAATGTTTGGGTAGACTATTCTCGACTTCTTTTGCTTCGTTATTCCGCCAGAAAGAGGAGGAACCAAGGGGAAGTAACAGTCTTTTATGTGGTTGCTTGGCTCTCTCCATACCATGGGGACTGCAAACAGCATTGATGGTCTTTTGCCACTGAACCACTGTGAAAGCTGTGTTGTACATGTAGCACAGCATATATGCAGAGCCCAAGGCTGGTCTTGGTCACCAACCTTGCAACTTTTCTTCTGGTTGGCAAATGTCACTTCCCACAAATTTAGCAGAAATTGTCCACACTATTAATGCACTTTTGAGGCATTACTGTTCTGTATTGTGCGTAAATGGACAAAATAATAACAGTTCTATGGAACAGTAGCTTCAACTGCCTCACACAAAGTCTGAAATATTTTCAATGCTCAACCTTTCCAACAGGGCTTTCTATAGTGCACTGCTGACGTCAGCTTATTTCAGCAGCCGCCTGGCAGTAGTACTGCATTGCATCAGAAAATGATGCAGTCAACTCTGGATGATGTGTGCATGATGGTATTATGCAAAGCGATGCACTATTACATCATTCTAGGCTGATTTAGGATGTTGTTGCAGTCCTACTGGTTAAATTTACACAGTGAAACATAAAATTAATTATATGAACTATCTTCAAAATGAGAGCTAATAAAAAATTGTCATGGTTATATTCTTGTTCAGTACACCAAGATACTACAGATTAGGGCCTTTTTAAGTCAGTAACGATCTCAATGTTGACCAGTGTAATCATACAATTATAGTAGGCAGAGAGGGCCCCTGGGGAGCACAGTCTCAGGGGTGGAGGCTGAGAGTTCATTCCATTTAAGAGACTGGTAACATCCCTGGAAGGTTCAGGAATGGCTGTCATTTGGGAAGTTACTAGAGTGATAGAGTGTTAATACTTAGGAGTCCAGAAATAAAAGTAGTCATTCAAAAACAGAGCCAATCCAGTGCTAACACATGCAGAAGAGTTTGCTGTGTGTGTAGAAATAAAGCAACTGGATCCCATCTTCGGGAAGAAAGGCTGGTGGGAGGTGCCAAATGGGGATGGAGCTGGGAGTGCAGAGGCAGAGGAACAGTGGGTCAGGCTGCACTGACAGTGGGGTGGCCTGCACCCTTCAGGGAAAAGACTACCTCACACAGCAACCCTCAGCAAGTTACTCCAGGTTCTCTCACTCAGTTTCTTCATCATTAATTTCAAAATATAACTTGTATTTACAGAGTTGTTGTGAGGATGAAATCAGATAATCCATAAAATTTTAGTAGTGTAACACAAATCTTCAGAAAACATTAGCCATCATATTTTTTCTCAGAACAGTGATTATTGTAAAGTGGAAAACATTCTAGATTTTTAATCAAGAGAAAAAAGGAGTGTGCAAAATACCTCCAAATATAGAACAGACTGTTGGGGACGCAGGGGTGTGGGCTGTGGGGGCAGCTCGTGTGCACATGTGCAGGCTTGTCTGCTCGAGAAAACTTAAACAGAAACTGCTTGATCTGAAAATGCCAGCATCAGCGTGGGCTCCAAGAGGTTATGGTGATCTGATCCTAAATTGATCTTAGACAAATGGTCCAGTTTGTCCTAGAAATCTTTTTTTTTTTAAGATTTACGTCTATTTATTTATGCATGCAAGAACAGGGGTGCAGGCCAGAGGTGGGGGGGTGGTAAGAGGATTCACCAGAGACAGAGTGGGGAGCAGAACAGGCGGACTGACTGAAATACATTGCTGAGGGGAGCAGGAGGGGAGACAGGTGAGTTCTGCTGCACCAGGTGGGTCAGCTCCCTTGCCAGGGATGGAACTGGAGGGCCTTTGAGGTGGTAGTGCTGAGATTTAACCCCTAGGCCACCAGGGAGGCCCCTAGAAATCATTTTTAACAGACACCTACTCGAGCCTAAGAGCAGGACCAGCTGATCTTAAAAGTTTTCTTTCAATTTGGGTTGCACAACAGGATTTTATACTCAGTCAGAATTCTGTCTCAGTGTAGCAGTCTCCAAAGCATGAAAATCTGTCGGCATTTACCCAGCACATGCCTGGCAGACACAACGCTGTACGAGGGAGCACTAAGGGTGCAGCTCCAAGCCAGCACCACAGTCCAACAGCTGCCTGTGAAGTCTGGCCTCATGGTTGACTAGCTGGCTGCAGTGTCCTGGCCTGGAAGAGGAGGTGATAATATCTACCGAGTAACTGTAAAGACCCGGTACC